>OX422212.1:500238903-500838903 GCA_949130495.1 Sambucus nigra
GGGGAAAATACATAATGTGAATTGTATTGATTATATATATAATACGTGAGAATGTTATATGGTCCCAAATGATAAATGATTAATTAAGTTAGTGTGATATATAACTTATAAATCATATATTAAACATACTCGAGCTAGAGTAGTGTGACAGTAAGGATATTATCGAGAAATAGTCACGGGATAGAGGACTAGGTGGGTTATTTAGAAAACTTTAGGTGTACAAAATAATTTAGGGGTGACTTGGTCCTTAAGGGAGTGTGACACTAGCTTAAATATGAAGAGCATTCATGCGTTTTAATTTACTGTAATTTTATTCACTTCTTAAATATTTTTAAAATGTTTTGGGTTCTGACCCTTGCTATCAAATAATTTCAAAACCTATTAGGTATGTGACCACAGGGATCCTAGACTTGATTATATTTTAGGTTGACGCAGCTGCGACATATGTGGGTGCTGCAAGAGTTTCAATTCGACGCCTCTTTCATTCATTCCAAGTTTGAGAATTTTATTCTTAGTTGTATATTCGGGCATGTTTCTCACTACAGTTATTTAGTTCATTTCAATTCAAATTATATGGGATTTATTTTCTACTTGTCAAATTATTTTGGTTTGGATGTTTCTTTTTGTCGATGTTTATTCGGCTAGCATTTGATTCAGATATTTGTGGTATGCTTAAACTCTATTATATTGTGATGATTCTATTTAGTCTCTTGTTGTTCTTCATATTTTGGTTAATTAAAAAGATAAAATTTGGCACCATTTTTTTTTAATACTAGGTGGTTAGTAAGTTTAAA
This sequence comes from Sambucus nigra, assembly GCA_949130495.1. NCBI lineage: Eukaryota > Viridiplantae > Streptophyta > Magnoliopsida > Dipsacales > Adoxaceae > Sambucus > Sambucus nigra. Next base: position 500,239,698 of record OX422212.1, read on the forward strand.
AAAAAATCGACAGTGATGTTGAGAATGAACCAAATGAGATTCCTGTTTAATTTGATATAGGGTTGATCACCCAATATTTTATTGGGCGGGGTGTCACACATTACCTCCAATTTAAACCACCTCTTTCACCACGACATCATATCCCCAACACCACGACTATTAAGCATCACCCACACCACCACCTCCCTACTTCATCATCTATATATCGCACGTTGTCACATTTATTAAGGGTTATTGGGTTTATTTTTTAATTACACACTATTACATTTTATGGTTGATGATTTATTAGTGTGTGTGTGTGTGTGTGTGTATAACAAGTTACAAGGGTTTTTTAACTATTCATAAGTTTGGAAGACACTTCATGATTCAGATCGAAGCCAATAATGCTCGAAATGGAGGGCTGAGATTATTTTGATCAATATTTCCTTTTTCCCCTTAGTTTCCTCTTTTGCTTTCATTCAAAACAAAGGGTAAATACGACACAACAAACCATATGTACTTTCCCCCTATTTTCCATGCTTGGGTCCACCCGCCTCAAAACTCACCCACGTCCCTTACCAATCAGAGAACAAGGCTCGAGACATTTTCTCTGTTTAGTTTGAGTTTAGATCTGACCTACCACCAAATCAACAGGTAAAGAAATGGAAAAATTTGGCTCACAAATTTTGGCTCTCACCCAACGAAAACCCTCCTCAGTTTGCCTTCCTCGAGATCCATTACCGCTCCTGCACCCAAGCTTACCGCCCTAAGGTAATATCTCTTATACACTCACACGCGCACACCCCCACACACACGAACCCGCCTTCCTCCATTATCTCCGCCCGCCTCTGCCTCTCTCTTTATATATATATGTCTCACCCTCTTACACACTCACACACAAACTACCACATATCTGATTGATTTTTTTTAAATTCTGATTTTTTTTAGTTACAAACATAGTTCATTTATTGTTTAGTTTTGAAATTTCAATTGGATTTCTTGAGTTAATGTAGGTATTTTTTTTGTTTTTGTGAAATTTTGATTTCGGGTTTTTGCAAAAGGTATATTGAGCTTGCAAGAGGTTGAGAAGAGCTTGCAATATGTATAAACCATGGTGCCAGCGAGCTAAAACCATGTTAAGCATTTGATTGGTAGGGTTTACTTCTTTTTATGGATGTTTTAGGGCTTGTTGTTGTTGTTTTACATTTTTGAATACCCATGACTTTTGGGGTTTTCTTGAAATTTATTCTTCTAAACTTCGAGTTATACATTTTAACAATTAATTTTTTTATTTATGTTTGTTTTTGAGTAATTTGTGTACTATACTTTCTCAGATACTAATTTTGTATCTCAAATTTGGTGTTCAAGAAATCTCGGGTACTAGTTTTATTCTCATTTCATAAGAAGTACCGTGGTTGATTATGGTACTTTATTTTGTTGATTATATTTGCTAATTTGTATTTGATGGATTTGGAATTGATCTTTAGTTCATTTATATTTTGGAGGGATGATTTGTATGTTTTACTCCTTAAATCTCAGGTTTTATTAATAATCTCTAATGTTTGTTGATGAAATCAATATTGAGAATACACCACGATTACATTGATATCTATACTTCCAATAAGAAATTATATTTACTTTGATCATTGGAGACCGCGATTAAATTCAATTATTTTTTTTATTCGTTAATTGATGTGTAATTTCATTTTGATATAAGGATCTGAATGTTAAATGGGGCATGCTTGACTATTTTTAACCATAGGGTGGGGTAAATGCACGAGGAAGACATGGGTCTTTCATTTCACTTGAATGTACTGTTTTTCAATAAACACCATCTTTAACATGAGTTGTAATTTTATGCATGCTATTTACTCTTAATACTCTACCTCTTCTAACATGACTTGAGAAATTGTTTGTACTTGAATTCAACAACTAACTTTCAAACATATGGTATTGAAATCACTTTGGATAAATAGACGAAATGGTCATGAGGGGGAAGAAGCTTTAATTGGATTGAGAATTTCTACCTTTACCGAGATGGCAATAAACTTTTTTTTTGGATTTTGTTAAGCTTGGGGAAAGGTTCTCATTTCCAACAACTTAAAATTGGTGCTATACGGATTGTATTTTGTTGTGATTAAGTTTGTTAATTACATTATTTATTGGTGACGATGTGCATTTTTATGTTGTTTTGCTTGCACTTTGTAGATTATTGGTGAAATATCGGTCTCTGGCACTACATATAAGTCGACGGAGTTTGTTGGCTCTACGGTTGAATGTTTAAAATTAAGTTTATTATTTTTTAAGAGTAATCCTATGCTGACACATTTTTAGGACACAATTTGACTAACTCAGTTATATAGTGTGAATGAATTGATTAATCAAACAGTGTAACGCATGGACCCCTCAGCTACCAATGCACTCATGCCACCTCTCTGTGTCAACCCAGAAATACCTTTTCTATTTAACATTGTTTGGCTAATGTCCCAATTGTTTTCTTCTTCTAAATTAAGAAGATGGAAGAAAGGATGACATTATGCGACATGGTCATTGAAGCTGGTGGGAAGAATGGAATTCTTCGAGTTGATTTTATTACAAACAAGTACCTTGAGGTTTGAGAAGTTCCCGATATGTGTGTTTTCAAACAAAACCAATTTTTCTCTAAAAAAGATCCAACTTTGAATCATGCACCAAACCAAGTTGTGAAAAGTCAATTCTTACTTTAAACCAATTTTATCTTGATTAATCCTAAACATGTATCTAGTGATTAAATCAAGTAAAGTAAAGTAAAGTAAAGAATACTAACAACGCCAGATCTACGAGGAAAAAACCCAAAAACGGGTAAACAGCCTCAGACGGCCCAATCCAGACAATCACTATGAATAATGGTTTTATAAAGACAGATTATCCTTACACTAAGGCTTGATCCCCACGGGTCTTGACGCTCCTTCTGATCTTCAACCGTTCTTCAGTAGTGCCCACGCAGAAATTCCTTCTTCCACGATCTCTGTCCACAACACACGCCTCCACGTATGTCTCGGTGTCCACCGATATGGCTTCGATACGTCTACGATGTCGAACACGATGTCCGTCGCTTCTTCATCGCAAAACCCTTCGTGTTCAATGAGTAGAACAAACAACTTTGGTGTAGCAAGATCACGTAAACATATAAGAATGATAACTCGAATATTTGCAAACTCTAAGGATGTGTTTAAGACTTTTAAACCTTAGAAAACATGTGCAAATAACGTTCTGGTTCGTAAAACTATTTTCCAGAAAGCACACTTACGAAATTATAATGCAGACACTATTTAAATATGATTTAAATGCCGCCTCGAAAAATGTGTCGTTCGAACGACATAAGCATGTTGTTCGCGCGACATTGTATCTCGTTCAAACGAGATCCAATGTTGCTCGAGCGACCTTCCGAAAGTTTGACTTTCTTTGATTTTTAGGTAAAAATGTCTCTTAACAAAGAGATACAAATTAGTCAAACTTTATTTCGAGATTATTATCATAAAACGAAGTTTAAACCATTAAAACACTTTTAAAACATTTAAAATCATTTTTCTATATAAAAATTACATCCTTATCTTTTATAAAATAATTTCGAGCACCATTAATTATACGCATTCATACCTAAGTGATCTCGGAATGAAATTAACTTTGAAGACGAGTAAACTTGCACCAAATAAACATCGGCATGATTATTTCTTTGAAGCTTTGACGCAACGTCTTCAATTTCTTCAATACGTCATAGACCAACTGGGATCGTGACAAAATAAAATTCTCCCTATGACATATTACAAACACAGTTTTGTTCACGGAATTAAGTCAAAATAATATAGGGACTCAATTTGAAATTTATGTCCTTACAAATCTCCCCCTTTGACTATTCCGGGACAAAAATAAACCAGTGAAATGCCTAATCGGTCCGTCAAGCCGTATGACGCCTAAATCCCATCCCATAAACCCAAAATCAAAAAATACAGGACACGGACTAATATATGTAGCACCGGCAAGCATGAACTGTTTGAATGTGATGTAGACTTGATATCTCAAATCGCTGAAGCATTCCTACACACATGAAAGAGACAAACAAATACCAAGTGAAGTATGGAGGAACAAATGAAACTAATTTATATAGTCAATAAGAACATATCATTTGAAACAGGTGAGCAATTATTTGATACCAATTCAAAACAAATATAAGCGCTCAACAAATCTCTCCCTACATCACATACAACTCTCCCCCTTTTTGTCTCGAATAGACAATCCGATGAAAAGATAAACCAATATGAAATGTCTAGCTTGAGAATATTGTAACACCCCGTATTTTTGGTACATTTAAAATTTAATTAATTCGGAAATTCTAAATTACTAGTGTGTTGTAATTTAATGAATTAATTATGGTAAAATGATATATAAATATTAATCTGGGATTGAATGGTTAATATTTAGGGAAATTTATTTACTAAGTGAATAGTAATAATGTAATTACGTCGTTTCGAGTATTAATGACGAGGTATGTATTTATCACATCCGAAAGTCGGTATAGACTATATTGGGTGGGGGATAAGTATTTTTATAAATTAATTCAGATACAAATTCTGAGTGTACAGTTGAGTCCGGATGGGCCGAGATAGTCAGAAAAGTGTACCCGGGGGTAGTAAACGGGTCACGGGACGTTTTTAGACATAGTCGGGCCCACTCGGGGGCATTTAGGTCACTTGGGCTTGGCCCATTAGTCAAAAAACGGGATTTGGGTAATTAACCTAATAAAAAGAAGTAAGGGCATGGCTGAGCTTAATTAGAGAGAAGAATTAAAGGGTTAGGAAACCCTAACAGCAGCCAAAGCCATTTGGGGATCTCAAAAGAGCCAACAAAGGTCATCTTCAACCTTGGAATCCATCTCAAATTCAGACACTACGAAACCTAAGGCAAGTGAATAACTTGCAATAGTATTAAATCTGCCTTTCAATTCATATTTGTGTGAGTTAATGAATTAAAATTCGTTTTGGGGTTTCATGGCATAAACATGGGGTTTTGAAAAACAAAAGAAAATATTAATCTGATTTGCCAAAATTTATGAGGATTTATGTAAAAATCTGATATTGGAATATTGATGTGTATCTGTTAAAATGATATCCGGATAAATTAGAACGAGTTTGATGAAGAAATTTGGGGTGTAAATGTGTTTAAGGATAAAGATAGATTTTTCCCCAAAATTATAAATCAGTAGTTTATGGACGAATTGATGATTGATGTGGACTTTCTGGGGGATCCTAATAAGGTTTCTGATATGTACTTGTGATAAGAAGGCTTATAATTCATGTTAGAAGAGATAAAGGTTTAAGTAAATTCGTCCATGGCTGCCCTGTCTACGCGAAGAAGACAAAGACCTGTTCGATCGATCGATCGACGGTCGTCAGAACTTGGCAGTTTCGCTAGTTAATTATATAAAAGGGGAAATTCATATAAAAATCTTATGTAATTAATTATTGAGAAATTAAATACAGGAGTTTAAATCTAATTAATTATAGATAAATTAATTAAGGTTTGAGGCAGAAAAATTTGGTTGTCACGTCATGATGAAATACGGAGGTATTATCGAGTCCGGGGATATTGGTTGAGCGAAACCGAAATGTAATAATTTAATTAGACAGAGGCTAATAAATTAGAGTCAGGGATTTTGACTCGGGTAAATTTATTTTGGGCTACGAGAGTAAGTCCAAATTTATGGTGGGGGTGACACCAAAAGTAACTTAATTAATTAAGGTGAAATATAATTAATATTTAGAGTTGGACCATAAACTCTTAATAATTTTAATAGGCTTATGTTACGAATTTAGCGCACGGTAGAGCCGGGACTTTTATATTTATATATACGGATGTGATAGTATATATATATGGTGTGTACATTAATATCAGTGATTAGATATTTTATACTATAGTGCTATAGGGGGAGGTTGCGCGTAGTGGATGAATCCCCTAGCTTGAGGAGTAGGGTGAGTATATCCCCGAGGTCATAGCGTCCATTATATGGGTGAGGGACATCTCACTTTCAGGGAAGGAATATGACCGCCTCCAAATTATTTATTTTTATTAAGTTGGTGTGAAATTCTGACTTGGGATAACCAGGCTATGTGATTGTACCTAGTGGGATAACACTTTATAGAATTTACATTCTGTGAGTATTTTACTCGGGTGGATGTAAGTTGTTAAATATATTATAGTATGATGGTGAATGCTGAAATATGATTATAAGTATATAATTGGATAATTAATTATATACGGGTTATTAATGGAAAATATGAGTTGTTTCATATGTATAACAAGTGTCGAAGTTATATGAATTTAAAAAGGGAAATGTTTTAGTTAAGTTGATGTTACTAATAACAAAAAAATCATAATCACTATATACTCAGTTAGAGTAGGGTGGGTATAAAGGAACTTTGTTAATTATCTAGTCATGAGATGAATAACTCGGTAATTTAATTAAAGTGTTAGTAGTGTACATTAGAGGAGGGGTAAGGAAGTCCTCAAGAGAGTGCGATACTAACTAGAATATGAAGAGCATGCATATTTATTTATTACTACAAGTTAATCATTTGTTAAATGTTTTCCAAATGTTTTGGGTACTAACCCTTGCTGTAAATCTATTTTCAAAACCTTTTAGGGACGCCAGCCTTGACTCAATTCCAGGGATCCGTTGCTGCAACATATGTGGATGTTGCGGGGTTTTGATAGACGCCTCATTCTTCATTCTTAATGTAGAAATTCATGATTAGTTATTCGAGCATGTTGCTCACATTCCGTTTATTTGTATTAGACTTGTTGGGAGTTCATTCTTATCTTTACGGGATTTATTATTTGGACCGATGGTTTATTCGGTTAATTATTCTTACTTGTGGATGATTATTTCAGTTATCTGTGATTGTTGTATTGTTTTATGTTCCGCATGGGTTTTTGTTTAAATAATGAAAGATAAAAATTGGCACCATTCTATTTTTCTCACTTAGGTGGTTAGTAAATTAATAAGACGGCAGTGATGCTAAGAATGGACCAAATGAGAAACCTGTTCTAACTTGATTTAGGACTGAGCACCCGGGATTAATTAGGCAGGGTGTCACAAATATGATACCAAATAGAATCAAGTTAATACCAATTTTGAAAAATGAAAACCACTAGATATACATGAATCAACCAGCTAAAAAAGATCATGTAATGCCAAAATAGTAGCTAGTAAACCAATGAATCACACAAAGAGTATACCAATCAAATCAAGTGTGATAAACAGATATATATGCAAAATACCAATTTGGAACATAAAAGAATCTGCATATAAACCAATTAATCCAAAAAATGCTTCCTGCAGTAACAAAAATATATCAAATTCAGCCAGAGGACTGCAAACAAATCAGAAGCCATTTTTCATCCTCTCGTTCGAACGAGCCAGGGACTTCGCTCAAACGAGATGAGGAAGTCGCTCGAACGAAGTACAGAAGTCGTTCGCACGAGATGAGATGTCGTTAGAACGACTTCGCGCGACCTGTCAAAATTTCCCAGTTTCCCAGAAATATTATAAAGTATTGCCCAGTGAAAAAATTTCCACAAAAAAATTCCAGGAAGGGGCTGACAGAAGAAAAACAGTGCTAAAACAGTAAGCTTTTCGCACAAAACGTAAAAACTCATAAAAAATAAAAATGCGAGTTACATGCAAACATAGTACCGATGTGCTCAAACCTGGACATGGAATGAAAGGGCGTGAAACTACAACAAATGAGTCACATTTCCAACACATCGAAACGATCAAGAAGCTCTAATTGATAGCGATAAATCATCAAACTTTATCATAGCCAAATGACAATTAAAGTGTGAGCTTAATATACTAAGCATACTACATGCACACAGATCCAAAATTTTGATGATTCTACAAACTATACCGTTAAATTGCGATGTTTTAAAATTAGGATTAGTTGTGCAAACCCGTTTAAATTTTCTCCAACCAAACACCCTCATATAAACATAATTTTTCAAGTTCTTTTGAGGATTCTAGCATTCTCAACTTAGAGAAAATCTGATTGGCCCTTTTCTTAGCATCTTGCCTTTTCTTTTTGGGCTCTTTTTAAACGGTGTCTTTCACGACGAGTTAAATTTGAACTCTCGCAGCCCATTCCCGTGAATCACTCATCATTTTTTAAATATAAAATCCTCACGGTAAATGGTTATTACATGCACAATTCTCCTTAAGTTTACTTACGCGTAGATGACAAGATTGAGATAAGAACGCCTCACCAAATTCAAATATGCAAGAGAAGTCAAACTTCCATATAAACTCGTGCATGTGTTCGATATTGGCATATATACAAAGTCGAATCAAGATGCATATCAACTTCAAAATAACCCCATATAAACAATGGTTAAGATCATTCTAAGCATCGATGATAATGACCAAATGTCCTAGCCACATGGATAATGAAACGATGGGGGGGGGGGGGGTCCAAGCACACCAATATGCCACATCAAACATGTAAACTCAAAAATAAAAATCGAAAATCTTTTTGGATTTTCAAACATATTTTGACTCAAAAAAAAGAAAAATCTTTTTGGATTTTTAAAAGTTTTCTCAATAACAAAATCTTTTTGTATTTTTCAAATAGGACATAAACAAATGAAAACTATAATACAAAATGATAAACATGTCATACTACTAGCAATGAATATATCATGAAGCAAACTAGCATATGACAAACATGGAAACACTATCATCCTTTAGATTTAGCATGGGAAGAATCAAGTGCACCCAAATGAGAATCATGAAGTTTAATTCCTAAAGCCACTAAATCCGATTTCCTATCCCAAGTAGGTGTAAAACGATGCATGTGGGTGTGGGGAAACGGGTAAACTTTATTCCTAAACTTCCTAGGAGCTTGTCTAAGGTCGTAACAATAACGCCTAAGGTGACCTTTCCTACCACAAAATGTGCAAGTGTAGAGGTTGTGGGAATGATTACCTTTATGTGGACCTTTTCTAACCATCCTAGTGTTTCTCACACGTGCGGGGGGAATGTGACCAATTCTCTCACCAAAACCTATACCTCCCCTATCTCCCTTAATTTGGCCGGTGCCTAAGATCTTATCTAACTTCTCCAACCTAGCCTCAAAATCAAACTTGAATCTAGACAAGTCTTTCAACCTTTCCTCCAACTCAAGAATTCTAGACTCGAGTAAACGCCTAGTCTCCTCAAATTCAAATACTCCTTTTTCAAGGACTCCATCAAACCACGGAGATTGTCTCTCTCTTTCTCCACAAACTCTAGTTTCTCCCTAAACTTATTCTCTCGTGCCCTAAGATCCTCAATCAAACTATCATTATTTTCTATAGCACGCTCATTCAACTTAGATTGCAATTTTGAGTTAGCCTTTTTCACCTTCACTATTTCGGAATACAACTCATTAAACACATTTTGCAATTCTTTCACATCTATCTCCTCCTCATCACTCTCTTCACCCTCACTAACTTGGGATACACTCAAAACCTCATCGGAAGTGTCATTCACATGAGTATTGTCGTCGTTGCTCACATGACATGCCATAAACGCAACAAAGTTACGCTCAATGGAGGAACTCTCTCCCTCTTCCGGTTCACTATCACTTAAGGTAGAACTATAGACAATGGGTTTCTTGCCCTCTTTCTTAATTCTAGTGGGACACTCCTTAACCTTGTGACCGTACCCCTCACACCCGAAACACTTATCCGACTCATCTCTCTTAGGCTTCTCAAACTTATCCTTATAGGTGGGATCTACTTTGTTGTTCTTGAATTTTTCAAATTTCTTGGCATCTTTCGATTATTTTTGAAACTTAATAAATTTTTTAAATTTCTTTTCCAACAAAGCAGCATCCTCAAAATCAGAATCAGAATTGGAATCCGAAACTTTAATTTCCTCCTTCCGGGTTTTCAAAGCAATACCCTTTTCTTTCTTAGGCACTTGCTTGGAGGTAATCATGTCGATTTCATAGGTTTGTAAGTCACCTACAACATCTTCTAGTTTAGTTGACTCTAACCTACCCAAGGAGTTTAAAATGGTCACTTTAGCATCAAACCTACTAGGCAACGACCTAAGGATTTTCTTAATGACACGGTTGTCTGTAATTTTCTCACCTAGGTTAAATGATGAGTTGACAATATTGGACAACCTAGCACAAAACTCATCAAAGGTCTCACTCTCTAATATCCTAATGGTCTCAAACTGTGTAGTGATATTTTGAAGCTTTGACTCCCTAACCATGCTAGTGCCCTCGTGAGTGAGTGCCAAAATATCCCAAGACTCTTTTGATGTCTCATAAGTCATAATTCTATTATATTCTTCCTGTGTGACATGTGAAGAAATAACGTGCAGACCTTTAGAATTATATTGTGCAAGTCTTTGTTCAGTTTCGGTCCAAGACTCAACAGGCTTTAAACTAGTGACCTCACCTACAATAGTGACAGGGGGTGTCCAACCTTTCTCAACTGCAAGACAAACACGCTCATCAATAGATTTTAAAGCACATCTCATTCTCATCTTCCAATAAGTGTAATTAGTGCCATAAAAAATAGGATCACAAAAGAAATAAAAATGTTTTCTAGCTCTGATACCAATTTGAGAAGTGCCCGATATGTGTGTTTTCAAACAAAACCATTTTTTCTCCGAAAAAGATCCAACTTTTAATTATGCACCAAACCAAGTTGTGAAAGTCAATTCTTACTTTGAACCAATTTTATCTTGATTAATCCTAAACATGCATAGAGTGATTAAAGAAAGTAAAGTAAAGTAAAGAACACTCACAACTCCGAATGTACGAGGAAAAAACCCCAAAACGGGAAAACAACCTCGAACGGCCCAAGACAGACAATCACTATGAATAATGGTTTTACAAAGATAGATTAGATTTACACTAAGACTCGATCCCCACGGGTCTTGACGCTCCTTCTGATCTTCAACCGTTATTCAATAGTTCCCATGCAGAAATTCCGTCTTCCACGATCTCTGTCCACAACACACGAGTCCACGTAGGTCTTGGTGTCCACCGATATGGCTTTGATACGTTTACGATGTCGAACACGATATCCGTCGCTTCTTCACCGCAAAACCCTTTGTGTTTAATGAGTAGAACAAACAACTTTGGTGCATCAAGATCACGTAAACATATAAGAATGATAACTCGGATCTTTGCAAACTCTAAGGATGTGTTTAAGACTTTTAAACCTTAGAAAACATGTGCAAACAAGGTTATGGTTCGTAAAACTATTTTCTAGAAAGCACACTTAAGAAATTATGATGCATACACTATTTAAATAGGATTTAAACACCGCCTCGAAAAATGTGTTGATCGAACGACATAAGCATGTCGTTCGAGCGATATTGTATCTCGTTCAAACGAGATCCAATGTCGCTCGAGCGACCTTCCCAAAGTTTGACTTTCTTTGACTTTCAGATAAAAACGTCTATTAACAAAGAGATACATATTAGTCAAACTCTATTCGAGCTTATCATCATAAAACGAAGTTTAAACCATTAAAACACTTTTAAAACATTTAAAATCATTTTTCTATATAAAAATTACATCCTTATCTTTTATAAAATAATTCCGAGCACCATTAATTATACGCATTCATACCTGAGTGATCTCGGAATGAAATTAACTTTGAAGATGAGTAAACGTGCACCAATAAACATCGACATGGTTATTTATTTGAAGCTTTGCCGCAACGTCTTCAATTTCTTCAATACGTCATAGACCAAGTGGGATAGTGACAAAATAAAATTCTCCATATGACATATTACAAACACAATTTTGTTCACGGAATTAAGTCAAAATAATATAGGGACTCAATTAGAAATTTATGTCCTTACAAGGTTTGTGTGACAAGTCATTAAATTTTCTTTCAAACTATACTATATTGCTGTTTTCCAGTGGCTTCTTCATTCTAAACTTAAATTTGTTATTTTATGAAGAAAGAGTTGAAATGTTCAGTACAATAATCCTACGGGGACATGGAAATTAACACATAGACGTGACTCCATTATATGGAAACTTTGCATTGGTGGCTGTGTGAAGTCATACAGGAAGGATCCCATGTGATGTGTCGCTTATCGGTGTCCCCTAGAATTACTCCACTTTATATGGTTATTTTTAAACTAGTTTGTATGGCTAAGACTTATAGGTTTGTCTCTTTCTTTACACATGACAAAATATCTCTGCCTTATGAACCAGTTTATAGTGATAACAAAGTCAGGTAATCATGAGCTTAAGCCTTTGCCCTGGTCTAGACATTAGTTTCTGACTCTAGATTTCACTACCTTAGTTATCTATCATCATGATCGAAAGTTGGCAAAGAACTAAAGGTGTGAATGATTACAAAGTTGAAATGCGTTCAATTTTATATAAGGGTAGAAAAAGCGTGGCAAAAAGATGAGCGATTTGCTCATATGCAGGGGCCATTGTGAATCGAATTAGCTCCATCATTACTATTCTTCCTGTACTATTTACAATTTCGAATGTAGGGGCCATTGTGAACCAAATTAGGAATCTAATGTGTGCAAGTGGTTTCGAAGTGGTGTTGCTCGTGATTTGTGTGGGACCGATTGGAATATTTTTCACCCTATAATAGGTAGCTTTATGTGGCCCTTTTTTATCTAGATATCTTCTCTAAGAGATTGTTGTGGTTGTTACTTCAAATTCATTTCTTCTTTAGGTTTATCATTAATGTATATTGTTTCGTCAAATCTATGTCTATTACCAAGAGATGTTTCCATTACCATGTTATGTATTCAGTCTTGGAGTCTCGATTTCTATTGTTGTTTTCTAACACAAGGAATCATAAGGTTCACTGATGGGGATCTAAGAATGTCTACCTTCTTCTTTTTTCTTCTATGACCCACACAAAAGACACACATATCACACACATTGTTCTCTCATTACATGTCATCTTTAGAAATTAAATTTATGAGTTCATATAAAGCACACGTTGGGTGTTTTTATCAATCTCTTATCTACAGGTTGAAAATGCATTGACATATCCTTCTCCCTCTCTTATTAGAAATATTTCCCCATATTTTTACAATGTTATAAAGATAAGTATGTTGTTATATTTCTTTATTCATTTTTTTTATGTTTTGGTCTTAAAATTGTTTATGTTTTTTGGTTTTATCGTGACCATGACAATGCGAATGCTCTGAATGAAAACATTTGAGTGTTGATTTTTGAGTACTCTATTTCGCTACTATTTAAACAGATTTGGGTTTCATTTCATACATGGATGAGGAAATGAATCCTCTTTTTGTTTGTTAATTTTAGGATTCAAATTCAATTTAAGCTTTCCACTACAGAAATGAAACATAATTAACTGTATACGATAATATAAATTATTATCTAAATACGGACGCAGATCCGGGACTCATATATGCCATGGATATGAAATATTACGTGGACTTACTTTATTCCACATACTACAATGACACTTCTGTAAGAAGTTCACGATAGTATGAAGAACATTGATGATCGTGGGCTAGATGTAATTTTTTTACAAAGGTGAAGTTAGTTTAATTTTCATTTTAGTTAGATGCAAATTATTAACTTCATGTAGTAGTAAATCCCATGTATTCATGTAATAATTAAGATATGATTTTTCTAGAGGTTTAATCAAGAAGAATCTTTATTTTCCTTATTTTGATTATAGAGGATCGTAAATGATTTGTTTGTATTTTATGTAAGTGTTTAAAATGTTAGTTTGAATGCTCTGTTGTCAAAGTTTTTCATTGATGTTCATTTTTTAGTAGTTAACATGTTCATATGAATGAGAATATAAATCATAAACATTGTCAAAGTTTTTTATCGATGTTCATTCATATTATATATCCAATCTAAGGTTCAGCAAGATATGTGGCATCATTCATTCACCACTGTTTTTTACCCTCCATTTTGCAGGAACTAGAATGAACTATTGGCTCCCCGAGTTAGATGGAAAAGGTTCAATATCAAATACAACATTTTCGTTACAGGTATTTATCTTTGGGTACTGTCTTTATTCTATATCCTTCGTTGATATAGAGGTTGATTTTGATGAAATGGGGAAATCTTTGGAAGTTTCTCTATCGATTAATGCATCTTAGACAACTCAATAGAAAAAAGATAAAGGGGAAGGTCAAAGGATCCATGTATCCTTTCAGTTATTTGATCACCATTTACATCATGTTTTTCCTTTCTATCCACTATATACCAATATTTATGGTCCAAGGAATGTACAAGGTGTGTGTTATTATTGTTATCATATTATGTATTGTCAAGTAGTGGGAAGCTTACAATACCTTAATATTATAGTTCCTAATATCGTATTCATGATACCCAAATACTTTTAGCTTATGCATGCTTAATTTAAGAACAATGGTTTGTCGTGAAACATATCTTGCGCTACCTAAAACACAGGTTGTTCTATGGCCTCTTGATTGCAAAAGATAACTGTACATCCCTTCAATAATTCTCCTATTAGAATTGGCCAGCGGATGATCGAAAATCCACTAGAGGATTTGAAGTATAACTTGGTGATAGTTTAATTTCATGGTCCTCCCGTAAATAAAAAATGATAACTCAGCCATCCACCACAATGGAATATAAAGCACTGACTAATACAACCGTTGAAGTTACATGGTTATAGAATCCCCTCGGTGAACTCGATGCATTATAGTGTGAAATCTTGGTGCGATATACCTCTATGCTAACCCAGTATTTATTACCTTCAAAAACCATGTAAAAATCAATCCTGACATCGGTGATAAAGTTGCAAAAAGAGATCTCCAAGTTCAATTAATTTCAACTGATGATGATCAGTTAACTGACATCATAACTAAATTGTCAAGGACCCACCATTTTCAATTCATTATTGATAGCTTGAAGTTGTCTACCAAATTCCCTTCAACTTAAGGGGCTATATCAAGAAACCATATCTCATGCAAAGCAATCGAATAATGTAGGACTCAATTGTAACAAAACCATTTTGAAATAACTCATCTGCTTATCTTCTTGTAACCAATTCGTTAATATATACTCTTCTAACAAACTCCAATCATTCATTGTAAACATAAGTCAGGCACTTAATGGCATTGTGTAAGAGTGCTTAATTATAAATTTTTACTGACACTTCAAAATACATATCACAATTATTATTTCGATTCCCATTTAAATTTATTTTCCATCAAATGTTTTAGAATATAAAAGTATATTTATCTATAATTAAGTTGAGTCACTTTATAAATAAATTTTAACTGTGAAAGTATATTTGAAAAATAGGTATATGCAATTTTAAATTTTATTAACAAATTTTATTTTTTAAATAATTTTTTATGTGATTATATTTGTTTTAGAGGAATCATGAGTTCTCTTGAAGATCATAACACTTCAAAGCCCTATTAAGGTACACTCTCTATTCAGTTTTAAGTTTGTTTTACTTCTATGTTGGTTGTCTAATTTGTTAGGTTTGTTGACTTTCAGATTGTAGACTAAAAATATAAAGGTTCAAGATAATGTATTATATTTGGATTATTTTTCTACATGTCTAATTACTTGGATTATTTTGAAAAAAACTATTTATACCAGATTTTGAAATAATATTTTTGTGAAATTCATGAATTTATATCACTACAATGAAAATGAGCTTAAATAAATGTTTTTTTTGGAGTGGATATATGGCTTTCCAACATGTTTTTAGTTCAATTTATTTATTTTTTATTGTTGAAGTGGCTTTGTTCATATTTTAGTTATTTCATATCTGAACAAACTTTTGCAAATACCTTTCAATTCTTTATATTATGTTCGTTTAACTTTTACCTTGCTTCGTTTGTAATGCGCTATTTTGAGTCTGGATTGTATGTGTATTCATATTTTCGATATGGAAATGTATTTGAACTCATGTGGATTCATTTGGTTTTAATATTTATACTCAACGGAAAGCAAGAAATACATTTGATAAGTCTCACATTTCGCTTAGCTTGGTTCTTGAATTTTCAGTATTCTTTTCCTATTTCCTAGATATTTTGTCGACTTCACTGGTGTAGTAACTAAAGGTTTAAATGCTTTTTATTTTTTGTTTTTAGTAGCATCCATGGAGGAAAATAGAGTACGAATCCCCATGTCAGTGTGGCTTTATTTGTCCGAACAGCAACTAGGGGAGATTTTAGATAGTTTGAAGAGGGGTAGGCCGATGATAAATATTTGTTGGATCTATAAGATGGATGAGGAAATGGATCACGACATGATTTTACATTGTAGGGGTGCCGGTGGATTATAGGAAGTGATATTCTCTCTTTTGGGTTGCATTGGGTTATGCCCAGTACATGGATGATGGTTTTGGTGACATGGAAGAGTAAGGAAGTTATTTGGATATTGGTTTGGTGTATTTATTTGGGTAAAGTTATATTTAGGTAAATATATAGTGAACTTCAATTAAGTTTAACATAAATTTTTCTCCTTATCTTTCCTATGATTGTGTAGAGATCCGTTAGTTTTAATTTAACGTAGTTGAACTATATATCTTTTCCAAATCAGGTTTTCAATTATGTGAGAGGCTATTAATATAGTTTCTCTTTTGCCTATTTGTTCTAATGTGACACATCCATGAAAAATGCTTCTATTGCAGGCACCAAAGCAGTTACCTACTTTGTTGTATTCGGTCTCTAGTTAGATCATTATTAACGGTGCGTGCAACTGCATTTTTGGGAAGATTTACATTTTGGTATGTAACTTAAATTTTCACGTGTTTATTTTAAGTTTGTTCTACATTGGTAATCTTTTCGATAATACTATAAATCTTCACATTTGGGATGATGGTAGTATCAAGACAATTCTTTTTCTTCATAAAACTAAGAAATTCTCGGGCATCTGGATTCCAAAGAAGTTATGGTCTAGCTCTATGAAATACAAAGTTGTAATATGGTATATGGTTTATGTTTTACCTTTTGAAATTATTCAACCTTCGATATACATATTGAAAAATTTCAATCCAACTTTGTAAGTGGAATTTGTTGGTAATGGTATTTGGTGTGTCACATGTTTTCATTATTTTTCTACTTTTATGCATAGTTATTTATTTTATTGGTTCTAAGGAGGAGTATCTTAATTTGTGATTTTATAGGGTCTGAAGAATTCATTGACTATGCCATTCAATACCTAGAGAAGGGTGCCAAAATCTCCTTTCATCAGGTGCTCAAAATGAGCCCCGACTTGGCATCGTCCGACCCACAACTTGGTCAAGTTCTGAAGTCGTTCGAAATGGGAGACCCTAAGAGCATAGTTGTTTTAAACAAATTTCATGCTGGGGCAGAGGGCCAGCCTACTGCTACCGAGGCTATAGTGGAAGCCCGTGAGGTGGGCGAGGTAGTTGAGGCTGAGGCTGAGAATTAAAATGATTAGGAAGGGGATACTGCTAACCCTCTTGTTCCTTCTGATGTGTCAGACGAGGTCGAGAATGTGATTATTGAGAATTACCTTGACGTCTACCTATAATAGTCGACCGTCTATGGTCTTGAATTCCCTTGATTTTCTAATCATTTCATTTTGCATATATGAATAAATTTTTCCCTCTAAACTGTGATAATGTTTATAACAATTCTCTCGTCATTTTGAACAATGATGAATTTTTTATATATATCATGATTTGCATCATTCAAATGTTGTTGCAAAAAAATTCCAAAATTGATAGCATGAATTTTGAAGTTTGTTAAGTGCACTGTGTTTTGAATGTATGTCATAATGAATAGATGGAATGCTTTAATGTTAATCATAGAATTTTTCACCAATTGACTATTTAAATAGTCAATATCCAAGCCATTTAATGAACTATCCCATTTTGGTAACTTATCATACATTATAGAAACTTTCACGTGATGAGAGAATGAGCAAGTTGAAAATGGTAACTTGACCTCTCTCCCTTTCATTCATCTTAGTTGTATAACCTTCGCTACTTTAGGGCTTTCAATCCATAATTTAAATTAACCTTTTAGATTGTTTATTCTTACATAATGAATATATATTTAGATTTTTACTTAGATTTTTTAACTTGAGCGAGTTATGAAATGAAGCTTTTGTATCGATCGAGACATTAATTAGGGAATATATATTTGTTTTTAGATTATCCCCAACATAATTGATCTGTGATGGATTATGATCCAAATTTTAAATCTGATTTGGTTATGATACAAATTATGATTCGTGATGTATTATATTTTCTTAATTGTTTACATTGTGGCTATTGTGAAATAATAGTATAGTTGTTTCTGATTATCTCCCCTTAAATAGGGAGGATTGTTCTATAAATAAATATAAATTTGCCCAAATGAGTGGTTAACTTGGTCAAGAAGATCGGTTGTTCACAAAGAAGGAGATGTAAGGATATTCCACAAACTCACCTCAAATATTCTTCACACTAAGGGGCTCGAGGTACCCACTTCGAAGATTCTTCACAACAAGCAGCTTGAAGGACCCATCTCGTAGAACAAAGTCACATGGATGACATTACTTTTTAATAAGAAATAGAATATTGTATTATGTATTTTATCATATGAAAGTACATGTCGAGTGAGGTTGTTTGGTACCCACAAGGGACCATGCCTGGTAGGGCATAGGAGAGCTTTCATGCTCTATCAAGCAACCTCCTCAAAGATTTTTTACAAAATACTTCCAGCTAATCTAATAGTTTCCCGCCAAAACTATTAGATCCCATGCATTGGATGCAATATCTTATACATTTAATGCACCATATCAGGTGGATCAAAGGCAGGCTGACTCGAGCAGCCTCAACCTCATATAAATAGACCATATAAGCAAATTAGAGGGGAGCATGATTCTGAGCCTAGAATTGCTGCCTAAATTTCCTTACACCTGAGAATAATTATGAGAGCATTAACCCCCCATACACATTTAATACTCTCATGGTTGGGCATGAACTGAGATTGA
This sequence comes from Sambucus nigra, assembly GCA_949130495.1. Taxonomy (NCBI): domain Eukaryota; kingdom Viridiplantae; phylum Streptophyta; class Magnoliopsida; order Dipsacales; family Adoxaceae; genus Sambucus; species Sambucus nigra. Next base: position 500,258,672 of record OX422212.1, read on the forward strand.
AGTTCTTGCCTTGCTTTTATTGTTCCTTTAGTGCCTCCGTTAACGCTAACCGCTGGTCCCATTCATTTATTATGCTTGTCATATGTCTTCTGTGTTAATATGCTCTTTGATGCAAGCATGAATATTGAATATCTTTATCTCTGATTTACCTGTGGCTATTGCCTATATTGCGTATCTAACGGTTTTAATCCCAATCTTGATAAGGGGTTACCCCCCGGTTAATACTAACTATATTTGAAGAACCCACATCTTACATTTAGCTACTCTACAGGGGAGGTATTATCTTTTGAAAAGATTCCATAGGATAACACCATTAGAGTCATTGACTTCAACGCCATACATCTTGAAGAAGAGGCAAATAATGCCGCACTGCCTGAGGGGGCGAGAACATCAAGGACGGAGCCTAGCGCTCCTGGTGTTAGTCTTGCGGAGGCGATGGCCACACAAGGAGGAATAGGTCAAGCAAAAATGTAGGGGCTGATGGGTTTATTCGCGGAGTTCATTAAAACTCCGGCAGCCCAAGCAATGTTAGGGGGCCCCATGGGAGCGAATTCCTTTACTATGGTGCCAGCGGCCATACCGGCTCCCACTGTTACTGGAGGGGTGGAAATTCCAGCTTCTAATAATGCCTTCCCCACTACTTCACCACCGTCAGGCGATGTATGCCCTACCAAGGTCCCACCCATGAAAATAGGGCTAGCACTGCAGAGTGGGCAAAAACTTCAATGGCTCCAGCTATAACAGTATGCCAAGGAGTAAACGTACTAGCCTCAACAACCCCGGTGGTAATAATGTCGTAGCCATCCAGCCCCTCGCCATCCAGCTTGGAGGATATGAAGAAAGAGCTTCTAAAGTTTATAGATGTGTCTAAAGGAGACAGTTCCTCTATGTACGATGACTTTCATACTCTTTACCCATAGGCGTATAATAATGAACCCTACCTAGTGGGTTATATTCCTCCAATTTTTAAAAAGTACACGGGGAAAGGCGATATTCCCAAGGAGCATATGAAGAGGTTCATTCTGAGTTTGGGGCCCCACTACAATGACAAAAAGTTAAGGCTAAGGGAGTTTTCAAAATCCATGATGGAGAAAGACTACACGTGGTAATCCCACCTAGCCCTAGGTAGTGAAAGCTCTTGGGAAGATTTGCATGTTTTGTTTGTGCAAAAGTTCTTTTTTGCTGAGGATGAGTTCACACTCACCCATCTCGAGCGTGAGAAACAAATGACGGGAGAGGATGTTGTGTCTTATATTAGGAGGTTCCATGAACACTCTATGGATATAAGATAGGATATGCGAGAAGACAAACTTTTACAAGTGTCTGCAGAGGGCTTGCTGCCCGAGTATATATGCCACCTGATTAACGAAATAGGAGAAGGTACGTTTACATCATTTTTAAAAGCAGCAAGGAATATTGCCTTAGTGGTAAAACCAATAGTACCCCCTCCCATTTTTCTAAGCTTGATGATGAGGCCAACAGTCACCTTGGGGAGGGGAATACCCTCGAGGATCAACTATGCGGATGAGAGGGGTAAAGAAGGAAATAATGGTAGTCTAGGAGGTAGAAGGGGAAGAGACAACAAAAGAAGGTTTGAAGACAAAAAGGATCCCCCCGAGATACCTTGCATGGTGGTACAAGCCTTTAATCTTTATGATCTCATGGTCCGTGATAAAGTATGTAGGACGGTTAATAACCACACTACGCCCTTAATGTTAGAAGATAAAGAGAAGCCTCATTATTACGGACTACATAATAGGGGTAATCATCCTACCAAAGTGTGCTTCTCAGTCAGGAGATTAATTGACCATCATGTAAACAAAGGAGACATAGAGTTGCCACAAACTAATGTAAACAACAACCCTTTAACACCTCATGGATCTCACATGGCTAGTGCTTTCGATGAGGAGGCCTAATGATAGATGATGGAACGGTGGTTTGAAGGGAGTGAATTCGAATAATCTCTCGAGAATAACTTCAAAGATTCTCTCTAAGAATGAACCTTTGAGCTGGCTAAACTCCACTTGGGTGATGAGGCTGAAGAAGAAGAAAACTAAGAGGAAGAAGTATACAATCCCATTGAGGGAATCAGTAGGAAGTTGAGAGCCTGTTCTCTGGAAGAAGTTAATGCAGTGATATCATATTATGAGGTTGCATATAGAGATGTGGAAGAAGTTGGCTAATTCTTTGATCAGGTTGGTCTTCCTAAAGATTCCCGGCTCGAAGTCACAAGAGCCATTTTGGAGATCGCAAAGAAAAATATAGTGTCATATTTAAAATGGAAGGGGCCTATGGCTAAACTGGTGAGTAGATATCTCTCAGAAGTCACATTCTCAGAGGCTGATAGGTTGATCAGGTATCCGCACAACATACCCTTGTATGTTACCGCCTCAGTGAATGATTGTGTTTTCTCACGAGTCTTGTTGGAAGGAGGAGCATCCATCAATATAATGCATGTTGGATCGTTTTATGCCACCGGGCTATCGAAGATGAGGATAGTTCCCTATTTATTAGCAATATCAAGTTATGATAATCAAACCTCCACGTTAGTGGGTTATGTTAACGTGGGCATCACTTCCCATATCAAATTCCACATCATGAATTGCGAGCCGTTTTAGCAGCTGTTGGTAGGTAGGGTATGAATTCACAACCATGGGTTGGTACCCTCCACCTATCATCAATGTGCTAAAGAGAATATAAAAAAAGGAGGTGGTGATTCGAGCTACCAAGAATCCTTTTATGAAAGAAGAAGCCCATATGGTGGACACTTCTTTCTATATTGATTTGTCCAAAGAAGCCACCACCGTGATAAGATATACTGGGGGGATAAAAGTCCCTTCCACTCGAGAGATAGTATGGGATCCTGCCCGAACGGTGGTAACTTATGAAGAAGAGCGTGATCTGGGAGTAATAAGGCCTCTTAACCTATCAAGGCAGCTTCGTGATCGAATGGCCCCACCAATTGACCCCATTGAGCACCATGTTCAGATATAGATTGTTCTCAGTAGGCAAATGATGAAGGAGGCGGATAATAATTATAGGAATAGGCCTTTCCAAAGAGAGGCAGCCCGACAGTGAAAATGGTTGATTTTGCCTAACGATAGAATTATCTATAGATTATGAAGGTATGAGTAGATGATGAAGATGACTCGGTATATGAATGCTTATTAATGGACAACCAGGGGCAATGCTTGGTAATTGACAACTATGGGGTACAAGAGTTTATGAAAGAAATGAAGGATGATCCAGAATGTACGAAGGATAGTCCTAGGTTGCATATCCAAGAGCTGGAAAAGGTTGATTTGGCTAGAGAGGGGGAGGATTCAAACCCCATCTTTATCTCGAAGGACTTAGAGGGAGATCCTCGAGAGGAGATGATCAAATTTCTATTGGAATTTAAGGACGTCTTCACGTGGAAGTATACCAAGATGCCCGGGGTAAATAAGGAGGTGAGTTGCCATAAACTGAATGTCTTGCCCTCAGTAATCCCGGTGAAGCAGGCCACTCGAACATACAAAGTGGAGTTAAATCTAAAGATTAAAGAAGAGATCCAGATATCGCTCACGGCTGGGTTCATAGTCCCGATTCAACATTCAATATGGCTTTCCAGCATTATACCTGTGGGTAAGAAGGATAAAAGATAAATCAAAATATGTATGGATTTTATGAATCTTAATCGGACATGCCCAAAGGAAGAATTCCCACTGCCTTCCATTGACAGATTGATCGATGTGAGAGTAGATCATGAGATGTAAAACTTCATGAATGGTTACGTGGGGTATAATTAGATAAAAATGAACCCGATCGATGTAGAGAATACTGCCTTTTGAACGAATTTGGGCAACTTCATGTAAACAGTCATGACTTTTGGATTAAAGAATGTGGGGGCTACTTACCAGAGGGCGATGATGGACATCTTCCATGAACTTTTTCGTAAGACAGTGGAGTTGCATGTTGACTATTTGGTGATTAATTCTAAGAAAAAAGGATCCCACCAAGATGATTTGAGACGGGTGCTCATTCGCTGCAGGAAGTTCAAGATAAAGATGAACCCACTCAAATGTGCCTTTGGGGGAAACGAGTGGGAAATTCTTGGGGTTCGTGTTAAATCTCCAGGGTGTATAAATGGACATACACAAATGACGAAACATCTTCGATATGCCGAGACCAAAATCTGTGAGGGAGTTAAAAAGTTTTCTTGGCAAAGTGTCTTACCTGAGGCAGTTTGTCCAGTGATGGATGAGGTAACACACCCCTTGATGGAGCTGATGAGAAAAGGTGTGAAGTTTTTGTGGGAAGAAATGCACCAAGAATCCATAGACAAGCTGAATTCACTCCTTACTTCTCCTCATACGATGATTCCCCCAAAGGCAGGTACCCATTTACACTTATATCTTACGTCAACAGAACGGTCTATTGGGGCTTTGTTGTCCCAAGAGAGTGAAGGCATTGAAAAACCTATTTATTACCTAAGTGGGATTATACACGGGCCCGAGGCCAGATATACTAGTGTTGAGAGGCATTACTTGGCCCTTGTATTTGTAGCACAAAATCTTAGGCATTACTTGTTATCATTCACGGTTCATATTGTAACTAGGTGTGATCCCATAAATTTTTGCTTGCTAGAAGTTTATTGATAGGCTAGGAAGCTAGATGGTTTCTAATCCTTTTGGATTATGATCTCAAATGTGTGGTCCCTCGAGCCATCAAAAGTTAGGCATATGCAAATTTATTGGCCATCTTCCCATCACGGATGTTAGAGCCACCTATCGAAGAGCTCCTGAGTGATGATCTCCAGGCCAATTTTGTAGCATCCAACCTAGATAAATTGAGTATGGAGTTCGAAGGCTCTTCAATCAAGAAAAAAGGAAGAGCGGGAGTCATTCTACAAAGGGGCAGTGAAGAAATTCCCTTGTCTTTTAAATTAGAGTTCGAATGCTCAAATAATGAAGCTGAATACGAGGCACTGGTCATGGGGTTACTCGAAGCACTGAGAAGGGGCATCCAAGTCCTTACAATTTAAGGGGATTCTAACTTGGTGGTAAAATAGGTGACAGGGGAATTTTCTCTTAAGCACATGAGTCTAGCGCCTTACCGTACGATCATCCAATGACTTCTTAAACAGTTCGAGGTGGTAAAGATAAAGGGGAATCCTCGAACGATGAATAGACATGCGGATGGCTATGCCACCATCGCACAAAAGATTTCCTTTAATGGAGAGTCAACTATGGTCTGAATCAAAAAGAGAATGGCCCCCTCGATGGTGTTTGAGATGCTACCCTCAGAGGACAAAGATGATTGGAGGGGTGAAATCAGAAAGCAGTTGGAGAGAGGGGAAGGGCCACTTAACTTGTCCGATTTAGCGCAATACTTTGTTGCTAAGGGAAACTTATTCTATAAGAATAAAGGAGGTTAGTTGTCCAGGTGTGTTAACCCCGAAGAAGCTAAAAGAAGGTTAATCGAAGTGCGTAAAGATAGTTGTGAGACCACCAAGATCCCTTTATACAAGAGGATATAATAGGCAGGGTACTACTGGCCTTCGATGAGATAGGAAGCCTCCATAGTGCTTAGAGAATGTTCAAAGTGATGTCTTTTCTATCAAGCAGCAGAATGCAAGTTTATTGACCAATCGGAAGACTGGAGATATCCCTACATGGATTTATTGGTAGATGGGGTGATGCTAACAGATAAAGAGGATGCTACGATGATAAAAAGGAGAGCACCAAGGTACTTCATGCAAGAGGGGGAGTTGTACCGATAAGGCTATCACGACAGGACTCTAAGGTGCATAAGAAGAGAAGAGGCTGAAGAGGTGTTGAAGAAATCTCATGAACCAGGGCACATCGGAGGAGCCAAGATTTACAATCAACTAATGACTTTGGGTTATTACTGGCCTTCGATGGAGAAAGACTCAGCTGATTTTATTCGAAAGTGCAAATCTTGACAGCTACATGGGAATATGAGTCATGCTCTTTCAGTGGACCTACACTCTCTATCTACATCATTCCCATTACATACTTAGGCCTTTGACCCGGTAGGATCCATCAACCCTTCGTCATGAGGAAAGATATGGATCTTAGTAACCGTAAAATGTTTCACGAAGTAGGCGGAAGCCATATTATTCAAGAACGCCACTATAGGGGTGGTATCTAGATTTATGAAGGAATATATTATCTACCGCTTTGGCATCCCGAAGGTGTTTCTGTAGGATAATGGTACCCCCTTTGTAAATAGTGAGGTGCGCCTGCTCACAGAAAAATACTTCATCATCCATCACAAATCAATAGTAGCATACCCGAAGTACAATGGATTGGTAGAGGCCACCAACAAAACTTTAGTGAACATTTTGGCAAAAATGTTAGAAGATTTTCTAGGCACATGGGATGATAAGATCCCTAAAGTTCTATTAGCTTATCTAATGATGAAAAGAAAAACAACCGGGTATACACCATTCTCCGTAGTATTTGGGGCATAAATTGTGTTATTGGTCGAACTCGAGGTACCTTCTGCTCTCTATAACCTATGAAGTGCAATGCTCCCCCGCATACACCATATACAACTCGGAGCCTTAGAAGAGCATAGGGATAATGCTGCAAGGAACTTCGAGATATACTAGAAGCAGTTGTCCAGATCTTATGACCAGCTGGTGAGGCCAAAGAAGTTTAAAGAGGGGGACTTGGTTCTAAAAGCATGCATGAGGCATATCATGAGTTTTTTATTATGCAAGTTCGAAGAAAACTAGGAAGGGCCCTACATTGTTCAAGTAGCTCACGATTCGAGTTACTGCAAGATATCTAAGTTGGAAGATAATGTGACTTTCAAATTGAAAAACAAGTGATTGAAGATTTACTACGTTTGAATGTATGTTATGCCAATACTCTTGTTCATTACATTGTATTTTATTTAAGAAAAAATGTATGTATGTTTTAAATCAATTAGGATCGCCTTTTAAATATAGTGGGAAGCAATGTTCATGTCGTATATGCTAGATCAACACTTTACTTTTACAAGTTGATTGTGTCTCCATCACCATGCATGATATAATTAGCACTGATGTAGTAATTTTAGCCAATATTCAATCGAAATAACAGAAAGGAAAGAAAACACCAAAAATGACTAATGTTTCTTTATTTCATCAAAGAAATAGTTGTGGTTACAGGCAAGCAAAATCCAAAATCCCCAAAAAAAGGTGAAACAGAAAATAATAGCAACATCGAACAAAGGATCTAGTCCATGATAAAATAAAGATTCACTGAACTAAGAAGCCTGTGATGATTTTGGGGAAGAATTTGCTCAAGGTTGCTTTGATATGTATTAAGGTCAGCTAAATCCTTCTGACGAAGGTCCCTAATCTAATGAATGGCCTCTAATTCTTTCTCTTTCTCAATTAAATCGGTCTCTGCATGAGCAACTTCCTCGCGAACCTCCTACGCATTTTGTTCAGATATTAGCAATTGGGATTCCAGACTTACAAGCTCCTCTGAGATGGCCACTTGTGAATAATGGGAACTTTAGAGGCGATGATAAATGAGGGGAAGATCAACCTTCTTGAAACTACGCAGTAGATCCACCAGTCAAGTCATAGAAAATCCATCATTTGTCACTATATTAACCCTCCCCAGTAAAGTTTTGATGGTATCAGGGCCAAGGGACAAGAGGGTAGTGTTGAGGATTTCTTCCAACACCATCGCGAGCCGAATAAAAGGACACACCATCATTCCAGGAATCGGTTAAAGGCAATGGGGGATAAATGTCGAAGGAAAATGAACCAACAACTTCTCGATTAATAGGCGAGGACCCTCAGTTAAAATAGAAGGGAAATTGGAAGGGGGATGCATGCTAAAAATGTTATCACTGGCAGAGGGACGTTGGGTATGAGAGGCGATATCACTCACTTGAATTTGAGGAGCAATCAATGCAGGGGCATCACCATCCCAGGGGCCTCGCCCAAAGAAGCAACTCTAGCTAAGGTCCTTGTTTGAATTAATTCCTGAGCAACAGGTTTAGCTTCGGGCCTATGGACTATAGGATGATCAAACTCCACCTGAAATTAAATGAATATCTTAAGTAAGAAACAAAAATAAGGAAAGTACATACAAAATATCTTGCTAATAAGGAGATTATGCCTATAAGACTAGGCCCCCTGGCCCTCGATTATTGGATGTTATGCCTATAAGACTAGGCCCGCCTGACCCTCGGTTATAGGAGATTATGCCTTTAAGACTAGGCCCGTATGACCCTCGATTATGGGAGATTATGCCTATAAGACTAGGACAGCGTGACCCTTGATTATGGGAGATTATGCATATAAGACTAGGCTCGCCTGACCCTCGGTTGTGGGAGATTTTGATTTTAAAGTCCTACATTACTAGGCCCGCTCAACCCTCGGTTATGGCAGATTTCTAAAGCCCAATACTACTTATAAAAAAATTAACAAACTTACTTGAAGGAGATAAGTGGAAGAGAAAAGTACCTCTGGAATCCGCTCACTGGCAAACTCGTGAGTGGCCATTTTTACAACGTCTTCCTCCTCAGTCAGATGAGGATCCACCAAAGGATGTTGACCTTGGCGGGTAATCACATCCCCCTACTATAGCAACCCACTCTTTCCCTTCCCCCCCTGACTCACCCCAGTAAGATCATGTGACACCCCGTCTAATTAAATACCGGGTGATCAGTCCTTTATTAAATTATAATCAAGGTGAACGGTTGGTTCATTCTTAGCATCACTGTCGCAAAAATAACTTTTCCAATTAAACAACCTAAATAATTAAGCTAAGTATCAAAACCATTTTTATACATAAATTTCCAAATTTTATTTAAAAACCAACATTTAAAACTTTACATAATTCATAGTTTAGGAATCACCCAACAACTATACTGAAACATAAAATCCAAACAATTAAACATCCAACTAATTAATATCAACTTTAAAACTTAAAGGAAAACATCCTGACAGTAATAATTCCCAAAGTGTAAATACTAGAAATAAACGAATCACAATCTCTGATAAAACAACTGAATAATGGAAAAAGGGCGGCACATGCCCAATTGGATAAAATAGTGCTAGAGGTGGAATCAATAATGAGGTCGTCTAAGCAAGAGGCTTGCAACTCCCACCTAAGCTGCAGCTCATTCCTTCCAAAGGATCCTATGCAAGACGCCCCTGTGGCTGGGCACCTGTAATATATACATATATACAAGAGAGAAGAGAAAATAGGAAACGGTTCAGAGCTCGATTGTAAAATAGTTTAAAATTAGTTTAACAAGTATTTAAAATGCTTACCAGATCATGCAACCAACATATTAGTGTGGCACTCCCTTGAGAAATTCTCACCTCTCTTCTAATGTGCACACCTGTCGCACTAATACTCCCAACAGTTTAACTTATCTTATCTTGAGTTACTCATAAGATTTCATGCCGATAATTTCAATTGTTAAGGAAGTTAATTTTATTAAAAAGTAAAGTTCTCACATAAGCCTCATTTAATTATAAGGTTTCTCAGTACCTCATCATACTTTTCAAACACTTGTTACCAAGTTGAAATAATTATTCATTTCTTACTTACCATAGTCACAGTAGGTAGTTCCCAAATTCCAGGTTAAATATATATATTAAATACTCATATAATATATATATATTATAATAGCACCCCATATAAAATTTATGGTGCGGGCATACTCTGCTATCCAATCCCCGTAATACTCGTACTAAGGGAAATACAAGTTCGGAATCACTCTCGAACAGTATTAACACAAAACACATAAAATTGAGGGGAAGCATAGTTCCAAGTCACTAAGAGGTCAGCACATACCCTCACGTCTCTTAGGACCGTCTGACTATCGATCCGATAGCCTGTACTAAGGATTCCTACGTTCTAGGGTACGAGTCAATATACCCCATAAAGGTCCCATCGAGATAAGACTGTCCCAGCGCGGTAACCTCCGGGATAACAAGTAGCACGTGCATGATTTTTACACGTATATAGTATATGCATAAACACAGTCATATATGTATACCACTATTCCCATATAAAATTTAGGTACACTTTCACGACCCATAAGTATGATATTTATCCTTATTACTCATTATTAGATTATCACGTATAACGGTTTGTCTCTTATTCTTATTTGTGGGATTATTCCAATTTACTATGTAACACTCGTGGATTCCTATCTCTCCAAGTGTAATTTCAGTAGGTACTCATTTATTATACAACGTAACTTCCTTACGAGTCTCATCCTTTAACACATATTCCCATTGTCCCTTATATGTAAAACACCGCCCCGTGAAATGTTAATCTCGTCTCATATTAACGGGTCCATATATTCCTAAAGTCCTACTGGTCTTCTTTATATCCCAAAATGTTCTCACATTAATATCAAAGATTGTCTAATCATTTAAGTTAGAACGACCAATTAAAAAGGGAATATGAGTTATATAGGAGGGGTCGATCGATCGATGGCAGGTATTCGATCGATCGAATCATCGATCGATCGATCGAATCATCGATCGATCGATGCTCTATGATCGATCGATCGATTAAGCAGGTATGGCAAATCTGCAGAATTTCCAGTTACGGGTTTCCTCTTCCAAAATCATCCAAAATGATATATTTGACTACCAAACTCCCAATAATTTATACTACAAGTATTATAACCTCAAATAAGTGATTTCCTACGTCAAGCATACGGATTTTCATCATGAATAACGAATTAAAAGGGCATAATCCTTAAAAATATCAAGAACCCTAATATTTCTTTTGTTTAGTTTCTTCCCATTATTGTACCAGATTTCATACTCTTTATTTACTGAATTTTCGTGGTTCAATCTCTACATATGAATTGGGTTTCCAGAATACATCTATTACTCATACAACATGCGAATTCAAATCTCCAAAATAAGTTTTTCTTTCACAAAAACTAGTCCTAATCAATCCTAGGCTAATATTATTGGAGCATTAACTGAAATAGAGAAGGATAGATACTTTCCTGAGAATTCTTGGTTCAGATTTGTGGAGAGATTGGTGTGGTTGTGATCCTCGTTGCACGATCTATCGTTTGGCGGCGACGACGGTGCAAACGATGGAGTTCTTGGCCTAGAACTCCTTGGAAAGCCTCTCCTCTTCCTCTCCTATAATCGTATTTGGTTTATGGAGATTATAACCCTAGAAGATGACTCTTTCCATCTGATATACCCTTAGAATTTTCGTGGGTTTTCATGCCCAAAAATGTAAAATGTCCAAAACGCCCTCCCGGGGTATTAATTAGGCCTAAAAATGCCCCGATACCCAAACTAAACCCCCGGGTACATTATTTTGACTATCTCGACCCTTCTGGACACATTGACGGACTCAAAATGATCATACAGGTGACTTATAATTTATTTACTTTTAATAGTCCAAATTTAATCCCGACACGACACAAGCGCGTCCCCATAATTTCCAAAATTATCAAATTAGATTCTCGTGATAATTTTACTAATCATAATTACACCACTTACTTTACCCATAAAGTAACTTATAACAAAATAATTACTAACTCTCATCACGCTAGTAAGTATTTAAATGATTTTTCGGATTAATATTAATTTAATATATCTAATTAAATTTAATAAATCCCTCAAAATTAAAACTTATAAAAATATGGGGTATTACAGATCAGAGCCTTCCTTGTTCAGGATGGAAGGTCCAAACATAGATACATGTATTTGGTCATTCGATGGAAGGGGAGCTGAGGGATCAGTCTGAATAGGTACAGGTGCCTGCAACATAGAAGTTAAAAGTTAGAATAACAAGTTAAAAGAGCAATAACAACTTAAACAAGTAAGGAAAGTAAACTCACCATAGGCAATGAAGAAACAGGAATAGGGGACTTGGGAATATCCTCAGTAGTTCTCACATCAGGAACACCCCTCTCAAGGCCAGCCTGCTCGCGCAAGAAAGATGGATCACGAGAATAGCTGCTACTAGACTCAGATAAAGAATCAAATATAACTTCCCTTAGGGGGAATGGGAGATTACCTGTGAAGTACTAAGGGAAGCTCTCTCAAAAGGATGATCTTCTCCAACATCATCATGCGTATCACCTCGCACATCAACTTGGAAAAAGAGATAAAGGTGGGATAAGGGCATAATGAATTTATTAGCACGAAAAGAAAATAAGAAGAGAAATATTCAGAGCAAGGGGGATTGAGGGGCTTACTTCTTTCTCTAACACATCTTCCAGAACCTCATAATATTGGGGAGGCGGGGGTGGTTTAAAAGGAAAAACCATTCTCCTCAACCTATGCGTTCGAACCAATGAAGTTTCTTCTTCCTCTTCATCTTCTTCCTCTTCTTATTCTTCTTCTTTTTCTTCCACTACCTCCTCTCCCTGCTCATCCTCCTCATCTTCATCATCATCACCTCCAGCATCTATATCATCACGTTCCTCGGGTAGTTCATCCTCGCTGGAATCAGACGACTCCTCCATCCCAATCTTAAGAGGACTAATCGCCTTTATTTTCTTACCACAACCAGCCGTGTGAGGAGCATATAAGAAAATCCAAGAAACCATCTGGGTCGACATAAACGCCATGTCTTCTTCACGAAAGTTCTCTCAGGTTTGGAGAAGATGATCAAACATTGAGCCCACCCCTTGGGCGACTTTGGGATCAGGGGTATGGTCAGTCGGAGGCTGAGGGATGGTTTTGAGTTTCTTCAGAGGCACCTTTAGGTTGTCCCTAACTGCTTTTCGGATGAGGTAACGCGTAGGGATTCAGTTCTTTCAACTGGCCTCGAGGTACTAGGGGCAATGGCGACAACCTCGACTGGGAGGGAAACTTTCTTCTTTTTCACAATTGTCTCGTTCACAAGCACTAATGGGGGAAGTTCAGAGGGAACACTGGTGTTTGAAGTACTAAGAAAAAAAATAGATGATGAGGTGGTAAAATTTCTTAAACCCAGCTCTGTTGGCGAGAATATCTCAACTTCAGGGTATCGGGGTTCCTTCTAGTGGTTGGTTTGAAAATGAACTAACTGATTCTGCCAGAATACCTTTATGTATAAATCTAACCTCCCCCCTCGAGACCCTTTGCTCAGAACCATGACATTAGCGGGGTAATTAGCACATATACTAACAACTGCGGACGCCAAATAATTAGCATAGGCAAAAGAAAAATTGGTAGGCTTTTCTTGAGTGAAATGACTTAATAGAAGGGCTCCTTCGTCGTAACCAAATTAAGAGGTTACACGGTGTGGGATGTACATAGAATATAGAGATGACCACTCAGTATAAGAGATTAAATATGAGGTGATTAACAAAAGAGGGAGAATGTTCTTAGGAAATTCCCGGTAAGGGCTTCATCAATCGGAGCACTGGGACGGTCCTCCTCAGCAAAGGAATCATTGGTAAAAAACTGACTCACCCCAACATAGGGGCGAGTTATAAACCTTTGGGCTCCATCAATAAGGGAAACCAAAGGCTTCTTGACACTCTTATTTTTCCAATAACAAATTCGGTGGATCTTCACGAGCTGTGAACTAGGGTAATTATCGGCGGGGGCGTAATCAGGTAAGTGGGAATAGAGAAAATCAGTCAAAAGAAAATTGTTGGCGTAATTAGAAACATCAAACCTATCGATGCTTCGAGAAGATCCCGCTGCTACATGGTCAAATCAGGTATATAAGGAGCCGAGGACAATGGCAGCAAGGGGGATTTTCACGCCATTGGCCATTTGAATGGCCATGTTGATTAGGTCATTTTGGGGGAAATTGCGAGGTTTGTCGGGAAGAGAGACCTTCAATAGCATCACCCAAATGTAACCCGCTAGCTCGATCTTGGACCCATAGCCTTTCCCCTCCAGGGGCTGTTCAAATATCTCTTTTCCCGGAGGGTTCTCCCTGGCTACCTCACGGGCCCTAATAACAGTTTTCTCCTTAACGAAATAAAAGTAATGAATTACTTAAAATAGGTACAATTGTTATAAGTGACCATACAATCCTTCACCACCGCCTCCAGTTCCCCTCTTAAGTCGTTTTATTCACTAGAGATAACCTCCTCGAAGAAAGTATCAAAACCAGATGCCTCAAATCCCAAAAGTTCACACACGTCCTCCATGGTAATGGTGAACTCATCCCAGGTGGCCACAAAGGTATGTGACTTATGGATCCAACAGGAAACCAACAGTTGTAGAGCAGTATTATTCTTGGCGAGAGTAAGGTCACCCAGCCAAAAAGAGCAGGATAGGCCTACAAGGGCTAACTAACCGGAATACTTTGAATAGATGCACTTAGTCCAAGGGCTCAACCCCTCGCTGGCACCAGAAGAAGCTTCAAACTCTACCTTTGAGTAAGGGAAATCACCATGCTCAATACGAAAGCGTCTAACAGTGGCAGTGGGGATATAAGAAAATTCTTAAGCGTCCTCACCTTCTTCCATTAAAAGGTTGGGGTTTTCAGTTAGCACCAGGGCATCGGGGAATCGCTCCGCAGTTGCCCAGAAGTGGCTGTTGTCACCAAAGTAAGGCACACGACCATAACATGCCCATTGATCTTGGAACGCTTGAGTCGCAGGGGAAGCGCCCCTAACAAAGAGAGTTCTTTTCACATGTTCCATGGAAGCTTAAGGAAAGAAGAACTGAGGGTGCCATATGTGATGCACAGAAGTGCAAATGACAGTTACATTTAATGCAACATGCTTTGAGACTTTTCCTCCTTGGGGAATAAAGATCTTTGGGGGAAATTTGAATAAATCTCTTAATTTTCCCCAAGAGATAGGGGCCAAGAGTTTTGTACAGATATTTCTTCATGCAAATAAACAAATATCTCAATGAAGGGGAAAATGTAGGGGGTGCCCCCAAATGAGTGGTTAACTTGGTCAAGAAGATCGGTTGTTCATAAATAAGGAGAAGGAATGATATTAGACAAACTCACCTCGAAGATTCTTCACAGTAAGGGGATCGAAGTACCCACTTTGAAGATTCTTCACAACAAGCGGCTCGAAGGACCCATCTCGTAGAATAAAGTCACCTAGATGACAATAGTTTGTAATAAGAAATATAATGTTGTATTATGTATTTTATCTTATGAATGTACATGTCGAGTGAGGCTATTTGGTACCCACGAGGGACCATGCCTGGTAGGGCATGGGAGAGTTTTCACTCTCTATCAAGCAACCTCCACTTGGGAACTTTACAAGGACATGGTTTGGAGGATTTGAACAAGGCAACGTTGGGAATTATCACCAACCCACTTGGTCAAAACTTCATCCAGAACAAATATCACTCGAGCCTACTTATTTCTTACTTATTGGAGTGAACCTCCTCGAGGTACTCGATCTCCCTGAATACTTTCCCCCTCGAGGTACCTTGGATGCCAGCCCGCCTGACTGATGTGACCAGATACCTAACAAGAGTCACTACTTGAACAACTTTCTGACGTCATAATGTTTGACATTTAGGGACTCAAGAATGTATCACTCAAGTGTCTTTATCCTTAGGATGGCAGGTCTAGTTCACCAAAATTGGCCATCTAGCCATCCTAGACGGGTCATATCCCTCATTAATGCGCACAATACTTCCAGCTAATAGAATGCTTTCATGCCAAAACTATCAGATCCCACGCATTGAATGCAATATCTTGTACATTTAATGCACCCTCTCAGGCGGATCGAAGGTAGGCTGACTCGAGCAGCCTCGCCCTCATATAAATAAACCATATGAACAAATGATAGGGGAGCATGATTCTGAGCCTAGAATTACTGCCCAAATTTCCTTACACCCGAGAATCATTACGAGAGCATTAACCCCCCAAACACATTTAATACGCTCATTTGGGCATTAACTGAGCTTGAAGTTCCTGCCTTGCCTTTATTATGCCTGGAGTGCTTGTTTTTTCTCCCTCCGACCATGCTACCCACTGGTCCCATTCATTTATTGTGCTTATCATATGTATTTTTTGTTAATATGCTCTTTGATGAAAGCTTGAATATTGAATCTCTTCGTCTCTGATTTACTTGTGGTTACTGCCTCTATTGCGTATCTAACAGTGTTAATCCCGATCTTGATAAGGGGTTATGCCTCACTTAATACTAACTATATTTGAAGAAGCCACATCTTACAATGGTGGTTATTATGAAATAATAGTATAGTTGTTTCTGTTTCTCTCCCCTTAAATCGGGCGGATTGTTTTATAAACAAGTATAACTTTGCCCAATTTTTTAAATGTGTTCGATTTTCTGTTAATTATAGAATAATTGATAATTATATTTTTAAACAAGGCGAATCGATTTATAAATAAAGGAAATTATGCCCACATTTTTTAAATTATCTAATTTTGCATTAATAATACTATAGTTGGTATTTTTTGTTCTTAAACATGGTGGATTGTCTCATAAACGAAGGAAACTTTGATAAATTTTATAAACTAATTGGTTCCTACCATAGGTTATTTAAAAAATTATTTATCTATTGCGAACTAAATCCAACGCATCATCCTATCAACGACGTACACCTTCAAAAATTAGCATCGTGTCTTGTTAAACCAATATGATAAGATATTATCCACATGTTTCACCTAATTGTTTGGTGCAACAATTGATATATTTTCTTTTTGTTAATTTATTTCCAGAAACATCTTAAGATATGGAAATTAGACTAAGGTTTTTCTAATAGGTTCGTATCGTAGGTTATTTAAAAAATTTCTTATATGTTGCAAACAAAATAAGATGTATAGTCCTATCAATGATGTAAACTTTCAAAAATTAGCATCGATTAAATAATTTGAAAAAATATATGTCCTTCAGAAAAATTAACCACGATTGATATTTTGGAAAATTATACTATATTATAATACTTTTATGGCTTGACCACACGATTCATACCAAGGAGAATTGTCATCGTGTATTCAGGCACGCGCACGACTTTGGAAATTATTATCATTTTTTTTAAATTATACTTTGTTTTGTTGGGGAATGAAATTTTTTCTGGTTTTTAGTTACTTACTTTGAAATTTTTCTTCGTTTTACGATTATTAGCGTGCCTTCAGGCACGGGCATACCCTAGTGTGTGTGTGTGTGTGTGTGTGTATATATACGGGAGAGGTTCTGAAATGAACATAAAAGATGAACATTTTAATGAACCTTAATAAAAAAAATCCAACAACCCATTAATTTTAATTCCTATGTTGTAATTAGAACGCGCCAGCAGCAATGGACATGCGTGCCCCCACCCCACCCCATCCGGACAAAAAACCCAGAACCTGCTTCCGTAAGGGATCCAAAACCTTCTACCATAAAGGCTTCCATGGTGTGGGGGGGGGGGGATTTTGGGGAGTGGAGGTGGGGGGGATTGATCGAAACAAGTGTCTGTTATGCTAGCGTGGACCTATTACAACATATGGAGTAAAAGTAATGGGTTGTTGGGTTTTTTTTGTAAGGTTCATTAAAATGTTAATCTTTTGTGTTCATTTTTGAACATCTCCCGTATATATATATGTTTGAACCCCTCTAGCGATGACTAATACCGTAAAAGATTTAATTAGTAAATAAAGATTAATAAAAATTTAAAAATCACACTATAAAATATAATTTGATTAACATACAAAATATTTTTTTAATATTTGTTTAATCATTGAATATTTTATGGTATTATTCCTCGTTAATGTTTTTGTTCTTTCCACTTACCTTGGTTAATAGTTTTTAATTTTAATTGTGAGCGAGTTAGGCAAGGTTATGGTTTTACTAACAAAAAGATCTTAGGCTTATGATTATGATCAGATGATTGTGGGTTGCCAAATGCTTCAATTAAGAGGACTCATGCTTACCTTAGGTAAGACTTTTATGTGAGTACTAAATTGCGACGAATAACTACAAAAAAAGTGATAAAGTGCATAAACGAAAGGAAAGAAAATCTTTGAAATTAAAGAAAAGTAACTGCGTGAAAGTGAATGATTGCACTACAAAATTTAAAGCAAAAAAGTACAGGAAAACAAATGTAAAGCAAGAAACTTTTAATAAACTGGAAGGAAAATTACAATCTACTTCGAATTGAAAGAAATCCAGTAAATAAGTGAAAGGAAAAGAAAAAAAACAAAAAAGGACAAAAGTAAGGAGTCCTATTTTCCATTGTTTTCTTCGTTTCTTATTGATAGTGTTTCTTTCTGTGCAATGTAAATATTTTGGTAAGTGTTGTTTAGGTTCGAATATTTTCCGTCAAGGTGCACTAACTCCCCTAGGTCAGTTATTTTCCTCTAGTTTCTATACCCCATCTAAACTGTGATAGGTGTCATACATGTGTGCTGATAATTACTATAAGTTTTTGTATTATAGTTCGGTTGTTATTATCAGTTTATAATCTTATGTGGCAAAATCTTATTGGGTTGTGACAATATGGTGTAAACATATCCCCCCTATTAATTATTTTTTGAAAAAAATTGATTAGTGAACTGTTAAGACTCTCACTCCACCACTCCACGCCTAATCATCATTAGTTTTTTAGCATGAGTATCCATTTTATGGAAGTTATAAAATTTCATCCAAATCAATTAAGATTTTGGTCCTCCAGTCTTAACCACTCGTCTCTTCATCTTATTTTCTCTTCTACACAATAATGGATTCTTAAGAAATAAGAAATATTAGCTCAAAATTATATCGGTAATCCTCTTTAAATATGAACAGTGTTGATGCGAATCCATGGGTATTTTCCATCCCTTCTCTTTATCATTTTCGTAATTAGGAATTGCACACTGCTGGTCCCCCAAAGTGGAACGACCCTTAAAAATAGTTCTATGAATTTTTTGCTCCATCCATCTATGGTGGATCTTATTTTTGCATTATCAGATCATCTGATAGAATATATTGACGCAAAGTGGAAGGAGACCATGAAGACGCTATGGACCCGTTTGATGAGTTCCATGTGAAGAATTTTGTGCATAAACCTAACACAATTCATCCAATCATTATGGCGATCTTCCTACCATCATTCATGATAGCCAACCACTGATATATAAAAATATGGCCTCATCTTCATATGAGACCTCCTCACTTTGAATAGCCGAGCTACCAGAATGAGCTCATGGGATGCTTTTGGGACTAGTCAAGAACGAGGATCTGCCTCATTCATAGTGACATTGGACATCTGGTGGGCCGATACTTCAGGGGAAGCGTTTTAGCAATGAGGGTGCCTCTCGTCTACTTATACAGACGATACTAGGACTTGATCGATTAATCAACATCGGTCGACACTCCATAGTAGAGATCACACTAGACAGTTTCCCGCGTTAGGCCATGCTCTATGTCTGCGATAATGAACTCGACTAGGCCGAGACTCCTTCAAATGACATCTACTGTACGAGTAGTACAAGGTTCCAGCATGGTAAATCTCATGTGGTTAAAACCGTTATAACAAGATCATTCCCCCCAAGTGATGGAATATTACTTCATTATTACACACATGTGTCTTCATCTTAGTGGGAGCCTCACCATGCACATGCTGATTATATTCTTGGGAGGTACATTACACCCCCAAGCCCTATATATACACTTCATCTTCTCCATGAGAAGGATTCTGAATTCATAACCCTAACAGAACTCTATCCAATGAGAGAGAGAGAGAGCTTTGAGTGTTGTATCCATGGCCATTAGTGCCCTTGTTTAGTGGATTTCTCACACACTTACACACTGGATGTAGGCCTAACTGAACCACTTTAAATCATTGAGTTCATCTTCTTATCCTCATCTCCTTGTCTCATATATACATATACCCATCTCTATTATTGTGTTTTAATTGATCTTAAGCTGTTCGTAATCTCATCGTAATTTGGTGGTGCTGATTACATCATCATCAATTCGGTGTCGTCTGTAGGAACGAAGATAGCCATCTCCTCCCTATTTTAGCTTATACTCACTAGAGTCTCTAGTGGTGAACCAGTCCTCCCTCTTTGTGGAAGATGTTTCACCATTGAAGCAGATCTTGTTAAGCATTTAAGCTCTCCTTATCCAGCTCATAGCTCAAATAGCCTACAGAAATGGAAATGGATCCACCTCCTCCTCCTCCTAAGAGTCAACTAGAACCACCACATGGAGGTGGTGCAAGCTCAGTCAGGCACCACCCCAGTCAGAGATGAATGAGGTGGAGATTTCACTTTGCTCCCTCATAGATAGACAATAGCAAGTGCAAAACCAATTTGCTATGTTTACCGCGAATTTCGCGGCCAAGACTAGCAGCACTTGAGCAAAATTTGTAACTCTGGCCGCCAGGGAAGGCGAACCAGGTGTAATACCCCGTATTTTTATGGCTTTGAAATTGGGGATTTATTAAATCTAATTGAGATAAATAAATTTAATATTAATCTAGAAATTTATTTTTAATATTTATTAGCATGGAGAGACTTAGTAATTATTGGGAAATTATTGAATATTACCTAATGAGTGAAGTAATATATAGAATTGAATTTATTAAAATTGTCACGAGTGAATAATACGACAATTATGGAAATTAAGTTGGGACGCACATGTGTCGTGTCGAGACTACATTATTATAATAAAAGTGAATAAATTATAAGTTGCTCGTATAGTTATTTCGATTGCGCCAGCGTGTCAGGAAGGACTGAGATAGTCAGAAAAGTGTACCCGGGGGTTCCGTTTGGTCCTCAGAGTGATTTTAGGCCTAACCAGCATCACGGGAGGGAAATTTAGCCATTCTCCATTTTAGGCCTTAGTTAATGACGAAAAATGAGAATTAATATCAGATGTTAGGAGAGCCTTCTAAGGTTAACATTCTGAAAAGTTTAGAACGACAATGAGAGGAAGAAAGGTAAAAGCTTTCTAAGAATTCAAGGCCAAGAAATAACCAATTTGCACCTCCACCACCACCGAAGCGTAGATCGGAGCGAGGAGATTAAGCCTATACCAGTATATTTCGCGGAATCAGACCTACAATCTTAAGGCAAGTATCTATCTTGCGGATTCCTAGTTAATATTTCACCCATATTAGATTAGAGTTGTAAAATACATGTTTTATTGAATAATGATATGATTTAGGAGATTTTAATCGCATGTTTTAGGAGAAATGCATGTAGTGTGGAACCTTTGGCATATGTAGACGATCAACCACGAATTTGTAATCATTTAATAGAAAGAAATCTGGAAAAATATTGAGAATATTGGAATTTATGATGAAATTAGGGTTATTAATAATTCTACTGAATTTGCCCCTTTAAATCCATGCCTTTGATGAATTCATACATATTTTACATCGAAAGTCATATAGATAGGTTGATATAACCCTTGGTTTAATCGTTTGGAAGTTTGGGATGAATTAAGCATGGTTTAGAGGTTTAAAGGTGATAAAACCCGTAGGTTGTTTTTGCAGGAATCTGAGTAAGAACTGCTCGATCGATTGATCGACTCAATCCTGTCGATTGATCGATGGTTCGATTGATCTACCCATGTTCATCGATCGATCGACCCCTCCTAGAAATTGTATATTTTCCCCTTTTTAATTAATTCGGTTAAAATACGTAGGAACCCTCGGATATCATTTAAAGATCATAATGGGCCACGAAGAGGACCAGTAGGGTCTAAGTAGGTTTCGGTGAATATAATTTTATACGAGATGTAATCATGGGATAATGGGGATATGCCATTTATTAAAAATTGTGCGTACGTTAAGGTAAGGTATTTAGATATTCAAGAAAGACTTAGACCATCATGGGAGTGAGGGTATACCTACTGAATTTACCTTTAGGTAGAGAAAACACTTTCAGGGACAAGAAGTAATTATGAAATGTTTATAATTGAGAATAAAAAAGAGATGAGTTCATTATGTATAAGTTTTGTGTAATTTGTACTACGTACGGTTAAAATATTATTGTAGGTCACGAGCGAACCTAATTGAAAGATGTGAATATTTATATATATAACCGAGTGCTTGTATATATATATATAACGGGTACTTGTTATCACAGAGGTTGCCGAGTCGGGACAGTCTTATCTTGATGGGAGCTTTATGGGGGATATTTACTCATACCCTAGAACATAGGTTTCCTTGGTACAAGCTATCTGAGACTGATATTCAGACGGTCCTAAGAGATGTGAGGGTATGTGCTGACCTCTTAGTGACTTGGAACTATTCTTCGCCTCCATTTTGTGTGTATTGTGCTAATACAATTCGAGAGTCATTTCGATCTAGTATTTCCCTTGTAGGAGGTATACATGGACTCGATAGGAGAGTATGTCATCACCATATATTTTGTGTGGGGTGCCTCTTAGTATATAGATTGTATGAGTGATTAATATATGTACTTATACCTGAGATTCTTCTACTATGAGTATAAGTAGATAAGTAGTCGAATAAATGCTCCTAATGATGGTAAGTGTTTGGAACTTCACAACAGTATTTAGAAATACATAATTGACTTAAATAATCCTTTAGAGAACAATATCTAAAATCAAATCATAGACTTACGATCTCACGAATTAGAATTTATGGGACATGAACTAGATAGGCTGTTGAGTTATTTTAGTAGTACGATAGGCGTGCACACTAGATGAGAGGTGAGAATTCACAAGAGAGTCTCGCATGCTAACATGTATGTTATATTAACTAGTAAGCATTTTAAATACTTACTAAACCATTTTAAAACTGTTTTACACTCGAGATCTGACCCGTTTCTTGTCATTTTTCCTTCTCTTATATATATTTATATATATTAGAGGTGCCCGGCCGCAGGGGCGTCAGGTGTAGATTCATTTAAGTAGACGTGCTACATCTTGTGTAGGAGTTGCAGGTCATTGCAGTAGACGCTTCCTCTTTTGGCTCCTCAGATTTCTATTTAGTTCTTTTAGTTAGGGCTTGTGTCACCCATTTCCAGACTCTTGTTTATACTTGTCAGGAATTTCATACACTGCTATTATTTCAGTATTATGTTCTTATTTGGGATTATTTTATCAATTACATTGTTAGTGGTTATGGCTATTTATTTGGATTTGAGTGATCTAGATGGCATGTTCCATTGGATGATTGGTATATTTATCACTTGTATTATTAATAAATTAGTTTATTCTTAAAAATTGTTTTTACAACAGAATTTAATAAAAAAATAATTTAAACTTTTTTGACACTTAGCTTAATTACTTAGGGTGATTAAAACGGAAATTTTTTTTTTTGACTGTGATGCTAAGAATGAACCATACTGTGCACCTTGATTTCTAATTTAATAAAGGATTGATCACCCAGTATTTAATTAGGCAGGGTGTTACAGGTTGTATCAGAGCATCAGGTTCTAGTGTCCTTTAGGATCTCTACAGCTTAGCGTCCTTGATATAGAGCCCTATTTTTTGGACTATTGCATTCTTGCCTATAGGATTTCGCTTCAGCTATTTGAGATTGATAATAAAACTATAGACTAATAAACTTCCTTATTGTTTCAGATGCCTCCGAGATGAGAACCCTGAGACAAGAATGCCCAACCCAAGCAACCAATAGCTTCGGTTTAGGGAATGATGAACACAACTGAAGTAGACGCCATAGTTGCTCAGGTGATGAATGCCACATTAGCGATAGTGAAGGAGGCTCCACCCCAGGCCTAGGTAATAGCGCCAGTGCCAGCACAGCTTCCCACAACATCGGAGTTCTCTACTGGTTCCGAGATTGTCATCGCCAGCCAATGGAAGAAGGAAATCCAGAGGCATTTGCGTATGTATGAGTGCACTAATATGTAGAGGAAGTTATTGGTGTCCTTTAAGATAGTGGGGTCCATTTTGCAGTGGTGGGAGTCCACCACCACCTTAGAGGATAGGGACAACATGTCGATTCATTCGTTTTGGGTGCGGTTTGACCTCAAATATTTCCCATCCGACGTGAAGACTGAGATGAGGTGGAGATTACTGAATCTTAAATAGGAGAGTATGACCATTACTGAGTATGAGGAGGAGTTCACGATACTTCTCACTCTAGTGCCGGATCAGGCACCCACTGAGGAGAAGAAGATTTTACTGTTCTTGGATGGATTAGCCTAGAGGATTCGCCAGCACCTCATAGGTAATCTGTCATTGGGTACCTACACTGATGTATTCAACACCGCTTTATTGCATTTCTAGTATCATTGCTTCCATTAGCAGGGAAGCAATCGAGCAGGAGAGTCCAACCAACAAGGCCGAACATGGGAAGTAGTACTGGTGGGGCACCAGCAGCCTAATGGCAGACCCGTCACAGTGAGTAGAGTTCCCATCAGGGGGACCCTGCTAAGTGATTCCGATCTGGTGATTCCAGGAAGGGATTTGGGGGATTTAGATAGGGCCATCAGGCCCAATCGAGTCATCATGGACAGTAGGGCCATTAGGGCCAACATCAGGGCCATCAGGGCCAACAGCGTTACCAGCAGGGCCAACATGGCCAATTAAGGGGTGGTAATGACCAGTAGGGTTGTGTCCAGCAGGGAAAAAGGGGAGGGAACTTTAGGGGCAGGTATTTTTGGTACGGAAAGAATGACCGTAAGCCCAGGAATACCTAGAGGGGGATAAGGCCCCATAGCAGCAGGGTGCCTGTTAGGAGTCGCAGAGACCACTTTTTTTAGTCGCCCTCCCAACACCACCTCCGATGCCATCTTTACCAACCATCCAGCAGTACTCGTCCAGTAGGGACAATTACAGTATGGACGTGTCTATAACGTCCACCAGCAAGCAGCACCGCAGGCGCCACCTGCGATTAAGAGTACATTTCCTATTCATGGTACTATGGGGCATATTTTATTTGATACTGGGGCATCACATTATTTTATATCTACTATCTTCACACGGGCAACGAGGTTATTAGACACGACAGAGAGTACAGTGACATGCGTTGATTCACTACTGGGAAATGGGTCCTTAATTTTCTTTATATGTCGGGGAGTAAGTATAGAGATTGGTAATTTTATTTTAACTACGGGCGTGCTAGTTTTAGATATGCATGAGCACGATTCCATTATTGGCTTGGATTGGCTCGCTATATATAGATCTACGATAGATTATTTCGATAGGAGAATTATCTTTGCCATTCCTGGTTAGGAGATGTTTTTGGTGGAGATGCCTCGCCCAAAGGGAGGATCTTCCACCCATTTGTATTACATAGAGGAGGAGACCTCAAAGGAGATTGTGATTTCCCTGGATTCGATTCTGGTTGTTCGTGAGTTTTTGGATGTGTTCTAGGAGATACCGGGCCTACATCCTAGTCGAGAGATATATTTTATCATAGAGTTGATGTCGGGCACTCGATCGATAGCACGTGCACCGTACCGTATGGCTCCAGCGGATCATCTCACCTTGGGGCACTCCGGTGTTTTTTTTATAAAAAATAGAGATGTTTCATTGAGATTGTGCGTCGACTACAGAGAGTTGAATAAGTTCAATATACAGAATAAGTATCCGTTGCCCCGAATCGATGACCTATTAGACCAGCTAAGTGGAACTACCTTCTTTTCGAAGATAGATTTGAGATCGGATACCATCAACTACGGATTAAGGAGCAGGATGTGTTAAAGACTGCTTTCTTGACGAGATATAGGTCCTATAAGTTCAAAGTCGTGCCATTTGGGTTGACAAATTCTCCATCTGTATTCATGGACTTGATGAATCGAGTGTTCAGAGAGTTCTTAGATCACTTTGTCATCGTCTTCATAGATGACATCCTGATTTATTCATAGATTGAGAAGGAGCATGACGAGCACTTGAGACGGGTTCTTCAGACTATACGAAAGCATCAACCATATGACAAGTATGAGAAATACGGGTTCTGGTTACGGGAGGGGCAGTTTCTAGGACACATTGTGCCAGAAATGGAAAGTGTCAATGGTGAGGGAGTGGGGATAGCCCATGACACCGACAGAGGTGCGTAGATTCTTGGGGTTATTCGGGTACTACAGACGGTTCATTCGAGACTTTTTGAAAATAGCAGGTCCGTTGACGAATCTAACTCGCAAGGGGTACCATATGTATGGGATGACACTTGTCAATTGGATTTTGACGAGTTGAAGGATAAACTGACTTCGGCGCTAGTTCTTGCTTTACCCAGGCCGGGAGTAGAGTACCTAGTGTATACTGACGCCTCTCTACAGGGACTCAGTGAAGTAATTTAGTAGGAGGAGCAGGATATAGCTTATGACTCTCGCAAGATTATGCCTCATGAAAGGAATTACCCCACCCATGACCTGGAGCTAGCAGGGATCGTGTTTGCATTGCAAATTTGGAGGCATTACTTGTTGGGGGAGAAGTTTCTCTTATTCACAGACCACAAGTTACGGCGATACTTGTTCACTCAGCGGGAGTTGAACATGCGTCGGCGCATGTGGATGGAGTTTTTGAAAGACTACCTGTTTGAGATACAGTACCATTCGAGGAAGGTTAAAGTGGTTGCTAATGCGTTAAGCCGTAGGCCGGTAGGTGAGGTAGCCAAAGTATGGAAAACGAAGTGGAAAGAGTTGGGACACCAGGACGTGGTAGCCCATTCCTTTATATCCGTTATGACAATCACACTAGAGATTATTACGAGGGTAATCCAGGCTCAAGAAGCGGATACCTTTTGTCAGGATCAGATTGAACGGCTCTTAGCTGAGGGTGTTGAGTTTTATTCAATGAGTTTTAATAGGGGTTTGAGGTTTAATGGGAGATTGGTGGCCCCAGAGGGAGATGATTTACATTATGTAGTGATGACATAGTTTCACAGGTCTAAATTTGTGGTACATCCTAGAGGGGATAAAATGTACCAGGATATGAGGCGACAATACTGGTGGAGTAGGAGGAAGAGGGACATTACGGAGTTCGTGTCCAAGTGTGTCACCTATCAGCTAGTAAAGGTGGACCACTAGAGACCGCCAGGGTTACTTTAACGATTGGAGATACCTACGTGGAAATGGGAGAGAAATTCCATGGATTTCATTACTGGGTTTCCTATATCACAGCGGGGTCACGATTCCATATGGGTTATAGTAAATCAGTTGATCGAGGTAGCTCATTTTCTTCCAGTGCGGATAGACTACACCACGGGACATTATGCACATTTTTTTTATTACTGGGGTAGTTAGGATACATGGGGTGCCCCTGGATATTGTGTCTGATAGAGACAATATTTTTGTGCCATGCTTCTGGGAGAGCTTCCAGGAGGCTATGGGTACAGAGTTGAGATTGAGTTGAGCTTATCACCCGAAGATAGATAGACAGACAGAGCGTACCAATCAGATACTGGAGGATATGACACGCATGTGTGTCCTTGATTTTAAAGGAGGTTGGGAGCCGTATCTTCCACTGGTGGAGTTCGGTTATAATAACTCCTACCAGTTTACGATCAACATGACCCCATTTGAGGCGTTGTATGTCAAACCTTGTCGTTTTCCCTCTTGTTGGCTAGAGGTGGGGGACAATAGGTTTCTCGAATTAGAGGTAATTCAGGAGACGTCAGCTAAGATAGAGTTAATCAGGAGTCGCATTCGGGTATCCCAGGACAGGCAAAAAAGCTATGCCAATGTAAAGCATTTTTTTCGGGAGTTTAGCGTGGGGGACCAAGTATTACAGCGTGTGTCTCCTATGAACGGAGTAATGATATTCGGGAAGAAGGGGAAGTTATCTCCGAGGTACGTAGGACCATTTTAGATTATCGAGAGGATAGGGCCGGTGGCATACAGATTGGGGTTACCAGAGCACTTACACAGTATTCACGATGTATTCCACATATCGTCGTTGAGACGATATCTGTGAGATGATATGTCCCACACGCACATCGCAATATAGGAGATTTATTTACAGCCCGACAATTCTTATGAGGAGAGACCAATGGCTATACTAGATCATAGCGAGAGGAGATTGAGGTCGAAGGTTGTTCCACTTATAAGGGTCCAGTGGGAGCATCATAACGTGGAGGAGTCCACTTGGGAGCGCGAGGCAGATATGCGCAAAAAATACCAAGATTTATTTTTACTATATACGCCTTATTTTTTGAATTTTCAGATGAAATTTCGTTATTATGGGGGAAGTATGTAATACCCCATATTTTTATGGCTTTTAAATTGGGGATTTATTAAATTTAATTGAGATAAATTAATTTAATACTAATTTAGAAATTTATTTTAAATATTTATTAACGTGACGAGATTTATTAATTATTGGGAAATTATTGAATATTACTTAATGAGTGAAGTAGTATATATCATTGAATTTATTAAAATTGTCACGAGTGAATAATAAGACAATTATGGAAATTAAGTTAGGATGCGCATGTGTCGTGTCCGGACTAAATTATTATAATAAAAATGAATAATTTATAAGTTGACCATATCATCATTTTGAATGCGTTAGTGTGTCCGGAAGGGTTGAGATAGTCAGAAAAGTGTACCCGGGGGTTTAGTTTGGGCCCCGGGGTGATTTTAGGCCTGACCAGCATCACGGGAGGGCAATTTAGTCATTCTCCATTTTAGGCCTTAGCTAATGACGAAAATTGGGAATTAATATCATATGTTAGGAGAGCCTTCTAGGGTTAACATTCTCAAAAGTTTAGAACGAAAGTGAGAGGAAGAAAGGAAAAATCTTTCCAAGAATTTAAGGCCAAGAACTAACCAATTTCTACTTCCCCCACCACCAAAGTGTAGGTCGGAATGAGGGGATTAAGCCTATACCAGTATATTCCGTGGAATCAGACCTACAATCTTAAGGCAAGTATCTATCTTGCTCATTCCTAGTTAATATTTGACCCATGTTAGATTAGAGTTGGCAAATACATGTTTTATTGAATAATTATATGATTTAGGAGATTTTAATCGCATGTTTTAGGAGAAATGTATGTAGTCTGGAACCTTTGGCATATGTAGAGGATCAACCACAAATTTGTAATGATTTAATAGAAAGAAATCTGGAAAAATATTGAGAATATTTGAATTTATGATGAAATTAGGGTTCTTAATAATTCTACTGAATTTGCCGTCCCTTTAAATCCATACCTTTGATGAATTCGTACATGTTTTATGTAGAAAGTCATGTAGATAGGTTGATATCACCCATGGTTTAATCGTTTGGAAGTTTGATATGAATTAATCATGATTTAGAGGTTGAAAGGTGATAAAACCCGTAGGTTCTTTTTGCAGGATTCTGATCAAGAACAGCTCGATCGATCGATTGATCGATTCAAGACTGTCGATCGATCGATGGTTCGATAAATCGACCCCTATTCATCGATCAATCGATCGACCCCTCTTGGAAATTGAATATGTTTCCCCTCTTTAATTCATTCGGTTTAGGTACTTACGAACCCTTGGATATCGTTTAAAGATCATAATGGCTCATGAAGAGGACTAGTAGGGTCTAAGTAGCTTCCGGTGAATATAATTTTATACAAGATGTAATCGTGGGATAACGGGGATATGACATTTTTTAGAAATCGTTCGTACGTTAAAGTAAGGTATTGAGAGATTCAAGAAAGACTTAGACCAGCATGGGAGTGAGGGTATTCCTACTGAATTTACCTTCAGGAAGAGAAAACAATTCCAGAGATGAGAAGTAATTATGAAATGGTTATATATGAGAATAAAAAAGAGATGAGTTCATTATGCGTAAGAATTGGGTAATTTGTACTATGTACGGTTAAAATATTGTTATAGGTCGCGAGCAAACCTAATTAAAAGATGTGAATATTTTTATATACAACCGAGTTCTTGTATATATATATATATATATACTAGTATATTCCCATGATTGAAGGCACAACGAGAATTTTCAAAATACGTAATCGTAAAATGGCAAAAATTTCCAAAGCACATAATTGCAAAACGACAAAAATATCGTTTCCCAACAAAACAAAGTGTAATTTTTGAAAAATTGTCCACAATTTCCTTTATTTATAGGACCATCTACCATGATTAAGAAATAAAAAATAGTCCAACAATATTGAAATAGTCTAAACTAATCAAACAAATTTACATATAACATGAAATATACAATCTTCATCTACTGAATTCACATTTTCTCAAATAAACACAGTGCCAATTTTTAAAAAAATTGGACATAATCTCCTTTATTTATTGGATGATCCACCCTACTTAAGAGATAACAACTAATCCAACAATATTTACAGACCCGAAATTCATCTAATATATACTTCAACGTATATTACACAAACCTATAATGTATTTATACACAACTATACATATTATACATGATCAAAGTGTAGTTTGTTGTGTCCATCAAATTGAAATACAATTACCAAAAATAGTGTAAAACAAACGTAATACAATAAAAAAGTATTATAACCCCCTTTTCGTAAAAAAACATCGGAACAACTCATCCACACATCACCTTTATCTCAGCCACCTGCCTGTTTTTTCATCTCACAACCTCGACCCCTCCCGAACTCGAGTTTACCTACAAAGCAATAATTTAATTGATAAGAATATATAACTATAAATAAAAATATAACTAAAATGAAACTATAGATTTTTATAATAAAGGTTACATACAAATTATAACTCCAGAAATCAGGAAAAAAAAAATCCAAGCCCACAAATGCAATGCTAATAAATCCAATATCGAAAAAAATGAAAGCAATTAGAAACTTGGAAATAAAGGACTAATAATTTCAAAGAGGACAACATAACAAAAAAATCAATAAATGTAATAAATTTGAAATAAAAACTTATGACATGAAATAAAAAGCAAAATTACCTTAAAATAATTCCCAGTGTGGGTATAACTACTATAAAGTTTTACCAAACCAATGTTACTTCCGGACCCATCTTGTTCTTAAATGAAAACTTACACCTAAACATTTCATCAGTGAGATCTTGAAATGGTTATGTTAAAAGAATACCATACAATGAATATGTTCACACTAACATCAAAAAGTACTCTGCCCAAAAAATACATCGACAGTGTTGTTTAACTACATGCCAATGCTATTACACAACTGCATGGAAACAACATAGCAGTAGTTCATTAATTATGTGCAGAGTACATATAAAAACATAGTAGTAGTTCATTAATTATGCATAGAGTACATATAAAAACATTTGTTTCATTAAAAAAAATGAACCCCGAACTCACCAAATATCATAAAACATAAAGATCTATAAACTCGTCGAATATCCGAGACCGAGCAAATAATGATCGTCTCAACATCCGCATAGCATATTTAAAATAAAATTTTAGAAACCTAACTGTAAAGAAAAAATGCAAAAACAACAAAGATTAAAAACTCAACTGTAAATCTTTAGAAATCAACAGAGTCGTTGCATGGTTGTACCTGCATCATAGATAAAAAAGAAAATCACCTTGATATCTAGTTTTGAAACCTTACGTTTTAAAATCAAAACCCAAAGAAGAACAAATATTTAGAATCAAAATCCAAAGAACAAACCCATTGGAGATAGAGATTCATAAAATCCACATGGGAGAGAGTGCCGAAGATGGTACTCTCTGATCAACCTGGACATAAAGCAAATCCATGAATTATCAAAGGAGAAACACAATAAGCAAGTAAAGATAAATACATTATTTTCATTCACAATACCTACTGGGAAACAGGTTCGAAAAATGGTCAGGGAAACGATCAACAAAGAGGGGTTGTGACAGATCCTCAAGGTCATATAATCACGACTCATATGGCCCACCAGGTTACAGGTCCGACACACAACGTCCCGATACCCACCACCTAAAAATAATAGAGTACTCCAAGGATATGAAATCCCTTTCAAAATTTACAAACCTAAAACATCCAACAATAAAATAATGACAATCTTTAAACAATAAACTACACTTCCAAAATTGAATGGTCCAAAAGACAAATTATCCTTTCGATAAATGACAAATATACCCCAACACAAACCAACGCAGCCCCAAATGAAAAACTAGATAAATCAAAATATTTTAAATGAATCAATATAATCCAAAATCAACCAAAAGTACCAAATCCACCTAAATAGGACATAAACCCCAACACCCATAGCAAATGCAATATAAGGAACACAAATAATTGCAAATGTAAAAAGGGAATTAGATAAATTCATAATATTAAGCTAAATCCAAATCAAACTAAGTGTGTGATATCAAACCAATAAAAATGTCATCTTTGATTTGAAAATGGTGAAAAAATGATATACACACTTTGAAATATATGAATATAGCACAATATAAGTTCAAAAGGTAGAGGACTTTACCTAAAAATGGAGTTAAGAGGCCTGATATGACCCATCCAATGCCTGATGTGACCCAACTATGATCGCAGCAATGAGTTGCGGTGTAACCCATAATCACTTGTGTCCGCAGCTACCGAGATGAGTGTTTGTTCCAGTTCTCTCTCTCACAATTGAAGCAAATGGTTCTCTCTCACTTCCACACTTGGAGTTTTGTTGGGATCTATCAATCCAAGGACAAAAAATGTCTTCATTGCGCCAACAACACCAAGAATCTCCAAAAATTGATTGGCAATAAAAAATACACAGTGTATCCCCCTGAAGGGCCACCACCCCCATCACCGGAGGAAATGAGGTAATGATTCTTTTTGTCATCGTGAACATAAATAATACTATAACAACAATCAATAATGCAATAATATATCTGATTCAATAAAAAAAGAGAACTAGATTCCTTTGGAACAAACCGTGTGAGAGAGATAAAATACCCATGCCTTATTTCATCAAACAACATCTCTCTCCTACATTTCATCAAATAACACCCGTGCCTCATTGAGGTCCCCAAAAACTAAGTGTCATTTGCGAAACTTCAATAACAAAATATAAATTTTAGATAAGGTAGGAAACCACAATGGGGATTACCTTAAATTAGCGATCAAACCACAATGTAGATTACCTTAAGACTACTGGATGCATTCCTCAACACTGGAAATAACACCAAACTTAGTGGTTAACCTGCCAATTAAAAAATAAAAATAAAACACAAAACTAACTGTGAGTGAATCAAATTATAAACATAATCATATCCAAAATTCAAATAATCATACCATTTAATAGAGAGAAAGAGAATATGATATACTTGATTAGATCTGAAAATGAAACTCTATTTGATATTTCTAATTGCAAATCGCTAAAACCTTAGTTTCAAAACCCTTAGAAACTAGATCTAAAATGTATAACTGAGAGAAAGAGAATATGGTATACCTAATCAGATATAAAAATGTAACTACAAAATGAAAACTATATCAGATTTGAAAATGTAAAAAAACACAAAGAGAAACATAGTGAACCAGATCTGAACGCTCTCACAGCTTTACCCTCTTCTGATAAACATATTCCGCAGCTAATGGATTCTGAAATTATTTTGTATAAAAATTCATTTGCATAAAATTCATTTGAAATACAAAGAACCTAGAAAAACATCAAATTCTCAAGCACCTATCTACTTTAAAAATTCATTTGCATAAAATTCTCAAGCACCTATCTACTATAAAACATCAAAATAATTAGAATATAAAAGCTACAGATCTCGAAAAAAAATATAGACAATCTTAAATAGTTTCATTATTCTCCTTCTCATATAGAGCTAATATCATAAATAATATCTTTGAAAACAGTGGTCAAAGTAATAGGACTCATTACATTCTAATTGAATTGGGATTGTAACAGTGTTTGTACATGGTACGAAAGTTTTAACATATAACTTAAATCAAACTAAAAAAAATGGTATGAAAGTTTAACACCAAATAACACCAAACACACAAATGGTACGAAATTTTAACACCAATTAATACCAAACACACATTTATACACAGTACAATAGGTATTCACAACACCAAACACACATTATACACAGTACAATAGGTATTCATAATATAATGAATGAAAAAACACATAAATGCATACATGTTTGTCCGAACCTAAAAAGCCACATAAATATAAATTAATCAAAACTCAATACACAAATAATATATTAAAGAAATACACATAGTTCCAATCAGAAAGATAATGTATACCTGTTTGTCCCAACCTGGAAAAAAAATATAAACAGCAAAACATAAAGAGAAATTAAATTTAGATTTGAAAAAAGGTTATTTGAATAAAAAAAATAAATCCATACAGTTTAAATAACACAAAGGGAGAACGTATACCAGATTAGAAGAAATATAACCCTAGAGTTTCAATAACTCAACAAATATTTAGATCTGCAAATAAATGTATACCAAAAATAAAACCATAGAGTTTCAATAAACCCATAGAAAGTGTAGATCTACAAAAAAAAAACTAATCAGATCTAGATACCATTACATTGTGAGACGAATCGAAGGCCAAGTTCTTCAGATCTGTTGTTTTTTTTGCATGTGTGCGTGTATAAGAGGGTTAGAGGGAGATGGTGGTGTGTGGTTGTGTGTGTATCTGCGTGAGTGTGTGCGTGTGTAAGAGAGTGAGAAGGATATTACCTGAGGGTGACAGCCTGAAAAGGGGAGGGAGGCGGCTTGTTAGGGGATAGCGGTAGCGTTGGAACTCGAGGGCAGAAGGGTTTGGGGGAGAGCTGAAATTAGAGAGGGTGAGAATGAGGTTATCGTGTAGGTTTATGGGTTCAAGTGAATCATTCCTTCATTTTCCACATGGCACGCTCTAAGACCCTTAAATCCCA
This sequence comes from Sambucus nigra, assembly GCA_949130495.1. Taxonomy (NCBI): domain Eukaryota; kingdom Viridiplantae; phylum Streptophyta; class Magnoliopsida; order Dipsacales; family Adoxaceae; genus Sambucus; species Sambucus nigra. The sequence continues at coordinate 500,293,238 of OX422212.1, forward strand.
TTAGTAGAACAATTTTACAAGTGATGTGGCAAAATGTAGACCCTTTGATTACTTTGATAAACATAAAGATAAGATGAATAAAAAAACACCATTGTCCCATATATATATATATATATATATATATATATATATATATATATATATATATATATATATATATATATATATATATGTGTGTGTGTGTGTGTGTGTGTGTGTGTGTGTGTGTATAATCATACATGCGCTACTTGCTATCACGGAGGTTTCCACGTCGGGACTGTCTTATCTCGATGGTACCTTTATGGGGGGATACTGACGCGTACCCTAGAACATAGGATTCCTTGGTAAAGGCTATATGAGAATGATAGTCAGACGGTCCTAAGAGACCTGAGGGTATGTGTTGACCTCTTAGCGACTTGGAACTATTCTTCGCCTCCATTTTTGTGTGTATTATGTTAATACAATTCGAGAGTGATTCTGAAATAGTATTTCCCTCGTACGAGGTATATGAGGACTTGATAGAAGAGTCTTCCAGCACCATAGATTTTATGTGGGGTGCCGATTAGTATAGATATTGTATGAGTGATTAATATATATACCTCTACCGCAGATTCTTCTACTGTGAGTATAAGTAGATAAGTAATTGAATAAATGCTCCTAATCATAGTAAGTGTTTGGAACTTCACAGCAGTATTGAGAAATACATAATTGGGTTAAATAATCCTTAAGAGAATGATATCTAAAGTCAAATCATAGACTTACGATCTCACGAATTTGAATTTATGGGAGATGAACTAGATAGACTTTTGAGTTATTTTAGTAGTACAATCGACGTGCACACTAGATGAGAGGTGAGAATTCTCAAGAGAGTGTCGCCTCCTAACATGTATTTTATATCAACTAGTAAGCTTTTTAAATACTTATTGAACCATTTTAAATTTGTTTTACACTCGGGATCTGACCTGTTTCTTGTCATTTTTCCTTCTCTTATATATATATTATAGTTGCCCAGCCATAGGGGTGCCAAGTGCAGAATCATTTTACTAGAGGTGCTGCATCTTGTGTAGGAGTTGCAGGTCATTGCAATAGATGCTTCCTTTTTTGGTTCCTCATATTTCTATTTAGTTCTTTTAGTTAGAGTATGTGTCGTCCATTTCCAGACTCTTGTTTAGACTTGTCAGGGATTTCATACACTTCTATTATTTCAGTATTCTATTCTTATTTGGGATTATTTTATTTATTACTTTGTCAGTGGTTATGGTTATTTATTTGGATTTGAGTGATCTAGATGGCATATGTCATTGGATGATTGGTATCTTTATCATTTGTATTATTCATAAATTAGTTTATGCTTAAAAATGGTTCTTACAATGGAATTTAATAAATAAAATAATTTAAATTATTTTGACACTTAGCTTAATTATTTAGGGTGATTAAAATGGAAAATTATTTTCAACAGTGATGATAAGAATGAACCATATCGTGCAACTTGATTTTTAATTTAATAAAGTACTGATCACCCAGTATTTAATTAGGTAGGGTGTTACACCAGGTCAACAAGTGAGGGGACCACCCCAGGCTTCAGAAAAAGACATTCCACCGTGTTAAAGATGGAGAGTCATTGCTAACCCTAGGCATTTACGTCTGGGGAGGTAAGGTCAAGAACTCTGCGATGACGATGACCTTGATGAAGAAGCAGGAGAGTTCAAATGTTGGGGACCTAATGAGATACCCAGAGGAATCGTGCAGCCTATTCGGTAGAGCAGGGACCAAGGTTGGAGGCCCAGTTGAGAGCGCAGGCCCAACCAAGACTATGGAGAAAGGCAATCAGTCTTAGACATGCTAAGTTGAGGGTCAGCCTTTCGACCCTCAGGAAGATCTGAGGAACTATTTGTCCAGATCAAGGAGTGTTGTCGTTTCAAGAAGAAATGAAAAGAGAGATGACTGCAGACCTCCCTAAGACTGAGAGGAGTAAAGAGTGGCCATCATCCAACCTACGAGTGCAGAGAGGGTACCCTCGGCCATCCAGCTAACAGAGAGTGATCATCTCGTCCAGACGATAGAAAAGGGGTCATGGAAAATGCTATCCCTATAAAAGTCAATGTTGTAACAGGCAAGCTTTGGAATGAGTCCATACAGAGGTTGGAGAACAAAATAGGGGATATCATAAAAAGTCAAGACCCCTTACAGAGAGGATTTTCTAAAGGATCTCTGTTTGTGGAAAAGATACTGAACTATCCAACCCCGACCAAGTTCAAATCGCCAGTAGTTACTCCAAAGTATGACTGGAGCTCGAATCTGGTGCATCATGTGGAGATTAATCAATCAACATTCGACATCTATTCAATATCAGATGAGATAACATGTCGAGCATTCTTAAGCACGTTGATAATGGTAACCCACGTATGGATCACCTCCCTTCTTAAGAACTCTGTAAGGAATTTTAAACAGCTGGATGATAGTTTTGTCCACAATTTCTGCTTTGGGGTAAAACCTAGGAAGCAAATGACCCACCTATTGTACATCAAACAGGGGAAAGACGAGACTCTGAGGGAATATATAACCTGTTTTAAAAAGGAGAAGCCAGAAGTTGGAGATTATGAAGAAAGTATCGCAATGACAGCCCTTATAGGAGGTATTCATAAAGGAAAAATAATCTAAAAGCTGGCAGAGGACCCTTTAAAGTCCATGGATGAAATCTTGGCTACAGCTGGGAGAGCCATGAATGTAGAGGAAGCGATAACCTCTGAAGAAGATGAAGAAAAGAGAGACCATAGTAATGTAAAAAGTCAAAAGTCCAAGGGGAAAGATAGCAATAAAAGGCCAATAGATGATAAGTTTACGGACTATACGCCTCTAACTGTTAGCTGTGAGAACATTCTGAATGAGATAAAAAGTGACCGGTCTCTTAAGTGGCCGAAAAAGTTGAAGACAACACTTCATAAGAGAAATAAAAATATTTAGTGCGAATTTCACCAAGATCAGGGGCACATCATCGATAAATGCTAAAATCAGGTAAGTTAAGGAAATATATTGATAAGGACAGTTCAGGCCAAGGCCGAGATGACCCCAGAAAGAGGATAAATGATAGGTGCAGAGAGGACTCTCAAACCAAGCGGGATGACACTTTGGATGATGATAGTGATGATCCGAATCTCCCACTAAAGGATTATAACTTCCCATAAAGAGGCTCAACATGATCTCATTTTATGTGGGCATGATTTGTGGAGGCCTAGCATGAGGAGTCTCTGAGGTGGTTGACTACATGGCGCACATTATTGTGGCTAAGGCAATAACCAAGGCCGAGGTTATAAACTCAACCTCTATTGATGTTAAGCCCGAGAAGAGGAAGAAAGTGGATATGGAACCCCTCATAGTTGGCTTTTCAAGATTGGATTTCAAGGGTATCTTAGATCCTCGTGATGACCCGCTCGTTATTCCCACGAGAGTACATGGGTGTGAGGTACCAAGAATCTTGGTTGATGGAGGAAGCTCTGCAGATTTCATTCTGGTCATGATTCAAAGGCTTAGGACTTAGTCGAGATAGGCTCATCCCGTACCATCATCCTCTAATAGGATTCATTGGAGAAAAAGTTCACCCACTTGGGGTGTATGAAATGAATGTCAGAATGGGAGACGAGTGGCCAAAGAGGCTGACCAAGAAGATCAACTATTTTTTGATGGATGAGAACGTCTTCTCATCTTACAACCTCATATTGGGATATGTAACTCTCAAAGAGTTTGAGGTTGTGCCTTCGATGGTTCACCAAATGATAGAATTCCCGACTCCTTACGGAGTAGGGTATGTTTAAGATGACCAAATATCGACACGAGAATGCTACTTTAACTCAGCAGAGAAGAGAGAAGCACACAAGAAAGCAATAACCACATACAATATTGACACCCTTGATCCCATAGACGAGACAAAACTTAAGAAAGGGGAGGCCACAGAAGAGGTAGAATCCATCGTCCTCCGAAAAAATCTTCCAGATCGGTAAAGCCCTAAAGAAAGAGATCAAGGATGAGTTGATCAAATTTCTGAGGGATTAACAGAGCATCTTCGTGTGGAGTCACAATGACATGCCTGGGATTGATCCAAAAATAATGTCTCAAAAGTTGAATGTCATCGATGGAACAAAGTCGATAAAATAGAGAAGGAGAATCTGCTCAAGGGATAAGTACGAGGTCATTAGAGATGAGGTTAAAAATTTTGAGAAGGCTAAGTTCATTAAAGAGTTAATATACTATGAATGACTTTCAAATGTTGTCATGGTACCTAAAGCCAATGGCAAATGGAGAATGTGCATGGACTTCACTGATTTGAACAAGTCTTGTCTTAAAGACAACTCCACTTTACCTTGAATTGATCAGATGGTAGATGCTATAGCAGGGCATGAATTGATGAGCTTTATGGATGCATACTCCTGCTATAACCAAATTTTTATGGACCCAGCCGATGAAGAGAAGACAACCTTTATTACTGACAAGGGGACATATTGTTATAAGGTTATGCCCTTCGACTTGAAGAACGCCAGGGCTACATATCAACGATTGGTGAATAAAATGTTTGAAGAGCATATTAGAAAATCTATAGAATTTAATGTTGACGATATGTTGACTAAGTGCCTGAAGGCCTAAACTCATGTGGCCGACCTTGAAAAAACTTTCAACACTATGGACTAGTGCAAGATAAAGCTCAATCCATCCAAGTGTGTCTTTAGAGTCGGAGCTGGAAAGTTTTTGGGTTTTATTGTTAATCAAATGGGTATAGAAGCCAACCCAGAGAAGATAAAATCCCTGTTAGAGATGAAGACACTGAGGAACATCAATAAAGTTCATAGGCTGACCAGACGAGTAGCCGCACTAAATAAGTTTGGCCCAAGAGCCACTGATAAATGTTTTCCATTTTTTAAGATTCTTAGAAAAGCTTTTGAGTGGGATAAGGAATCCGATAGAGATTTTATGGAGTTATAGTCTTATCTCGGCTCTCCATTATTATTATCTTGTCCTGTCCAAGGAGAGAGACTTTACCTATAATTGGTCGTGTCTGAGTCGGCTATTAGCACGATAATAATATGAGATGATAAGGGTGTACAAAGACCAGTGTATATCAATAGCAAGGCCCTCCAGAGGGCTGAAGAGAGGTATCCTAAGATGGAAAAACTTGCCTATGACCTGATCCATACTTCAATAAATATGAAGCATTATTTTCAAGCTCATACAATGGTTGTCAAGATAGACTCTCCCCTCAGGCAAGTCATCCATAAACCTGATAAATAAGGTAGGTTGATGGACTGGGATATTGATCTAGGAGAATACGACATAATTTATCAGCCTAGGGTTAAAATCAAGGGGCATACCGTAGCAGACTTTGTGGCAGAGTTCACCTGGGTCGAGGCCGATAGCAAATAAGCTAAGGGTCTTGAAAGGTCGGTCTAAACCCGTACCGAATCGACAGGGGTTGAGACAAGCATGGGGAGACCTCCAAAAGTTAAGTTTTTGCTCAGGAATGGAGTTATTGAAGAAGGGAAATTTTCATAAAGGGAAGTGTGGAACTTGTTTATTAATGGTTCATCCTGAGAAAATGGGAGTGGATCCGACCTGATGGTGTTGGCCCCGGACGAAACAGATATAGAGTATGCGTTGAGGTTCAGTTTTAAGGCTTCCAATAATGATTCATAAAATGAGGCCCTCAAAGCCAGAATATCCTTCGCCAGTGCTCTCAATATTGGCCAACTTTTAGTCCATAACGACTCTCATCTTTTAATCAATCAGGTCCTGGGGATTTATGAAGTCAAAGATGACAGAATGGAAAGGTACCTGTCAAAGGTAAGGAAGATGATGAAGGACTTTAGGGATATCAAAGTTAAAAGGGTTCCCTGTCTGGATAATAGCTTATTCGATGCTCTGGAAAGGCTAGCCTCGGCTAGACGAATAGAGACTAGGAGATTGGTGCCAATAGAAATCCTTCCTCGACCTACCATAGAAGGAGATGACACAAAGATGAATTCTTTCTTCAATTTAAACTTGGGACCATCTTGGATGGACCCCCTTATTCAGTATATCAGAGAGTGTAGTTTATCGGAGTCTAAGGTCCAAAGAAGAAAGTTGATATACAAAGACATTAAGTTATCTATCTTAGGGGACGTTCTATACAAGAAGGGTTTTCTTTTACCTCTGCTCAGATGTGTCCACCCAGTCGAGGTAGATTATATATTTAAGGATGTTCACGAAGTTTTTTATTCAAGCTATATTGAGGGAAGATCATTGGAAAAGAGGATCGTCACTCAAGGGTATTAGTGGCCGACCCTCGCCAAAAAACTCGATCGAGTACGTAAAGAAATGCGATAAGTGCCAATGGTTTTTCGATATCCCTCATCATCCCCATCAACCTCTAATGTCTATCACCTCACCATGTCCATTTGTTATGTGGGTTATTTATTTGGTTGGACCTATGCCAAGGTCCATGGGCAACTACAGAAATTTAATCGTGGCAATAGACTACTTCTCAAAGTGGGTAGAGGCCTAGTCTATAATCAAGATCACAGAAAAAAGAAGACCTTTCTGTTCATGTGAGAACATCATTTCCGGATACGGCTTTCCTAATACACTCATCTCAGACAATGGTACCCAGTTCAAAAACATATCCCTAGAAAAATATTGTAAAAGGGTTGGCACCAAGCAATTCTTCTCAACACTAGGTCGACCTCGGGCCAATGGTTAGACTGAAGTCACCAATAGAACTATTCTTGATGTAATCAAGAAAAGGTTGGAAGATGCTAAGGGGAAATGGACTAAAGAGGTACATGCAATACTATGGGCTTAGCGAACGATAGTGAAAACACCGATAAGGGAGAGCCCCTTCATGTTTGCTTATGGATCAAAAGTTGTGGTGCTAATAGAGATTGGTCTCCCCACCCACAGAGTTCAAAAGTATGACCCTGAGGGAAATATGGCAGAGAGAAGACTTGACATTGATCTGATTAAATAAAGAAGAGAGGATGCTGAGGTCAAAGTGGCAGGCTATCAGCAGAGGACGACCAAGTTCTATAATAAGAGGATAAAACCGAGGCCGATAGAAGTGGGAGACCTAATTCTGAAGAAGACTGGGCAGAAACCAAACAAGCTTCATGCCAACTGGCATGGTCCTTATAGGGTTATAGATGAGGTAGTCCCAAGCACCTATCGGCTGGAGAACCTAGAGGGGGAACCATTCTCCAGCCCTTGGAACGCCGACCACTTAAAAAGGTACTATCAATATATGATTATATAGGAGCTTTTCATTATGAATAATTGTATAAAGGACTTAATATGAATGAGAAAAATAAAATGGAGTGTTCCCTCATATCTTATATACTTTATTTTGAATAATTTGTTTCAAGTACCCTTAAAAGCTATAAAACAACATTCGTGGTGAGATAGAAAAAACCCAATATTGGTGAAATGATAACCTGGAAAGGGATCGACCCCATCGATGGACTTTCAATAACACTAATAAGGGTTAACTTAATTATTAAAACATCATTAACTTGGAGAAAACACCTCTCTCGGCCGAGACGACAGTGCATGAACGAGATGATGCTCAACCATGCACTCTTAAAATGACGAGAGGGGGTATGGCATAACACCATAATTTTGTGAGTTCAAATTAAAAATCACTTGGGTTTGGTTCATTACTTGAACATCATTAATTTGGTGAATATGAGATGAAACATCATTATTTTTGTGATCTCAGACCTTAAACATCATTAGTTTGGTGAATACATGGTGAAAACACCTCCCTCGGCCGAGATGGTAATGCATGGACGAGATGATGCTCAACTATGCACTCTAAAAAGGACGACAGGGGGTATGGCATAACACCATAATTTGGTGAGTCCAAATTGAAAATCACTTGGGTGTGGTTCATTACTTAAACATCTTTAATTTGGTGAATATGAAATGAAACATCAATAGTTTGGTGATCTCAGACCTTAAACATCAATAATTTGGTGAATACTTGGTGAGAAAACCACTCTCGGTCGAGACAACAGTGCATGGACGAGACGATGCTCAACCATGTACTCTCAAAATGATGAGAGGGGGTATGGCGTAACACCATAATTTGATGAGTTCAAATTGAAAATCATTTGGGTGTGGTTCATTACTTAAACATCATTAATTTGGTGAGTATGAGATGAAACATCGTTATCTTGGTGATCTCAGACCTTAAACATCATTAAATTGGTTAATAATTAGTGAAAAAACCTCTCTCAGACGAGATGACAGTGCAAGGACGAGACGGTGCTCAATCGTGAACTCTCAAAACAACAAGAGGGGGTATGGCATAATACCAAAATTTGGTGAGTTCAAATTCAAAATCACTTGTTGGTTATCCTTATCTTGCCTCATAGACGAGACGAGACTTTCAAGTATCATGAAATTTGGTGTTGAAATTACTACCAACATAAAACATATATTAGAGGAAACAGATAGAGGAAGAAAGAAAATATTTATATTCCAAAGATCAAAACAAAAGAAAAAGTGTTCAAAGTGTTACATAAGATAAAGGGCAATAGGTCACAAATGACCGCCCTGAAAAAATGAAAAACATTAAGATAATTCTAGTTCACTGATCCTCTAGTATAGCAACGGCATCTCCAAGGACTGAATCATTATAAGTAGAAACCTTGGTCGCATCAACAACCCCGGTTTTTTCAGCATTAGCCTCAAACACGGTTGTATCCTCATTAGCTCTAAAAGTGTCAGGGATGACCTCAGCACCCTCACCATGAATTTCAACAGCAACGAGAGTTGTCTCAAGGAGAGGGTCACTGAAGTTAAGACCCACGAATTCCTGAGAGGTCAAGCTCCTAGTTTTAGCCTTCCTCGGAGTAGCCCATTGACAAGAAGTCCTTACGCACCTCTCCAACTACTCAAAGTCATGGTTATTGTACTCATCTGACTCTTTATAGCCATCCATGGTAGCCTAGAATATGGCATCAATCTTTGCTTTCTTGTCATCAGAGAGCTTCTTCAAAGTTTTAGCATGTTCTGCCTTGAGGTTGGTTGCCTCATCCTGAGACTGCTTCAAAGCCTTGTGGGAATCCTCAACCTCGTTCCTTAGATTCCGCTCAGTGGTCTCGGCCTTTCTCCCCTTTTGGATTCAAGGTATCTTCTTGTTAATACAATCCCCCAACCGATAGAGGGAAATAAGACCCTATAACATAAGAAAAGTTAATCTGTATTTGAAGGGAAGTACGAGACTGCACTTAATAATTTTTAACTGAACTTTAGCAACGGTAACTGAACGATCTTGTGAATGGAAAACTCATCAAAAAGGGAGATGTCCACGGATTGCAAGAAACGCTTATCAGCCTCGGCTATCAAAGAGTTGGCACCATCACAAGCCTTCATCATCCAGTTTCAGTTGCGATAGGCAAGACGCGAGAACCTCGTCCTTGGAGATGGGGATGGCTTGATCAGACCGACCCTATTTTGGGAGACGCAAAGAGATTGTTTTTTCCTCTCGGACTTTCTTCTTCTTCGTGGCCTCAGTAGTTCGTCCAGGGCCGCCAGTAGTGGTCTTAGAGGCAATAGTGGCAGAGGGGTTGGCTCCCTTTCCATTCTTGCCGATAAGATTGCTTAAATTATTGGCCACCGTCTCCCAAAGGTAATCTGACAGATTTTCTAGATGATCTGCAAAAAGAAGATGAGTTTAGCATTAAAAAATTGAAAAAAATACAACACATCAGTTTAATAAGAGAAGCCACTCACGTAGCTCGTTTAAAGGGTCAACTCCTAAACCTGTCTGAGATAAGTAGTAAGGGGGTACCAACTGCTCAAATTTCATGAGAGGACCTTGATGACCTTGATACCTAAGCTTCTCAACTTTTTTAGCAAAATCAGGGTTCAAGCTTGGATCAAGCTTAGTCGACGCAGAGACTTTGGACCACCTCCGCCTGGGCTCAGAGGTACCATAAGCTTAATTGGGACAAAATTCCCAAGATCCCAAAACATAAAAATAGCGGGGTTTCCAGTCATGGTTGGAAGTCCGGGTAACTAATAAGACCTTCTTCAAAGATTTTCTATCGACGAGATGATAGTAGCTAGGCTAAGTTTTGAGGGACGACAGGGTATAACAAGCCATAAAGATATTAACTGAAAGGTCGAATTGGTGAACTATCTTCCATATAGAGACTAAAATGAGAATAACTCTCCAAGCATTGGGAGAAAGTTGGGATGGGGAAACTCCTAGACGGAATAAAATTTCACGTACGACGGGGTGAATACGTAGTCAAAAGATGACCTTAAACATATGCTCGTAGACACATAATTCTCCCTATCGGATGTCAAAAGCTCTCTCATTTGTAGATGGTTTCCTCATAGAAATGGAGGACCCGATGCCATATAAAAGTCTCCAAGTCACTAAATTGACCTCAGACATTGAACTCTGATCAAATCATCTATGGATAGGTCAAGATCGCTCTCTTCACTATCATTGTCTGACTCTTTAGCCTGAGGTTAGTTTCGATCACCAGTTGGAAAATGTTTCATAAGATCCTCCCTCATAGCAACCGATAGGGGAATAACATCAAGTGGGTAGGGATAGCAATATTAGTATCATCAACCTCAAATTATGCATCGTTCCAATTAGATGACTCTGCCCTTTGAGAAGACGAGGCTCGAGAGGAGATCTCATCTGCCTCAGACCCATCATCATGGTATGAGGAATGGGCCATAGACTCATCAAAAGGGTCAGCACTATCAGATGGTTCAAAGATGGACATACTTTCATTTTTAGAAGAAACAACCTCAGATATGGGATCACTTGGTTCAGAAGTTATAGGGATGACGACAGCTGATTGGGGTGGAAATATAGGTCGGAGGGGGAAGGCCTTGGCCTTTTCTTCTCTCGGATTCCTCAAGCTCAATATTCCTAATCTCCTAAAAATACATCTCCCTAAGGTTTGGAAATTCCTCAGCTAGTTCGTACAAACATTTTAATATGAACAAGACGAGGCTACACTTAACTAAATAGTGAAGGGGGACAAATAAATTAAAGGGATGACTTTTATTAACCAAAAGATCAAAGGATATAATCTCAACCGTTCCTAATGAAGAATAACCAAGAACAAGCTACCAAAACCCATCGGAGAAGGTGATCGGAGGTCACCTAAAATCTCTCAAGTGTTGATTAAACACCCAAACCCACTAAAAACACCTCTACCACTACCACTAAGTCTATAGGCATGAAACAAGGGGATTCAAAGCCCTAAGGTTACACCCACAGTCTCACCAGAAAACCAAAACTCCCCAAAAAAGGCAAATGCAGCAAATAAGAACTAAGAATAGAAGAAAAGTTATAGGAAAAGGGGTTAACTCGAGAAGACGAGCCACTGAAAGAGAAGAAGGGCTGAAAGAACTCAAAAAATGAAGGAATTATAAAACGCTTAAGGGATGGCTATGGCAGTTTAACAGAAGATTGTGAAGTGGGAATGAGTTTTACAAATGAGGAAAGAGAAGAAGGTAAAGATTTTATGGTTTAAATATCTCCAAATGATTAAACACGATTCCCCACAACCGAGGATGGCCTCGGGTTTGATAAAGGTTAGTTCTTTTCCAACAGAGAGGTCGACGGTAGCCCCCGTAACCAGAGCCTAATTAACATAGAGGTTTGCCCAAACTTTGGCCCTGGTAAATTCATGATCCTTCTGTTGATATTTACTGGTGTTTTAATGCCTCTATTTAAAACTGATATATCACATTCTTTTACTTGCAATTCTTGATCGACTTTAATCAAATGATGGAGAAAAATGACCAGATAAATTCCTCCTCCTCGACTGATGTGGAGGAATCTCTTAAGGTTTAAAAAAGTCCTTGCAATCATCTAGTGAAGCTCTTGAGATAGAGAAAAAAAACTCAAAAGGATAAGATTTGGCTGGAGAGTACAAGGCCAAGATAGTCGAGGATGAACGAAAAATTAATGTTGATCAGTTGACCCAGGCCAAGCATATAATTATTGAAGCTGAGCATTAAGCAAAGGCTAATGAGGACAAGATTATCGCCTTGACTACTAATAACTCCGCTCAAAAGGCCAAGGGAAAGAAAGAAAAGGTAGAGGCTATAAATAAGGGTGAAAAAATCTTTTTTGGATGAAGCTATCTAGATATAGTATGCTAAAAAAGCTATCCTTTATAGAGGATCGGTAGGCAGCTCTAAGGGAGGTCGGTACTCAAGAAAACATTGAGTTATTTTAGAGACATGACCGAGGAACCCCTCCTATCCTAGACGAAGACTTTGACGATCATAAAGAGGGCTCATGGGAGTCTTCTATGGTTCCTACAAGCCAAGACGACTTACCTAATTCTAACCAGGATAAGACCCAAGACATGGAGAAGGTTTAACTCCTTTTAGCTTGTTTATTTTATCTTTCTATCTTTTGTATTTTCCATTTCATCTTCTCTGTCTCTTATAATGTCACCAATTTTGTAAGCCTTAAATGATCAATGAAATGACATATTTTTGCTCAGTATTTCCCCATTTCTTGTTATGTTGATTGTTTCTTGTTTGTTATCTTCAATACTATTTATACTATTTATTTCTATTGGTCGGGCCCATAAACTTATACTTGTAAATTTCCAATTTAATTCTAGGGAGAATTTGATTGTTTTTGCTAAATCCAACCTACTCAGGTGATGTACAATTTTACTGAGGTTATCCATGACCACCTACATTTCCTTCTAGATAGAACAATGGAGAATAACACTAGGTATTATAAAATAATTGAGCAAATCCAAGAAGACCATAAACTCTCCAAGGCATTACTTCATTCTGATTATGGGGCTAAGTAACAAACCTTGAGTGAAGGTTGGGGTTTTGATAAAAAGGTATAAGATATCAATTGTACCATAAACAAGAAGGAATTGGCATTGAACCAAGAAATTAAAAGTGCCCTATTAATTGTTTCCCTTTTAGAAAAAAGAAAATAATGCCTTAAGGACTGAGTTGGGGAGTTTGAAGAAATCCACTAATCCTGGGAAGGATGAAGGAGTGTCTTTCTTAGAAAAGGAGAATGCCATGCTCCGGGAGTAGCTAGAAAACTTGAAGAAGAAGAAGAAGAAGAAGAAGAAGAAGAAGAAGAAGAAGACTAAATTCGGCTAATATTCTAGAAAAACCATGGTTGTTCGGCCAACTGTTGATGAGGAAAGAACCAATAAGGCTTTGGCTGACCAATCTACTCTACTTCTGGAGAAAGACGAGGATATCAAAAAACTCTAAAATAGGGTGTACCGATTGACCTTCCAATTTCATAAGCAACCCAAGGTTATTTGGATGGAGGGGTGTGATGTGGCTTTGGCCTATTTGGATAAGAAAATGGAGCAGGATAGGAATGAAGGATATAAATGGGATTGGTTGAACTTTATTTCTCTACTAAATATTCCTAAGGGTGAGATGATGTATTGGCATGATCCTAGAATGTTGGATTATCCTGATCCTCAATTGAAGATTGATATTAGCTGAATTCCTCCTTATGCCATTACTCAGAGATTAATAAAAAATTATACTGGGGACTATGGGCTTGAAGCAAAAGATGAGTATGTTATCCCCCAATATTTACTAGATCGGTCGAGCTACAGTAGACGCATCATACTAAGGGATTTTAGGTCCACCATTCTACCGAGCACCCTTGATGAGCATCCAGCTGAGATGAGAAAAGCTGAACGAAAGCATCTACTAGGATATATTTTGTACTTTCTTTCCTTTTGGCTTGTAACACCAAGTGTTTGGAATAAAATGGACTTATTTTTAACAAATATTCTTGTGATATATTTATGTTTTTATTTAAGCATTGTAAATGATTTCGATTAGCTTGCCTGCAAGGTAACCTACCTTGCGATTAGTTAATTAGCTTGTTGACTAAGTAATCTTCTTAAATGTTAAATGCCAGATTTATGTCTGAATATTTTGTAATGCCTTAGATTCGACTAATCCTCTAAAATAAAACTGTAAATAGTTTTGTTGAAAAAAGTTGTTGGATTAATTATCAGAGGCGACCAAGTGTATTAGGAATGTCTAGTTATCCTAGTGTTTTAACTTAGTCGGGTAAAACCTCTTGTGTTTGACTTTGAGTCTTACTTTGAAGTTTTACTAACTTCTTGTTCTTGATTTGTTGAAGACGAAATCATACATGTAGTTTTAAAGAATAACTTTTTTGAAGTTAGGAAAGTTTGAATTAGAAAGAATTCCAAACTAAACTTTTTTTTAGTTGGAAATTTTTTAATTAAAATTAGAAAGAACATTTTAGTAAGTTTTTCTGAAGTTGGAAAAGTTTGAATTAGAAAGAATTCAAAACTAATTTTTTTTGTAGTTGGAAATTTTTGAACAAAAATTGGATAAAACCTTTTAGTAACGTGGTATTACACCATACTGCGAAAAATAAAATATAAAAAGGAATTATAATTGAGAGAAACATCAACTTCATTAAATTGAATAACCGATTACATTAAAAATGAAATTACCGATAATATTTGCAGAGATGGTCGACGTTCCATGGGCTCTTAAATTCTTTGCTTTCCAGTGTTTCAAGGCAATATGTCCCTCGTCGAATAAGTACCGAGATATGGTATCGATCGTGCCAATTGGGTTCCAACTTGTTGTTCTTTTGAATCACTTTCTAGAGGAAAATATCTCCTTATTTCAAGTTGGTCGGCTTGACCCTCCGGCTATAGAACCTAGCAGTCCTTTATTGATAGGAAGACATCTGAATTACATCATCCTCTCTGACTTTTTTAACCATGTCTAGATATACTCACCTCATTAGATCACTCTTAGGGGAATCAAAATTCATCACCCTGTGAGTTGACAAACCTATTTCAGTTGGTACCACTGCCTCACTGCCCAAAATCAAGCATGTACGACATCTCTCATATTATCGTTCTTGGCGTAGTCCTGTAAGACAAAAGGACTCTATTCAGTTCATTGATCAAACCCCCTTAGCTTCGTCAAATATTTTTTTAAGCCATCGAGCAAAGTTTTATTAGTAATTGTTGTTTGCCATTGCATTGTGGATGTCTAGATGCTTAATGTAGTTTCTGAATCTTGGATTAGATACAATGTTCCTTTAATTCTCCATTATCAAACTAAGAAGTATGAGCAATGATGAAAGTGTAGGGCATTCCATAGAAACATATGATCTTCTTCCATATGACTGAAGGACTCTCTGATAAGGCCTCGATCAAGGGGTTAGCCTCCACCCATTTGGTGAAGTAATCCACCGTGATAACTAAATAATTGAACCTTCCTTTGGTGTTCGGCAATGGTCCGACCAAGTCTATTCCCTAAATAGCAAAGGGACATGGAGAAGTAATAGGAGTTAGGGAAGCCCCTGGTAGCAAATCTTTGGCACTTATTATACCTCTTGGAGAGGGAAACATAATATGCTTTCATTGTTGGACAATAGTAGCCTTGCATGACTATCCTTTGTACCAAAGATCTTCAAGTTGAATGGGTGACACATGAGCCTTCATGGACTCCTTAATTAGATCATTTACTTCAGTTGGATGTAGACAATGAAGTAAAGAGACTGTATGGCCTCTTCTGTACAGAACACCTTTCTCAAGACATAGGTGGTTACTTTGTATCTGATCTTCCTCGCTTCCTTCTATTCGATGGTAACAGGACTTTTTCAATGTAATCCTTAATAGAATCCATCCAGGAAGGTCCTAATTCTATATAAATTATACTCACATCTTCCACCTCTAAACTTCTACTTATGATAATCTCTACTGGAGTAGTTCGTCTGAGATACATTGGAGTTGCTGAGGCTAGCCGAGCAAGGGCATATGATCAAGCATTCATATGATCAAGCATTATCTACCCTTGGTAATCCGAATAATTTTTACTGTATGGAATGAAGAGATAACTTCCATAGCCTTATCCAATTATCTTACCATTGTTTCTCTTTTAACTCTGTATATCTATAGTAGTTGGTGAATAATAAGTTGAGAATCATTGTGCTCTGTCACCTTCTTAGCACCTAATGATGAGGTTAGCTCCAAGACTGTAATTAATGCTTCGTACTAAACTTTATTATTAGAGCAATGAAATTAAAATCTCACAGCATACTCAACATCTAAATCTTCTGGAGTGTTGATATTGAGTTCAGCCCCATTGCAAGTAGTGAATGAATATCCATCTACGAATAGTTTCCAAACTAGGATGTCATCGTTGAAGTCTTCGTCTGCTAGTACTCTGCAGCTAAATACCTTCTTATTTTGTTCAGTGAGTCACAAAACTATTTTTTGAAAATCCGATGATTATGGTTTTTTTTTATAAACTAAAAAACTTTATTAAAATGGGGTGAAGAATAGCCCTTCACGAATGGCTTACAAAGCCAGATATAGAAAAATCTCAAATTAAATCTATTAAGTATTTGGATTTAGAGCCTTTGAGCTAAGTTATCATCCATAGAGTCTACTTGGCAGGCAAACTTGGATTGCTTGGCACTTTTGCATAAGTGAATTCTACTATAAAATGCATCATTTCTTGCCCTTTCAAGCCGGTTCTTGGATCACAAACAATATAATACTCTTCAAGCTCAATATCCTAAGACATTATTCTCCTTAACTTTTTAGGTTTGTGCAAATCTTGTCGTAGAGGTAAGTCAGTGTATACCATATTAGTATGGGCCTGAAAGTATGGCCTCATTCTTCTGAAAGCTTCAATGAGTGACAATGCCAACTTTTCCAAGTGTGGATATATACTTTTTACTCCTCATAATGATTTATTGGCGTAGTACATTGGCTTTTAAACTCTTACCTCTAGTAAGATCAAGACCAAGCTAACAACAGACTCTGAAACAGCTAAGTATAAGTACATTTTTTTGCCCAAAAATGATCGGGAGAGTGGTGGGGAGATCCCAAGTAATTCTTCAAATCTAAAAAATCATGGCCACAACACTGAGAAGAAGGAAATGTCTAAGGACACTACGAAATCTGAGAAAATAAAGAAATCTGATGAGTACCCTCTTCTCACTATGGGAATCCACCATATACTTGACGATATCTAAGGAAGGATAAGAACAAGTATTGTTAGTTCCATAAAAATCATCACCATAACACAAAAATATTCTTAGCCTTGAATAATGATATGGCGGCTTTGATCCGATGACAAAAGTTGTCAAAGATGTTGACATGGGCGGTCGAGTAGATAAGAGTGATGAGTATAAGCCCAGGACACAGTCTAAGTCTCCTTGTAAAAATTCTGATAAGAGGAAACGTGGATGAGATGAGGACTTTGATAATGGAACTAGTATAGATATTCCCAAGAAGCCCAAGGATCCAGTGCATGAGGTTGGCATGATCTATTTCGGTTGTCACTTTATAGATGGAGGATTAATAAAGTTTTCCCCAAGGATCATTATCCTTTTCCCTGAATTGACTAGTTGGTTAATGCCACTATTGGGAATGAGATTCTCAACTTCATAGATATTGATTCAGGGTATAATCGTATTAGAAGAAACTTGAAGGTCGAGAAAAGACCTCATTTATCACGAGTTGAGATGCATACTGCTATAACGTTATTCCCTTTGGGATCAAAAACATTATAGTAACATACTAAAGACTAGTGATTATGGTTATTAAGGATCAGATCGGGAAAACAATGGGAGTTTATATGGATGATATGCTGATAAAGATGAGGAAAAAAACTGATCACATCAGTGACCTCGACTGAATATTTGACCAGCTGGAAAAGTATAAGATGAAGCTGAATCTAACAAAGTGTGTTTTCGGAGTAAGAGAAGAAAATTTCCTCAACTTCATAGTGAACCATAGGGGCATAGAGGCCAACCCTGATAAGATCTAAGCATTGATCAGTATGCGGCCTCCTAATAATAATAAGGATATTCAAAGCCTTAATCAAATGAGTAACTTCTTTGGACTAATTTATTTCAAAGGCAACTGACTGTTGACTTCCATTCTTCAAGGTGCTCAGAAAGACCTGTGAATGGAATGGGGAGTGTGATAAATCCTTTATGTACTTGACTAAGTACTTAAGATTTGTGCCTTTGATGTCATGGACAATCCTAAGTGAAAAGATTTACTTATACATGGTTGTTTTTGAGTCGGCTGTTAGCTCGTCGCTGATAAGACTAGTAGATGGAGTGAAAAGACATGTATACTACAATAGCAAGTCATACTTTTGATCTGAAATTCATTTCCCTAGTTTGGAGAAGTTGGCATTATCTTTTATTGAATCTTCTTGAAGAATGAAGTTGTAATTTTTGGAACATACAATTTTATGTATACAAACCTTCCTCTTTTAGCAATCCATCCACAAGCCTAAAAAATATGTCAAGATAATGGCTTAGTCGGTAGAACTAGGAGAGTATGACATTTGGTATGAGGTTATAACGACTATTAAAGGTCAGGATGTCGTATATTTTAAATCAAAATTTACTTATGAGAAGCAACTACTTGACAAGATAGTAGAAAAGCCAACTGAGCAGAACAATGAGGGACCAGATTCATCAGCTCAGTAGGAGGAAAGAGAAGAACCACTTGGAGATAGTGAAAAAAGTTTTAAGAAATGATGTTTGGATAAAGGCATCTTTGATAAAGAGATTTCAATGTTAGAGTTTTTTATATATGACTCATCATGTGCTAACAATAGTGTATGATCATCACAACATCTAATGAGGCAAATGTAGAGTACTCCCCCCGATTCAATTTTGAGTTCTTTAATAGCAAGGCATAACATGAAGCCCTTGTAGAAGGAATAGGGATAGCATTATCGCTGGGCGTCGAACAATTATTAGTGCATAGTGACTCTCAATTGGTTTTGAACCAGGCCCTTGGAGTTTATGAAGCCAAAAAGGACTCTATGGTGAAATATTTTTCAAAGGTGAAAGCATTATTACCAAGTTTCTCGTCTATATATATGGTTAGAGTCACAAGAGTTAAAAACTCACAAGCAATTCACTTGCTCAGTGGGCATCGATAATAAGTGTCTATCTTAGAGGGACCATTCCTATCAAATTATGTCATAGTAAAGCATTAAAAAATATAGCGCGCTTGTTATGGAATTAAATATGGGACCATCTTAGATGGATCCCATCTGAGGATATTTAGAGATCGGTTTAGCACAAGAAGACCCCAAGGAAAAACGAAGACTTTACTACAAGGCGATGTGATATGTGCTTAGAGGTGAAATTATGTTCAAAACAGGATTTTTTATGTCTTTGCTAAGGTGTGTTCACCCAACAAAAGTGACCGACTTGATCAAGGATGTCCACGAAGGCTCCTATGGAGCCTATTTAGTGGGCATGTCATTGGTGAAGTGGGTCTCCACTCAAGAGTATTATTGGTCGTCCATGAAGGAGGACTTCACAAGCTATGCTAGAAAGTGTGATAAGTGTCAACACTATGCGGTGATACATAAAAGGCCTAGGGTATCTCTATCCCCAATCACATATCCTTGGATTTTCTCCATGTGGGAGATTGATCTGGTCATCCCTTTATCGAAGACATTGGGGAGATTCAAATGTCTGGTTTTTGAAGTATACTATTTCATGAAATGGGTGGAAGATGAACCACTGGTTGAGGTGCCGTATGATAAGGTCTTTAATTTTATATAGAAAAATATCATCTATCGATATGGTATGTCTTACACCTTCATCACCGACATGTTACGCAGTTTGATAATGAAAGTGTAGAAGAATACTACATTTGATCGTGTATAAAAAAAAACTACATCGGCACTTGCCCATCCTCAGTGCAATGGGCAGACGAAGATCATTAACAACACCCTATTGGATGGAATGAAAAGAAGGTTAGATGATGTTGAAGGAAACTGGATCAATGAACTTCACAGTGTACTTTGGGCCTACATAACTACACCGAGGACTTCCACTAATGAAACCCCCTTCAAGTTATCATTAAGAACTGAGGTGGTGGTTCCTACTAAGATTG
Source organism: Sambucus nigra (assembly GCA_949130495.1). Lineage (NCBI taxonomy): Eukaryota > Viridiplantae > Streptophyta > Magnoliopsida > Dipsacales > Adoxaceae > Sambucus > Sambucus nigra. The sequence continues at coordinate 500,313,169 of OX422212.1, forward strand.
ACGTACCCAACTATAGGAAACATAACTTCCACCAACTCAAGAGTGATTTAATGATAAGACTTGATCTTAATCTGGTAGAGGAAGTCAGGAAGCATGCAACGCTTTGAGTGGTAACTTACCAGTAGTGGAAAACTTTGTTTTATAATAAAAGGGTAAAGCCACGTACGTTAAAGGAAGGATATTATGTAGTGAAGAAATTTATCCATAAGGGTAATAAGATGGAACCTAATTAACATAACTCGTATAAAATATCTACTATAGTGCAACTTAGAATGTATAAGATTGAGACCCTAAAGGGCAAGAAATTCAAGAATCCGTAAAGCGCTGAAATTTTGAGGAAATATTATCAATAGAGATGAGAAGATTACAATTTAGATGATCAAAACATTATGTAAACGGTTTTCCATTCTTTATAATAAATTTTCAGTAATCAATAAGAATAAGAAATTTTTCCTCCACATCTTGTTATCATATTAAGTTTTTTTTTCATTATTCAATGCCTAGTTCGTTGGTATAAGAAATGTGCAAGAAGCCCAAAATAAAGACGTCTCAAAGATGAGCATATCATAATGACTATGATAATACAAAACTTAATGAATGGACTTGTCTCAGATAAGTGATTCGTATCGAATATTGTATATTTCCACCTGTTATCCTTATGCACTCTAGCGCTTTTATGGTCCTAAATGCCTATAATTATGCTCATTAACCAGACAACCTTGGAGTTGGATAGATACAAGCTTTGCAGGGGTTAATTGTGCTTTTGTAGGTATTGGAACTCTAAAAGTGAGGATCCGTTGCATTTTGGAGAAGTTTCGTCGCTGGACGCTACTTCAAGGGCTTTTTAGTCAATTCACATTTCTTATTCGGCTCTTGGAAATTCCACGGATGCGTAGTTCATTGAGTTAGCATCGCGTGGCCGCAAACGGTGCGTCGTTTGGAGTTCGGACGAAGAAGCTAGGCTCGTTTCCGTAATGGACCTTTTCCCCCTCATCATGGACCAAATGCAGCTTGGAAACAGAGTACCAGTCGACCGCGTATAAGGGACCGGTCGACCGCGGTTTCAACTTTTGCCGTGGGAAGGAGACAGTATGCTTTGGCTTAAGGGACCGTTCGACCGCGCCCCTACGACCGGTCGACCGGTAGTGCCAGATATTTTGGGCTCTTTCCTCTTTCTTTCCTTTTCCCTTATCTTTTCCCACTTACTATATAAACCCATTTTTGGTTTTAATTCCATATATACACGATTTTAGGTTAGTTTAGCTTAGGGTTTGAGGGTTTTGGAGAGTTCTCCTTCATTTATACTTGGTTTGACACCCCATTTGTTGTGTAAGTTGACTATTCATCATCCTATCCATTTAATTTAAGTTGTATTTCCTTTGTTTCCATTGTTGTAGTATAATTTACAAGCTTTCTAATTTAGGTTTACATGCTTTGATTACTTGCTTTGTAGTGTAATTTTACCGCGTTTATTTATCGCTTTCCATTTATCGCGTTTTTAACATGCTTTCTAGGTAATTTAAATTAGGTTGTGTTTGAATTGAACTCACTCGGGTTGACGCGTTGCTTTGCTTTGGTGATGGAGTTTACGGGTCTATTTGGAGTGCGTTGTCCTAGTTTTTACGCCTAGGAGATTTGACGGGGCATATCATGTATGTCCCGTGCTTACGACCTTTCGTGCGCAATTTCCGGGATATTTGTTGATGCCAAAATCTTATTAGGCTTTTATGATGATTTAGGGCGTAACAACCCTTGATTTAATTAACTGTCGAAACGAGACGCACTTGTAATAACTCGTCGACCCATGTAACCATTTTATACAAATTAACTCGGGTGAGGGATATTCGACGCAACCTATAGTTTTTACTCGCTTTCATAATCTAGTTTCAATACCATTGCCTAGAATAATCTTTTCCTTTATGCATCTTTTCTTTTAGTTTGTAATCATCTTTTAAACTTTTATTTTAGGAGTATTAAATCACTTAAATTCTAACAACTTGTCCCTGTGGATTCTCGATACCCGACTTACCGCTGTGCTTGCCTCGCAAGTGTAGTAGTAACTTAGGTTTTTGTATTGAGTTGGCGAAACGAAAACAACGACTAGCGTCTTTACACGCGCTACTTTTCGCACTCGATCAAAATGGCGCCGTTGCCGGGGACTAGTTTGTTTTAGAATTTATTTGATTTAGTATTCCATAGTATTTTCTTTCTATTTGTATTTTTTGCCGAACATTTTTTATGGACTTCTACACTTGAGAATCAAGAAACTCTCGAATTCTTTCCGCGCGCACCTACTTTGTGGAATTCGCCACTTGAGCCATTTTTGGGGTAAGCATGTCTTATTCCAATTCTTTCGGTAATCCTTGTTATAATTCTCAAAATTCTCGCAAACCTATGACTTTCGGTGAATACTTAGAATCCCAAAGTATAACAAATTCAAATATGACTTTGGGCGGGTATAACGAAAGTCAAAACTTAGGTTATTGGAATTTTGATGATGATGACAATGATTTTGGGCCTTTACCTCCTTATAATAGGAATTTTGAATCGAATTGCAATAGTTTTCAAAATTCCTATAATAACGAGTTTTCGTTTAAGTCCGATGGTAATTTTCAAAGTTCCCATTTTCATGTATCCGCACCTCGACCTATGACTTTCGGTGAGGGTTTGCGTATGTATGAAAATGAGAAAATTGAAAATCGTTATCGGGAAGAAAATCGTTCGTGGGAACATGAGTTGGATTTATTATTTGAGTCCGACGATGATTTTGCTTCTAAGACTTTCGAGGTCGACGAATGTTTTGAACCAAATGAGGTACTTGTGCCTACTTTGGAACAAGCCATTATAGACTTTGCCCATTGCGTAATAGATATTGAAAGTGAGGATGATAATGACGTAATATCTATTTGCAATGAAATGATTTCTTCTTTGGCTCCCAAAGAAGAACATGTCATTGAAAATGATATTATTTCCTTTGAAATTCCAACTTCATGCGATGATGATTCATCTCATGAGTTTGAATTTCTTTTATCCCTTTTTTCATTCTCTATTACCCCACCGGAACAAGTACCCGATGATTCGGTTTCGAACTTTAATGTTTTAAACCCTATCGTCGATGAGGAGTACTTGCTCGAGTCGCCCTCCACGATCGCATCTTTACCTTTGTGTGCGCCGCCTCCCATTCCAACTTCAAAATCCTTGGGAGGATATTCGGCTTTTCTCGGTCCCCACTTGTTTTTGTCACCCGTACAATCCAAACCCCCCATCGTCCCTCCAAAACTTTTAATTGGCGATGGTTCATTTCTTTCGCCTTACACATGCCTTCCGTTGTTAAAACGGAATCCATATTTTTCGGAGGGCATGCTTGTATGTGAGGGTACACCGATTATCCTCCAAAGTCAAATCGTTTTTATGGTGGACCCTCACCTATTTAGACTTCTAGTGTACAGTTAGTGTGGAGTCTAAATAGTAGGTTGTATATAGTTAGCTTTTTATTCTTTCTTTATTTTTAATTTAGTCTAATGTAATTAGTTAACTCTTTGTTATTTGTTTTTGCTATGCTCGGTACTAACTTATTTTGTAGATTCTTTGGACTTGTTCTTATGGGGATCGCTCCACGTTTGGGTAATATCGCTCTTTTCCTCTCTTTGACTTGGTTCTTAATTTACATTGAGGACAATGTCAAGTTTTAAGTTAGGGGGTGTGGGATATTCTATCCATTTCTTCATTTAGTCCATGTTTTGGCTCACATGTTAGTTACTTAGTATGCTTTTCTTAGAAAAATAAAAAATTTTAAAAATATTTTCTTTCTTTTTTCTCCTTTTTTGGGCATTTTGCCTTTGTTTCCGATGATAAATTTCAATAATTGCTCGATCCAATAGACAGCCCAATGATGCATGTTCTCGATTTTAGAAGTTATTAGACTTTAGTCTCGATTATTCATATTGTGAATAACTTCATGAATTAAACTTTAATCCCATGAGTACACGCACTTTTATGGTTCTATTGATTTGGTTTAAGATTTTTATAACTCGGTAATCTTTTGTTGCATTGTATATACTTACACCGAGTAAGCTTTGTACCTTTCGTCGTTTGTGAGTGTATACACTATTCTTTTCTCATTGAAAACGTTGAATTCGTCGGTGATCTCACTATTCTTTCATTTGACCGTTCATTAATTGAGTTCATACTTGAAATGTGTTACTTGAGCATGATTTTCATATATTGTTTTGATTCGAGAATTGCGTAAACTTTAGGAAATGATCATAGGCCATCTTTGTTATATCACCCATATTAGCCTTGACCTCACCCTTATATGTTTACCCTCGTTAACCCTTTTGAGCCTAAATATAGCCTTTCATTTCATACCCCATTCCCATAACCAACTCTACATTGGAGTTAAAAACCATACATACACTTTCCATACCTTTGTTTGGAATGTTACTTGGGATTGAATGATGTTGTTATGATGTCGGTTGCAATTTAGGCATATGAGAGTTTGATAAGTAAAGAAAAGAAAGTAGTGAAAAAAGTGAAAAAGAGAAAGTGAAAAGCAAAAGAAAACAAAAGAGAAAAATGAGAAAAAGAAGAAAAGAAAAGAAAGAGAAGTTTGTATATGTTGTATATAGTTCAATAAGCTTTGATTACTCTCCCCGATGATATATTTAATGTCGTTTTGGAACTTGTTTTCCGATTTTGATATTGCCCGCATTATCCCATTATCCCGAGTTTTCATCCCGAACACTTTGAACCCGTACATATATATATCCTTCATTTCGTACCCTAGCCAAACCTACATTATAACCCTATTAAAGTCCTATGTGATCTTAGGTTGATGTAATTTAAAAGTCATAATAGTTGTGATAATCTGCGAAAATGCATTTCGCCTCTTTTAGTGTGCGGTATCCTTTCATTGAGATTACATTTTTCATTTTATATATAGCGTTCTTCATCTGTGACATGTGTGTGGCCTAGTTTCCATTTACATTTACTCCTTATGCCCGCATGTTCCATGTGTTACCTCCCTGTTTCGAGTGAATTCGCTTGATGAGTGTAATGCCCGTGAGGATTGAATATATGCTTGCTTTAATGTTTATCCGGTTTACATAAGTTTTTTGCCAAATCACATTTTTCATGTGCTCGCTCCCCTCCCACATATTTAAGGTTTCAATTCTATGAGGTGCATTCTATAATGTTAATGATTTGGACTTTTGTTTGAATTCATTCACTTTGCTAATAATGCGTATGAACTCTTTTTCGCTTTTGTTGGGCTTGTCGCACGTTGGTTTGGGCATATTTTGAGGAAACCATGTGATGTTTGTGGGTATCATCCCTGAAAACCCTCACGAGACGACACTCGTCCACTAGGGTAACCTAGGGGGTTAACGGCTTATTGCATAGGCTAAATGCAATCGTGTTCCCTACGAAAGTGGCAATTATATTTCGATGCATATATACATTTTGTACCACCCTCTGTGGTCTGGTTTTCTTTGTTTCATTACTAGGGACTAGCAATGTGTAAGTTAGGGGGTGTGATTCGTATCGAATATTGTATATTTCCACCTGTTATCCTTATGCACTCTAGCGCTTTTATGGTCCTAAATGCCTATAATTATGCTCATTAACCAGACAACCTTGGAGTTGGATAGATACATGCTTTGCAGGGGTTAATTGTGCTTTTGTAGGTATTGGAACTCTAAAAGTGAGGATCCGTTGCATTTCGGAGAAGTTTCGTCGCTGGACGCTACTTCAAGGGCTTTTTAGTCAATTCACATTTCTTATTCGGCTCTTGGAAATTCCACGGATGCGTAGTTCATTGAGTTAGCATCGCGTGGCCGCAAACGGTGCGTCGTTTGGAGTTCGGACGAAGAAGATAGGCTCGTTTCCGTAATGGACCTTTTCCCCCTCATCATGGACCAAATGCAGCCTGGAAACAGAGTACCGGTCGACCGCGTATAAGGGACCGGTCGACCGCGGTTTCAACTTTTGCCGTGGGAAGGAGACAGTATGCTTTGGCTTAAGGGACCGGTCGACCGCGCCCCTGCGACCGGTCGACCGGTAGTGCCAGATATTTTGGGCTCTTTCCTCTTTCTTTCCTTTTTCCCTTATCTTTTCCCACTTACTATATAAACCCATTTTTGGTTTTAATTCCATATATACACGATTTTAGGTTAGTTTAGCTTAGGGTTTGAGGGTTTTGGAGAGTTCTCCTTCATTTATACTTGGTTTGACACCCCATTTGTTGTGTAAGTTGACTATTCATCATCCTCTCCATTTAATTTAAGTTGTATTTCCTTTGTTTCCATTGTTGTAGTATAATTTACAAGCTTTCTAATTTAGGTTTACATGCTTTATTTACATGCTTTGATTACTTGCTTTGTAGTGTAATTTTACCGCGTTTATTTATCGCTTTCCATTTATCGCGTTTTTAACATGCTTTCTAGGTAATTTAAATTAGGTTGTGTTTGAATTGAACTCACTCGGGTTGACGCGTTGCTTTGCTTTGGTGATGGAGTTTACGGGTCTATTTCGAGTGCGTTGTCCTAGTTTTTACGCCTAGGAGATTTGACGGGGCATATCATGTATGTTCCGTGCTTACGACCTTTCGTGCGCAATTTCCGGGATATTTGTTGACGCCAAAATCTTATTAGGCTTTTATGATGATTTAGGGCGTAACAACCCTTGATTTAATTAACTGTCGAAACGAGACGCACTTGTAATAACTCGTCGACCCATGTAACCATTTTATACAAATTAACTCGGGTGAGGGATGTTCGACGCAACCTATAGTTTTTACTCGCTTTCGTAATCTAGTTTCAATACCATTGCCTAAAATAATCTTTTCCTTTATGCATCTTTTCTTTTAGTTTGTAATCATCTTTTACACTTTTATTTTAGGAGTATTAAATCACTTAAATTCTAACAACTTGTCCCTGTGGATTCTCGATACCCGACTTACCGCTGTGCTTGCCTCGCAAGTGTAGTAGTAACTTAGGTTTTTGTATTGAGTTGGCGAAACGAAAACAATGACTAGCGTCTTTACACGCGCTACTTTTCGCACTCGATCAATAAGTTAAATTTAAGAAGTTGGCCAAATCTGGGAATTCCAATGAAATCATATGGTCAATTCAACAATATTTGACCACAATTGATGAGTAAGCTGACTAATGCAAGGATAGATACTCTCACATTTGGCTGACTTGGGAAACTAATGCTGACACATTTCAGGATGACAAGATTTGTCCATATGACCAGTAAGTTTGCTCAAGCAAGTTAGATCCCAAGTCAGAACATTTCGGGTTCATCCACCAAGTAGCCAGTAAGTCCGGTTAGGTCGATAAGATCCTACCTCAAATTAATACAACAAAACTATATGCAGACCAATATGAAGAATTTAGTAAATAGGTTCACGTTCACAAGATCCAACTATATGACCACAACCATTGGAAGGTCTTTAGCTTCGACCATTTTAACTATATAAAAATATTTCGTAGACTCAAAAACACATGATCACAAGAGAAGGCTAATATCTTAGCTGAGAAAAATAATTTGTAAAAAATCAAACACAATGAACAACATACTCATTTAAATAAGAAAGACAGTTATATAACATCTGATCTTAAATAAGCTATCCATTAAGTGACAAATGTTAGCAAACAAAAAAGTTAGATAATCATTATAGATATTGTTCAAAGTATAAAAATGCCCAATAACAAAGCTTCATAAAATACGAAGGCCAAGAGTTTAAGCTATAAAAGACTCTTTGTTGGTTGGAGTGAGTTGAGGAGCATTATAAATAATATCTTTGACCATGGTAGTGTCCTATGAAACTTTAGGAGCTATAGGAGGAAATTTATCATCAGTAGAAGTCTGTTCGGATTGGCCAATCAACTCGTCCTTAGCTGCCTCATTAACATCCATCTCGTCCTTAGCTTCAAAAGCTTTACCTTTATCATCATCACCCTCCCATTTGATGCTAACTTTTTTAATATCTTGTTAATGCTTGACCTCCCACTTCTTCAGCTCTTCATAACCTTCAATGAATAAGGTCATTTTTAATAGTAAAGTCACCACAAACTTTGAACTGATCAATAATGCTCTCTCCAGCCTTAGCAAGTGCTTCATTAGCTTTATTAAGAGCTTCATTGGCTTGTGCAAGGGCCTCCTCAATACTTTTCCTTTTCACGGCGTCAATAGCATCTTACTCCTTTAGCTTCTTGCTCTCTTCCTCATCGAAGCTAAGGCCCAAAGTTTTCACGACCAATTGGTCATTTCTCTCTTGAAGTTCATCGTAAGTTTCCTTTAGGTCATCTGTAGATTATTTAAGATCATCCATTAGTTTGGGGTTTTATTGAGAGAGCTAACCAATTGTCTCTTTTTTCTCCTTATAGGCATAGCGATTAGTTACAACCTTCTCTCGGATAATAGTACCAGCCATTACACCCTGAAGGAGAATACAAGGAGATTAGCAAAGAGTATAACAATCTAACAAGAGGAACAAATATTAAAGGTATAAATAACTTATCATGTAGATCCTGTGGTGAAGAAGCTTCCAAGATTCTAAAGAATTCAAAATTTATATTGTACCCATGTTAGTCGAGCACATCCATGGCGTTACCCATATGGTGGATGATAGAGTCCTTATCTTTTTCATTCTATTTAGAGGTTAATATTTCCTTCGGATTAAACAAGTATGGATCCACCAAAAGATAATGACTAGAGGACACATCTTCCTTATCCAACCTACGAGCAAGATATCCACCAATAAATACGTGCTCCAGAATATGATATGTTATCCTCGGCTCTTCAACTCTTGGATTTTACAATCACTTTTAATCATAGGTTCATCTATCGGCCTCTTATCATCAATAGATTGGGGATCATCAGTGGAAACAAATTTCCCCTTACCATTGGCCTTAGTAGCAGGAGCGACAACTCTCTTTTGAGCCTCGATCTTAGTCTTCTTCTTACCTTTAAACTCGACCTTCTTTCTTGCCTCATCGTCTAGCCTCTTCTTGTAGGATGCTTAAATGCAGTCACGTTCAATGTACCTTGGTGCCATGCCACATAAAGGTTCAACTCAAAATGATGAGGAAGTAGGAGTTAAATTTTCACAAGAATTTAATAGTTAGAAAAATTACAATGAAAATCAAAGATGGCCTAATACGATTGGAAAACATTTAACGGTTAGCAAATTCTTCTTACATTCTCCGTCCTCAATATTTTGATCGACCTCAATGTAGACCTGGGATACAAGTGCTAATAGTTTTTCCTAAGTTATAACACCTTCTGGTGGAGTATAGTATCCAAGATTAATGAACTTCTCCAAGGTGAATAAATCCTTGAAGGTAATGGGATTGGCTATATAGGTTCTTTCCACTAAGCTTTTCAATAATGGGGGAAACTTGGGGGCCCACTTCTCTGAAAAAAGGTCGAATAAAAGTGTAAGCACAGAAAAAAGTCAAAGGGAAATATAAATAAGATAGAGGAAAATATTATGCCAATATGATTAGACCCCCACCATTCAAGGGGAATAATACAAGATCAATCCTTCTTGCGTGGACAAAAATCCTAATTCTTGTTCAAAAACACAAAAGGGTTATTACGATTGTGATTTCTCATTTGAGAAGCCTTCACTAACCTTAAGTGTGATTTTCTGGGGAAAGGTAGTAGTATTCATGGGCCTTAGAAATATATATTATTTCGTAGACTAACCTAAAAACATCCCATTTAGATAGAATTCGATGTGTGCTTGCCAATAAACCATTGACCCTAAAATTTTCCTCTAAGAATTTGGGGGAAGTTGGGTTGGAGCCACCCTATAGACCCTTAAAATCGACCTTATAATAGGATGGAGAGGTAGATAAACTCCGACTCACAAAACCCAAATAGGGAAGCAAATCTCATCGCCATCGCGCCAATCATAAACCCCTTCATCACAATAAAAAAAAATCTTAAAATAATGCTAGTATGGATGGCGTACTGATATGTCAACAATACCAGACCGTCCTCAGTAATGCCATAGGCATGGTATCTAGCCTCAGTGTTTGTAGGGTCATATGAATCGACAGAACTTCATGAAGTACTCTCCTTAGTATGAGGCCTAGTGACTGGGGAGGTGGAAGTCCGAGGTATATCATACATAACCTTTTCAGTTTAAACTTCTTGGTCAATTATGGGCATTTTAAAGACCGTGTTCGCATAGTTTCCACCACCAATCTAGTGGTGGATCTCATTAGCCTCAAAAGATCCTACAAACTCAGACTAATTGTACACTATGTCAGGGTGGCTGTGGAGTAGACCCAACAGAAGATCATGCCATAGGGGTGAAATTTGGATGGTATGGATTGTCCTTGGGATGAATGGTTTACAATGGAGTGGCCTCCTAACCTCGTAAAAACTAGGTCATAGTTTGTTGATCTTGCAAATGCAATTAAACACCCTCCCAACCTAAGAGTTTTCACTCATAAAGGGTAAATTTTGGGTATAAACAAAGACTTGGGGACTGTTTGATCTCAGAGTAAACAATTTGGGTAAGAAGAAACCCTAAAACACCTAAAATGACCTAAAACTACGAAATATTATATTAATTAACTCAATGGACACCTAAAACGGGTAATTCTCTAATCAAACTTTGATCAACAATCAAGAAAACGACAACAATCAATGACAATAGGAAATTTCCATAGAAATTTAAAAAATTATAGAAGATAACCCCAGAAAATTTTACCTGGACCCTAAACCATGAAAGAAGATTAAATAATTTCTTGAAAACTAATAGTGAGTGGTTGGAAAGAGAAATATTTGTCGAAAAAGAGTTTTCAGTCAAGTCAACGATCAGGAGTTAGACGGAGACGAAGGAGTTTTGAATAGGAAAACCATTTTCTCTCCTTAAAAATATTTCGTGCAAAGGAAATGATTTTGAAAAGTTGAAATGATGGAAAATGGTGATTTTATACATTCCAGGAGGTAATGATTATATTTGGAAAAGCATGTGTGATGTCATGCCCAGAAAAAGAAACTAACGTCTCAGAACTAGCATCACGATGCCCTAGACACACACGCCTTAAATGCACCTGATGCCATTTCCAACGACTGACACGTGGAAAACCCAATCCTAAGTAAAAAAATCAAAAAAAATTATGAGTAAATGTTCTCGGCCACAGACAATGTGACGACACCTCGAGCCGATAAGATCCTTATAATCTGATAAGAACATGATCCGATGAAATCTCAGTTTAAACTTCACTCACTTAATACTCTTAGTTAATACTCATAAGATGTGGTACTTTAGAGAATATGCTACAAACTTCAATCATGAACAAAGTCTCAGGGGCTCTTTATATACCATAAATATGGTATGGCTCATGAATAATAAGAAGAGAACACATGGACTCATCATCAAGAGAAATAATATATGCTTAAATATTCATTATGTTGGCCAAAGCAATCTGGCCAGCCCTAGTAGTCTTCATAGACTGTCTTAATCCTTTAGTTAGCAGTACATCACCACTATTGAGACTCTGTCATAACAAATATATACCATGTGATTAAATGACATTAGCATCATTGATTATGTGTTCACGTGTGGGAGATATGTAAATATTCCCCCCATGTACCAATAACTAAATTTATGATTACTCTCTCACTAGCATGTAAAGTGTTTACTTGCCTAACCTATAAAGGTAGTACAAATGCCATTGTCTTTCCTCTCTCTTTCAAGAACTTATCACTTTCTCACACACACACTCTTTTGAGGGATTCGATATATTTTTCTTTACATTTATGATTTCCTACTCTAGAAAGAACTTGAAAGTTTTCATCTTGTATTCATCAATGGCTTTTTCCCAGTAAATTAATACTTCAAACACTGCACATGTGAACGTAAGAACCGATTTGCGATGAACCACATAAATCATATCTTACTTATCTTCCTTTTTTTTCTTTACTACTTTCTTTAGATTAGTATTTCATTATATTATTTCTCTTTATCTGTTGGTTTCTTATAATTTGTATACTCAAGCAAAGGCAAATAAGTTTACTAGTTTTAGGTGATAACAATCAAAGTTCTCAATTTCATCCAAGGAACATATGTTATGCAATATTGGTAAGAAACCATCAATGGAATTAAGATTTAAGTTTTTTCAAAGTTATCATCAAGCTAAAAACTTGAAGCTTTTTTATCCTTTTCATTAGCCTTTTTACTTAGAAATCTTTGAATATAATTTAGTTTGACTTCATTGAATTTAGTCAACAAATTCAAAGCCACTAGGTTATATAAGGTTAAGCCATTTTGAACACGTTTGTATTCATTAGTTAATTATCCTATAACCAGTTAAAAATCACCAAATATTTTTATTGTTAAAGCATTACATATTCTAAGGATTTCTAGGCCCATTATTATGGCCTCACATTCCACCAGATGGTTGGAACATATATTTTATTCTAACTTGGACCCATGTTCGGTAATAATATTCTCAGGGGATTCAATTACTAACATATATTACTGACATTATTTCACTCTTCGAACCATAAAACCATAACTTCCATGGGCTAAGAGATATGTATCCTATCTCATAATCTCCTTCCAGCTCATCCTCACATGGATGGTATGCCAAGAAATCAGTCGATGATTACCCCTTTACTTCTCTTTAAGGTACGTAATGTAGGAAAAACTTTGACAAAGCTAACACCCACTATACCAAAACGGGTAAATTGGCACCCTTCCAGTGCTTAGCCTTTTCACGGTCAGTGACCATGACAACAAACACGCGTTTTATGTCACGGTCATTGATCGTGACAAGGCCGTGACAAAGGATTGTCATGATCAATGACTGTGACAAGTCCGTGACAATTCTATTTGTCACGAAATTTTTACGGTCATTGATCGTGATAATACTTATAATGTTATCACAGTCAATGACTCTGACAAATGTCGCAGTAAAAAAAACTTCCCCTTCTTTTTTCCCTGCCGTTTCTTCCCTCCTTTTTTCTCTCTCTCTTTATACTGCGCTCTCTCTCTCTTCCATTTATATATATATATATATATATATATATATATATATATATATATATATATATATATATATATGTGTGTGTGTGTGTGTGTGTGTGTGTGTGTGTGTGTGTGTGTGTGTGTGTCTACATATGTGCATGTGTGTGTGTGTATATGTGTGTGTGCATGTGTGTGTGTATGTGTGCATGTGTGGTGTGTGGGGGTGGGGTGGGGCATGGGGAGGGGGAGGGGGTGGGTCAGGGTGGGGGGTTGTTTGTGTGTGTGTGTGGTGTGTGTACGTGTGCCTGTGTGTGGTGGGTGGGGAGTGGGGAGGGGGTGGAGCAGGGTGGGGGGAGGGATGGGTGGGTGGGTGGTGGGGTAGGGGCGGGGGTTTGCATGTGTGCGTGTGTGTATATGTGTGTGTAGTGTGCATGTTTGTGCATAATGTCCCTTGTAAACGAATTGATTGATTGTCCCTCATTGAAAATTAGTAAATTAATACATGATTAATTATGTAAGTAGGATTGCCCCTCATTGTAAATTAGTAAATTTATAATTGTATACATTAATTGTTAGTTTAATTGATGAAAATGATTAATTGAGTAGATGAATTAGAAGGAGTACAGGATACACATTTGTTGTTGACATTGCTATTGGATTATAGTGGATCGATGTTAGGTTGGTTAATTTTAAAAGTGGCATGACCACTGGATTATTGTCCATATGGGGGTGGGATTTTTCAACTTTTTTTGAAAATTACTTTGTATATCGAATAATATATATATAGTATGATAATTAAATGAAACATACTTGAAATTACATATAGTGCGCATAGATACTAGCCTTCTAGTTCTTATGCGTACGCATTCAATAGCCCTTAGACCCGTTCGAGAGTCATTACCCTTGTAATGAGATCTCTCGAATTGTCCCGTTTGGAGAATTTGGGACTGCATAATTTCTGTATAATATTCTTAGTGGCTTAAAGTTGTTACTTTTGTAGGAAGTTCTGTAGTCGTATCCTAATGTTCTCTGGGTACATACTAGATTGACAAGTGTGACTAATATTTCAATTGATCAATTGAAATAACACTCACACTTGTCAATCTACGTCGTGTACTTAGAGAACTTTGAGGATATGTTGTCGATTTTTTTTCAAATTGTAACAATGTGCATGAGCTGTTAAGTGTATTACAGAAAAATGCAGTCTTGAATGGGATAGGACCACTCACCCTTTAGAGGAGATGGAGGAAATAGAAATTTCTATTATAAATTTAATTTGAATATAAATAAGACATAATTAAATGAAACATACTATAAATCTAAGTCTTACTTATACTAATCCATGAATATACGCTTAGTACTTTTAATAGGTGATTAGTTGTGGTAGCTGTGATGGGATATCTGAAATACAAAGAGTGGATGGGTGAGACAAATAGAATGGGGGATGTGTTTCGCAGAAGTGCTAATGAATTTGTGAAATATGCAAAGAGATGTCATAATGATGAAGAGTTTCCGTGTCCATGTGCTAGGTGTAAGACTGGTAAGGTGTTTGAGTGGAAAACAGTTGAACTACAGTTGTTAAGATCGGGTATGCAAGATAGTTATCGATTTTGGAGTTTTCACGGTGAATAGCAAGTTCCTTTTGTACCCTACCAACCTTCACAACAACCATCAACAAGTATCTCGAACCATCAACAAGATAGTTATCTAGAACATAATGAAATGAGAGAAGCATCTAATCATAATTAACCCATAACTTCCACAACAACTGCAGCTCGGCAAACCATCCAAGTATCTAGAACCGGTGTCCCTATGGCTGGACACCTGTACTAATATATATATATATATATATATATATATATATATATATATATATATATATATATATATATATATATAGCAAAAGATAAGAAATGCAAGAGACGGGTCAGAGCCCGATGTGTAAAAATATTTATTTTAGCAAGTATTAAAAACTGCATTAAAGCAAGTTTTATATGCATGTTAGTCCGAACTCTCACATGAGCTTCTCACCTCTCGACTAGTGTGAACGCCTAATGTACATCTAATACAACCTAGCCATCTGACCCACTTCTAATTAGGTGATAGGCTTATCCATATAATTATCCCTTATAGTAGTGTTCCGTAGATGATCTCAACGTTTATCATTTTAAATAAGTGTTAACACACTAAAGTCAAGTATTTACTATTTACGTTACTGAAGATTTCACTATCTTAATAATCTGATATTACCACATTTGAGTTATACCAAAAGCATACATATATATCTTTCACTATAATATATGTATTAACCAAATCTTAATAGCCTACAAATACCACATTGTAAGCATAACACAAGTATATATAAATTATCACCACTATTTATATATATACTTACACAGAACCCCAAAGTTATACTTGTAGTGCATTGCATACTCTGTTATCATGTACCGGTACATATCGTACTCAAACAAGGACTATCGGTTCAAAAATCTCCCACAAACCATATAAACAAATCACACATATTGGAGGAGAACATAGTTCACATACCTATGGGTCACGCACATACCTACGCTCCCATAGTCAGCGATTTACCAACTCAGAAGTAACTCTTCACAGTCCTATGTTCTGAGATACAAGTCAAAAATCCTCTAAGGATAGGACTGTCTCTACACCACCTCCCGTGATAGCAAGCAGCTAGGTATGTCATACACATAATACTAGCAAGTAATAGGTATTCACACAACCCATCCAATTATTATGGTTTGTCATACACATAATATACAACCTAGTGTCATTTTCCATACGTAGTATTATTATCACTAAATACCATCAATGCATTTTAAGTTATGATATTCGCTCTCTCGTATTATAATAATAAGGATACTATGTCATACACATAATACTAGCAAGTAATAGGTATGCCATACCTATAATACTAGCAAGTAATAGGTATACACAACTAAGCGTCATTTTTCATACGTAGTATTATTATCACTAAATACTATAAACCCATTTTAAGTTACGATATTCGCTCTCTCGTATTATAATCATAAGGATACTAGGTCACTCGAAAATCCTTAATACAAAATCATAATCAGTCCACAATTAACCACTAATTTTTATTCTTATAAGTTCCATTTCTTCGGAAATAATTTCGTAAGTATTTATCACTTAATACTCTCGACGCATTTACAATTACGATTTTTTCTCTCTCTCGTAATCTCCAAGGTAATCTCACCGTCACAAATATTTGAATCATTACACATAAATAACTCCCAATAATTCTGTACTTATTTGGGTTCATCGAAGACTAATTTTTCCTCACTAAAATCTACTGTTTACTAACATAGGGGGAAAATAGGAAATTCCCTAAAAATTACAATCTCGTTCGCACGACTTAGCGAGACATCCCACATCGCTCGAACCAGAAAGCCAAGTAATTTGAACGACTTACACATGTCACTCGAACCATTCTTCGCACGACTTAGCGAGACATCCCACGTCGCTCGAACCACTTCTCGTGAGATACCAATCTCGTTCGAATGATGCCCATCGCGCGACATCGCACGACATCTCGCGACCTGGGTTGTTTCGTCTTTAACCTTAGACAACTTCGTTTTTCACCATTTTTCAACCCTAAAACCTTTAAAATATCATCCCAAACTCCAATCAATTATTCCCAAATTGAATCCTAACATTTATAAATGAATTATAACAACCTGGAATCATTAAATCATCGTCAATCATTCATATAATTCGAAATCCCCAGTTTTATTGTCAAGAACTCTAGTTATTAAATTAATATGCATAACATCAAATTAAACCCATATTAGTTCATAGAAATCATCCAAATTTTGTAGGCATCATCCTATCTACATATGGTATTCAAATCCTTATCAAATTAGTCCTAAATAATGATATAGTTCTCCAATTTCACCCCAATTAATTTTCATCACAAGGTTTATTAACCTAGACTAACACGAACATAATTATCGCTAATGAGAGAAATCAATAAACACTTGCCTCGATTTTGAAGGTTTGATTCGTTGATGTTGTTGGTATGGATGCATTCCTCGCATTCCGATCTACACGATAGTGGTGATGGTTGTGGAAGGTGGTGCAAATGGCTTCTCATCCTTTGGAATTTGCTCTCCCTCACCCACTGTGGCTCTCTCTTGATGTTGGTTTATCTTAACCCTAATTATCGCCAATTAGCTGATATAATATTCCTTTAATTTTCGTCCATTTAATTCCTCCAAAAATTCAAATTATAAAACTACCCCCACCGGGTGCCGACTTGGCCTAAAATTTTCCCGGAGTCCAAATAAATTACCCGGATAGAGTTTTCTAACTATCTCGACCCTTCTGGACTCAATGGCGCACTCAAAATAACATACGAGTTACTTAAAAATAATTTACCTTATATTCCACATAATTAGTCCTGACACGACTCACACGCGCGTTCCGACTTAGTATATCAAACTTTCATATTTCTCTATCACAACAAGTTATATAAAATCGGCATTCCATATTACTTATTCTTGTAGTAATATTAATAGTTACTAACTTCTCGTCATCCTAGTAAACATTCAAATTTAAATCCGGATTAATAATTAATTCTCATGTTTTAATTTAATTAATCCCACAATAATAATAAATCACGCAATTATTTAAGTCTTCAAAAATACGGGGTATTACATACTTCCCCCTAATAATGGAATTTCATCTCGAAATTCAGAAAATAAGGCATTTCTGGTAAGGAAAACTACTGGTATCAACCTCACAGCACATGTAATCTACGCAGTACCGCCCATACAGTACATTGCCAAATACCCTTAATAATAAACACATCACTGATTAATTACTCTCCAAGCCTTACCATTTAAGTTTCACCACTTAAATTATATATAGTCACTATCTAGCCTTCTACTACTCGCACTAGTAGGTCAATTGATTTTTAGATATATACAAATTTGTCTTACACACAATCTATACTATAAATGTTAACACGTGTTCGCCATACTGTCTCCACAAAGGACTATGTAACCTAAGCCTCTACGCTACCGACTCAGACTTAACAAAAATAAGAAAAGATCCCACATCACTCGATACCAATTTCCTCATTCCAACATGCAACAATGCAACTCCCAACCATGTCCACCCTGGTTGACTGGACCTAAAATTCCTCCAGAGTTAGTACATTATTGTCCTCCCTTCTACCCAATAAGTACTAGGATAATAAGGATTTATATATATAACGCGTCGAATGGAATTCTACCAATAATAAGTTGAGGGGAGTCATCTTACACAAACTCCACCAGTGGAAGATATTACACTAAACCTTCCCATAATTGGAGATACAACATACCTCCTAATGTGCAACTAAAACTCTCAGACTTACCATTCTCCTGCGAGTATGTTAGGCCGTATATATTCACATCTCATAGTTCAGGGCCTCCTAGAACTCTTCCCAATAATTTAGTCATAACTCTCTTGACTCTTTCAAACAAAACTCTATTTATACCCCATATAACCTTACTATCCTAGGAATAATGGTTAGGGTTTACTGTTACACCTTATTATTTGTCCTAACTTTGCATAACGTGAGCTACTTTAATTACCCGACCCACTTTCACCCACATAGGGTCGAGATTCTGTTGTGAAGTAATTAATTCGGTAATTGTGCGTGTATTTACTCTCCCATTACTACCAAGGAATTCCTAATGCTAAAGGAACTCTATTATTTACTGATGGTCCAATTCCAATTGGAGCTCTGAAATGTCTTACTTTGCTGAAGTCATCACTACTACGGCTTTATATCGATATGAATTTTACCTTTCTTATAACCACATCCATATCTATGGCTCAGGCGACAGTGTCATCACTGCATGTCGCCAGTCCTTCTCTCCCCCTTTAAACTTCAGATTCGCGTGAAACATATTCTCTCCATATCCTATCAAGTAAGTTTTAACTTTCGCGAGTTAAACTTTATCGAATTCTTCCTATACCATCCTCGTGGTAAATCTGGGAATTAACGTTCCTGACTACCCTAACCCATCAAATAGCTAAATCCTGAAGTCACACTCTTCTACATTCCGTGTCTCTCACAATACGCGTTGTCTCATAATCTTTCACTTAAGGAAGAAAATTTTATTACCCAAATATCTAGGGCGCCCATACACCCTATTCTTGGTGCATTGCAGCACCACCTCACGAGACGTGTTATAAATATAAATAACAAATCATGCCCCACATACTTGACATGACTATATGGTAAGGTCCTACTCTGTCACCCTACCTTTTCCACCCAATCATATCTTAGGTTATCACACCGGCCTGCTCATGGCGTCAAATGGATAACATTATCACATATTATTATTATTATTATTATTATTATTATACGTCTCTACCGGCCTTAATTTGTAACATAACCCGTATATCACGGTTATAACTACATATATGGGTAATCATTACGATACTAAATCCATGTACTAAAGACAAACTTCTCGCAACTTCCATCGTTCGCTAAGTTTCATGCGTGGGATGTCTCGCAAAGCGAAATCCAAACAAGGAACCCCCCAATACACTACTACCTAACACTACTGGTCGTCGGGATCTGTTAAGTCTTTAATCCATAACATTTATCCCTGAATTCCTGTTTGCGACATAAGAAGTCTACTCGTCCACTCTCATGTTACTAAAGGCTGTATACAACACAAGGCTCTCACTATCACGAGTTTTTAGCGCTATATAATTTACGAGTTATATCTCTCCGCTCTACAATAATTCAATATACCCTGAATCACATCAGTAAAACATCCCTACTCACCGAAATCAATATAGTAAGGCAACATACTCACTTAAGTCTACAATACAATACAATACATGTACAGGCTCAATCGTCTTTCAAGTGATGCCTCTTTAAAACCATATATTTAAAATGTAATAACAATATGTTCTACTATCATATGCTCAAAGGAGCACGAATCGTTACATAATACCGTATACAAATTTCTCTTAGTGTCCACACTAGCTCCTTCCCGCAGGTGGCACGAAAAAATCTCGCTACCAAATGGTAGTCATTTACATAATAAGGCTGCTGTCACCAGCGTACCCACTAAACCGAATGCTCACTCAAATTCTTAGTGCTAACTATTCACATATGTTGTGACACACCCACGTCACTGGAACTCAACCCCATTTCACAAGGACGAAATAAAGCTTCATCAGTCTAGCCTGAACGTAAGGTCCCCGCACGCACTTTTTACAACCCATTATTATCTACAATCGTTATACCTTTCTAATTCCATTCATTAGATTTTCCCTTCCTTTTTGTGGGTAAATTATTCTATTTTGTGGTTCACCCGCCCGTCATCGATACATTGGCCCCATATTTCTAGGCCTCAAATATGGCCTCACCAGCCTTCCCTTGATTTCCCTGGGCCCCGTCGACCCTGAAATACGGTATGCTATAGTTATTGAGTACTAAGTTTGTCTTGTATAGACCTACTACTCTCGGGTTATTAATTCCGGGGTCCAATTCTCTTGACCCGATTCTCACACTGGATATTTTACTTTTCCAATTAGTATGCCTTACAGGCACGATTTATAATTCCCGATACTTATCAATTTCACTACTCACGTGAACACATTCCATGCTGGTAACCCTTATCTCTACATACAGGGTAATTTCCTTTTCACTGGTCCTCCTGGACTTGTTGGGATGTCCTTCTCTCAAACCTGGTAGTCTTAACTCCTAGTTGTTATTTTCGTTGTTCCTTGCGCTCTACAGGGCATATGGAACACATGATCGACCCGCTGGTCTTGATCTAATCCATCACCATTTCGTTAAGATTTAATCATATCATTTAAATAGGTTTCCCGTCACTGGGTATACTTCCAGGTGATGTTCTACTAACACTATAGAATTCAATCTTTCTCTTCGGCTTGGTCTCATAGCTCGAGTGGCTCCCTTTCTTCTGGGGTGTTGACACATTCTAGTAAACACATACTTTGATGACATTGACACTAGTCACCTTTGTCGTACCTCCCATTCATGCTAAGGTATCCTACTCATGAGTTCATTTTCAACTTTCAGACCCTTTTATTTTTCGTGACTCCTACTTCGGTTATGAAGATAGCTTACTATGTTAACTCATCCTTTATAGTCGGTCTCTACCCAACTTACTGGTGATAAGTTAAAAATCTCTTCCTTATCTCTGTCTGACCAGAAGATGAAAATTTTTTAATGGTTAACTCGTACCCAATATCTCGGTTTGATTGACTATTTTTACTCTTTGCTATTTCTCTGAGCTAAAAAAAATTCTAATGAATGAAAAATTTTGAGTGTCACTACACTCTACTTTACATTATTGTCTTTGGATTAGCTCCCTCTATTGGCCCATCACACTTAGATATTATTGTATGTGACTTTTATCGCGATCACCGTTCCCCAAATTCTTCACAACTTCCAATTGTTTTCCTCCTCTTGCAGTCCCGCTAATGGCCTTCGCTGGTCATCCCATATTGTTCGGAGTACGAAGTCCAATTACTCTCGCATATGAATCGACTTCACTAAACTAAATCACAGGAGAGCGCAAATCGCATACACCGTGGAATACAACAATCCTAGAATAAGTCTCTACATCAAAGAATGCTAAGCTGAAACATAATACGTCGTACAGATCCTAAAGGACACTAGAACCCGATGCTCTGATACCACCTGTGACACCACGCCTAATTAAATATCGGGTGATCAATCCTTTATAAAATTTATAACAGAGTGTTCGGTTGGTTCATTCTTAGCATCACTGTCGAAAACTTAAATCCGATTAACTACCTAACATTTAATTGAGCTAGTGTCAAAATATTTTCCAATTAACTTGAATCAATTAATTTAATAAATTCTGAACATGTAAATATAAACCTTACACAAGAATTAAATGCTGACTGAATCAAATACTGAATAAAACCTTGCAGTTCACAGTTACAAACCAAACCATAATAAATACTCAAACCAACTGAGAAGAACTTCAAAGTAAACTGAGCACAACTCTACTAATGAGAATGGGAGACACAAGCCCTAACTGAGATATCTGAACTAGGAACTGAATGAAATGAGAGAAGCATCTAATCACAATTAACCCATAACTTCCACAACAACTGCAGCTCGGCAAATCATCCAAGTATCTAGAAGCGGTGTCCCTATGGCTGGGCACCTGTACTAATATATATATAGCGAAAGAGAATAAATGCAAGAGACGGGTCGGAGCCCGATATGTAAAAATATTTATTTTAACAAGTATCCAAAACTTCATTAAAGCAAGTATTATATGCATGTTAGTCCCAACTCTCACATGAGGTTCTCACCTCTCGACTAGTGTGCACGCGTAACGTACATCTAATCCAACTTATCCATCTGACACACTTCTAACTAAGTGATATGCTTATCCATCTAATTATCCCTTATAGTAGTGTTTCGTAGATGATCTCAACATTTATCATTTTAAATAAGTGTTAACACACTAAAGTCAAGTATTTACTATTTACGTTACTGAAGATTTCACTATCTTAATAATCTGATATTACCTCATTTTAGTTATACCAAAAGCATACATATATATATCTTTCACTATAATATATGTATTAACCAAATGTTATTAGCCTACAAATATCACATTGTAAGTCTAACACAAGTATATATAAATTATCACCACTATTTATATATACTAACACAGCACCCCAAGGCTATACCTGTAGTGCATTGCATACTCTGCTATCATGTCTCGGTACATATCGTACTCAAACAAGGACTGTCAGTTTGGAAATCTCCCACGAACCATATAAACAAATCACATATATTGGAGGGGAACATAGTTCACATACCTATGGGTAACGCACATAACTACGCTCCCATATTCAGCGACTTACCAACTCATAAGTAAGTCTTCAAAGTCCTATGTTCTGAGATACAAGTCAAAAATCCCCTCAGGATAAGACTGTCTCTACACCACCTCCCATGATAGAAAGCAGCTAGGTATGTCATACACATAATACTAGCAAGTAATAGGTATTCACATAACCCATCCAATTAAATGGTATACACAACCAAGTGTCATTTTCCATACGTAGTATTATTATGACTAAATACCAAGGTTCTAAAAAACGCGGGGCGTGATCGAGGCGTGGAGTCCAAGCCTTAAGCCTTAAAAGCCTAGGCGGGCCTTGGCGTAAAAAGGCGTGAAAAGGCGTTTAGGTCTTTTTAATATATTTTAATATATTTTAACCATAACAAGGCTATTAAAATACTAAAATTGTACATATCATAAAAATATGTCTGAATATTTGCAAATAAAAATACTATTTGATTATTTTGGATGAGATAATAGTTCAATTGGTAAAAAACCTTTAAAAGGTGATATCGTTTCACTAAAGCATTGTTGTTTTTAGAGAAAAAGTACTCCTTAAGGGTTTTACCAAGCATAAGGCGTCAAAATCTTAAGGCGGGGCGTTTCTCCCAAGCCTCAAGCCTAGGCGTGCCTAGCGGAGCCTAGGCGTGCCTAGCGGAGCCTAGGCGGGTTTTTTAGAACAGTGCTAAATGCTATCAACGCATTTTAAGTTACGATATTCGCTCTCTCGTATTATAATCATAAGGATACTATGTCACTCGAAAATCCTAATACAAAATCATAATCAGTCCACAATTAACCACTAGTTTTTATTCTTATAAGTTCCATTTCTTCGGAACTAATTTCGTAAGTATTTATCACTTAATACTCTCGACGCATTTACAATTACGATTTATCTCTCTCTCTCGTAATCTGCAAGGTAATCTCACCGTCACGAATATTTGAATCATTACACCTAAATAACTCCCAATAATTTTGCACTTATTTGGGTTCATCGACCACTAATTTTTCCTCACTTAAATCTCCTGTTTACTAACATAGGGGCAAAATAGGAAATTCCCTAAAAATTACAATCTCGTTCGAACTAGAAAGCCAAGTCGTTTGAACGACTTACACATGTCTGTTGAACCATTCTCCACGCGACTTAGCATGACATACCACGTCGCTCGAACCACTTCTCGTGAGATACCAATCTCGCTCGAATGATGACCATCACGCGACTTCGCGCGACATCTCGTGACCTGGGTTGCTTCGTCTTTAACCTTAGACAGCTTCGTTTTTAACCATTTTTCAACCCTAAAACCTCTAAAATATAATCCCAAACTCCAATCAATTATTCCCAAATCGAATCCTAACATTTGTAAATGAATTCTAACAACCTAGAATCATTAAATCATCACCAATGATTCATATAATTCGAAATCCCCATTTTATTGTCAAGAACCCTAGTTCTTAAATTAATATGAATAACCTCAAATTAAAGAAATATTAGTTCATAGAAATCATCCAAATTTCTTGGGCATCATCCTATCTACATATGGTATTCAAATCCTTATCAAATCACTCCTAAATAATGATATCGTTCTCCAATTTCACCCAAATTAATTTTCATCACATGGTTGATTAACCTAGACTAACATGAACATAATTATCGCTAATGAAAGAAAGAAATAAACACTTGACACGATTTCGAAGGTCTGATCCGTTGATGTTATTGGTATGGATGAGTTCCTCGCGTTCCGATCTACACGATGGTGGTGGTGGTTGTGCAAGGTGGTGCAAATGGCTTCTCCTCCTTTGGAATTTTCTCTAACTCACCCACTGTGGATCTCTCTTGATTTTTGTTTATCCTAACCCTAATTGTCTCCAATTATCTGATATAATATTCCTCTAATATTTGCCCATTTAATTCCTCCAAAAATCCAAATTACAAAACTACCCCCACCGGGTGCCGGCTTGGCCTAAAAATGTCCCGGAGTTAAAATAAAATACTTGGGTAGAGTTTTCTAACTATCTCGACCCTTTCGGACTCAATGCCTCCCTCGAAATGAACATACGAATTACTTAAAAATAATTTACCTTATATTCCACTTAGTTAGTCCTGACACGACTCACACGCGCGTTCTGACTTAATATATCAAACTGTCGTATTTCTCTATCACAACAAGTTATATAAAATTTCCATTCCATATTACCTATTCTCATAGCAATATTAATAGTTACTAACTTCTTGTCATGCTATTAAACATTAAAATTTTATTCCGAATTAATAATTAATTCTCACATTTTAATTTAATTAATTCCACAATAATAATAAATCACGCAATTATTTAAGTCTTCAAAAATACGGGGTATTACATACTTCCCCCCTAATATTAGAATTTCATCCCGAAATTCGGAAAATAAGGCATTTCTGGTAAGGAAAACTACGGGTATTAACCTCACATCGCATGTAATCTACGCAATACTGCCCATACAGTACATTATCGAATACACTTAATAATGAACACCTCACTGATTAATTACTCTCCAAGCCTTACCATTTAAGTTTCACCACTTAACTTATATATAGTCACTATCTATCCTTCTACTCCTCGCACTAGTAGGTCAATCGATTTTTAGATATATACAAATTTGTCTTACACACAATCTATACTATAAATGTTAACACGTGTTCGCCATACTGTCTTCGCAAAGGACTATGAAACCTAAGCTTGTACGCTACCGGCTTAGACTTAACAATAATAAGAAAATATCCCACATCACTCGGTACCAATTTCCTCATTCCAACATGCAACAATGCAACTCCCAACCATGTCCACGCTGGTTGACTTGCCATAAAATTCCTCTAGACTTAGTAGATTATTGTCCTCGCTTCTACCCAATAAGCACCAGGATAACAAGGATTTATATGTATAACGCGTCGAATGTAATTTTATTGATAATAATTTGAGGGGAGTCGTCTTACACTAACTCCACCAGTGGAAGATAGTACTCTAAACCTTCCCATAATTGGAGATACATCATACCTCACAATGTGCAACTAAAACTCTCAGACTTACCGTCTGCCTGCGAGTGTGTTAGGTCGTATATATTAGCATCTCGTTATTCAGGGCCTCCCAGAACTCTTCCCAATAATCGAGTCATAACTCTCTTGACTCTTTCGGACAAAACTCTATTTGTACCCCATATAACTTTACTATCCCAGGAATAATGGTTAGTGTTTACTGTTACACCTTATGATTGTCCAAACTTTGCATAACGTGAGCTACTTTAATTACCCGACCCACTTTCACCCACATAGGGTCAAGATTCCATTGTGAATTAATTAATTCTGTAATTTTGCGTGGATTTACTCTCCCATTACTACCAAGGAATTCCTAATGCTAAAGGAACTCTATTATTTCCTGATGGTCCACTTCCAATTGGCGCTCATAAATGTCTTGCTTTGCTTAAGCCATCACTACTACGGCTTTATATTGATATTCAATTTACCTTTCTTATAACCATATCCATATCTATGGCTCAGGCGACAGTGTCATCACTGCATGTCGCCAGTCCTTCTCTCTCCCTTTAAACTTTAGATTTTCGTGAAACATATTCTCTCCATGTTTTATGAAGTAAGTTTCAACATCCCCGAGTTAAACTTTATCGGATTTTTCCTATACCATCCTCCTGGAAAATCTGGGAATTAAAAGTCCAGACTTCCCTAACCCATCAAATAGCTAAATCCTGAAGTCACACTCTTCTACATTTAGTAACTCTTGCAATACGAGTTGTCTCACAATCTTTCACTTAAGGAAGAAAAATTTATTACCCAAATATCTAGGGCGCCCATACACCCTATGCTTGGTGCATTATAGCACCACCGCACTAGACGTGTTATAAATATAAATAACAAATTATGCCCCACATACTTGGCATGACTATATGGTAAGGTCCTACTCTGTCACCCTACTTTTTCCACCTAATCATATCTTAGGTTGTCCCACTGGTCTGCTCATGATGTCAACGATTGATAACATTATCATGTATAATTATTATACGGATCTATCGACCTTAATTTGTAACACGACCCGTATATCACGGTTATAACTACATATATGGGTAATCATTACGATACTATATCCATGTACTAATGACAAACTTCTCCCAACATCCATCGTTCGCTAAGTTTCATGCGTGGGATGTCTCGCCAAGAGAAATCCAAACAACCCCCCCCCCCCCCCGATACACTACTACCTAACACTACTTGTCATCGGGATCTGTTAAGTCTTTAATCCATAACATTTATCCCTAAATTCCCATTTCAAACATAAGAAGTCTACTTGTCCACTCTCATGTTACTAAAGGTTGTATACAACGCAAGGCTCTCACTATCACGAGTTTTTAGCGCTATATAATTTACAAGCTATATCTCACCGCTCTATAATAATTCAATATACCCTGAATCACATCAGTAAAACATCCCTGCTCACCGGGATCAAGATAGTAAGACAACATACTCACTTAAGTCTACAATATAATACAACACATGTACAGGCTCAATCGTCTTTCAAGTGATGCCTCTTTAAAACCATATATTTAAAATATAATAATAATATGCTCTACTATCATACGCTCAAAGGATCACGAATCGTTACATAATACCGTATACAATTTTCTCTTAGTGTCCACACTTGCTCCTTCCCTCAGGTGGCAAGAAAAAATATCGCTACCAAATGGTAGTCATTTACATAATAAGGATGATGTCACTAGTGTACCCACTAAACCGAATGCACACTCAAATTCTTAGTGCTAACTATTCACATATGTTGTGACACACCCACGTCACTGGAACTCACCTCCAATTCAGAAGGACGAAACAAAGCTTCATCAGTCTAGCCTGATCGTAGGGTCCCCGCATGCACTTTTTGCGGCCCATAGTTATCTACAATTGTTATACCTTTTGAATTCCATTCATTTGATTTTCCCTTCCTTTTTGGTGGGTAAATTATTATGTTTTATGGCTCACCCGCCCGACATCGATACATTGGCCCCATATTTCTAGGCCTCAAATATGGCCTCACTGGCCTTCCCTTGATTTCCCTTGGCCCCGTCAACCCTGAAATACGATATGCTACAGTTATTGAGGACTACGTTTATCCTGTCTAGACCTACAACTCTCGATTTATTAATTCCTGGGTTTAATTCTCTTGATCCGATTCTCGTACTGGATATTTTACTTTTCCAATTGGTATGCCTTACAGGCACGATTTATAATTCCCGACACTTATCAATTTCACTACTCACATGAACACATTCCATGGTGGTAACCCTTACCTCTACATACATGGTGTTTCCTTTCCACTAGTCCTCCTGGACTTGTTGGGATGTCCTTCTCTCGATCGAGGTAGTCTTAACTCCTAGTTGTTATTTCCATTGTTCCTTGGGCTCTACAGGGCATATGGAACACATGATTGACCCGCTAGTCTTGATCGAATCCATCACCATTTTGTTAAGATTTTATCATATCATTTAAATAGGTTTCCCCTCACTGGTTATACTTCCATTTGATTTTCTACTAACACTATTGAATTCAACCTTGCTCTTCGGCTAGGTCTCATAACTCGACTGGCTCCCTTTCTTCTGGGGCGTTGACACATTCTAGTAAACACAATGATTATGGAGAGGAAACTGAATCTATTCATATATCCTTTAGCTCAAAAAATGTATACCATTGCCACAGGAGGTTTTTACCCCAGGCTCATACTTTCAGATCTGAGAAAGGTTTTAATTTTTATTGGGCATGGTTGAACATAGGCTACCATCGAGACAACTTTCGGATTTAAATGTGGGCCTAATATGCCAGGTAAGAATCCCAAATTTAAGAACGTCAAGCATAAGAAACCCCAACTGGGAATAAAACTGAGACAAGAAAGTCATGGTCTTGGAGGTCAATTTTATTTCACTTGCCTTATTGGAAGAATAACCCGGTGCGCCATGTATTGGATGTGTTTCATGCAGAGAAGAACTTTGTTGAACATATTGTGGGCACTTGCCTTAGGGGGAGTCATTCGAAGGATGGAGAAAATGCACGAAAAGACCATAAATCGTTGAAACTTAAGCCACAACTATGGTTGAAAAAGATAGTAGGGGAAGGACAATAATTCTTCCTGGTGCATTTACTTTGATGAGTGGGGAAAGGAAGGTGCTTTTAGACACAATATATAATTTTAAGGGCCCATCTACTTTTTTATCCAACTTGCAAAGGATTGTGAATTATGCTACTCATGATTTACATAAGTGTAAGTCCCACGATTGGCATGTGAGCATGTAATTGGTTCCTCTATTGTTTAAGCATTGTTTCTCCAAGCACAAGGATTTGTGGAGGGCTATTTTGCAAATTAGTATTACCTTCTCACTCTTGTGTGAGAAGGTAGTCAATCGAGAACACATAGTGGCCGCAAAATTGGCGGTGACCGAAGCGATTTGTGTATTGGAGAAGTACTTTCACCCAGCATTCTTTGACATAAGTGTTCATTTGTTGGTACACCTATGCAATGAGGCACTTCTTTATGATCCAATTACATATCGGTGGATGTATCTGTTTGAAAGATTGATGAAAGTTTTTAAAGATTATGTCAAGAATCGATACATTGCAGGATGAATTGCATAGGAATACATCACCATGGAGTCATCAATATATACTCGGGAATATATGCCTGACTCTACTAGCGTTGATGACACTGATGATTTCATCGATGATGGTGGTCATGTGATGGGAAAACGAGTGAAATTAATGAGTTTGCAACATGAACAAGTAGCTCGTTATCTATTTGACACATATGAAGTTGTAGAAGAATGGAAAAAGTAAGTTTCGATTATTATAATGTTTAACACTATTTTAGATTATTTTATACATGATTAATTTTGTAATATGCAGAAGATATGAAGCCTGTGAGAAGAATAAAAAAAAAATGGTACAATCAGACAGCAAATTTAGGTTGTGGTTGACACAAAAGGTAATTCTAATGAAAATGACTGTTATATAATGTTACATTACACTCAAATTTTACCACTAATATAATTAATTTATCTATATTCTCAGCTCTTAAAGGCGGGTGATGCGACATCAAGGCTTGCTCGTCTAGCCACTGGACCCTTGTTCGTGGCACAGGAGTACAAAAAGTATCGATTGAACGGTTACATTTTCGGCGCTAAAGTGTACGAGGAAAGTACAAATGTATAGAACTCGGGGATTTCATACAAGGCTCTTACTTTCTTTTGAGCGACCGCAAAAGATAAAAACCTCGTTGAAGTGGAAATGACTTACTATGGTGTAATCCAAAATATATTTGAATTGGATTATATAAGCTTCAAAGAGGTTGTATTTTACTGTGACTGGGTAAGAGTTGAGGATAAAAATGCTTGTAAAGTTGATCCTGTCACCAATTTGATCATGGTTGACTTGTTCAAGTTGAAGATCAACGACCACGTGAGCGATGAGCCATTTGTTTGTGCATTTTAAAAGGTTAACCAAGTGTTTTACTCAGAGTATATCAACAACGAGTCGTGGTCAATTGTACAACACGCGCTAAAGCATCTAAATAGTATTGTGGATGACTTGGCTGCTCCTACCGAATATCAATCCATTTTTTATGATAACCCGAATTTCAAACTATTTTTCAATTTGTAATAAATATTCCAATTTGTACCGAAACATCCATTTTTAATGCTTTTAATTGATTTGCACTTTATCATTTTCAATCTTGTGTAGTGTGCGTGTGTGTGGTCAGTAGGGGTGGGGGTGGGGATGTTTCATTTTTGTACATATTATGAGCCAGATGTTATTGTTTTGAAATTTACAATTGAGGTGTTTAATAGTAACAATTCATTTTTATTTGTAGTAATTGTACATATTTGCATGTCTTCTTTTAATTCATTTTGATATGTACTAATAACATTTTTTTATAGCAAATGTCTCCTTCAGGTATTAAGGCGAAGATGATGATGATAGTTATGATGATGTCGTCTAGGCTCAGTGGTAGCGGAGGCAACAAGGGCTCCTCGGCCCCTAGTCTCCCCTAATATGTGAAATTGGGGATGCCAATCGAGAACAAGTCAAGGCTATTAGAGAGATCCCTCGAGCTGGTAAAGACGATCATCGGCCCGGGGTACATTAGTTGGAAGGAGGTGACATATGAGCTCAAGTTAGCTGTTTGGGTGGCACTACATGTAATATATTTATATTTATATGAATATTTCAATTTCGATTTCGATTTCAATTTCATTTTATATTTATATTTATATTTATTTGCAACTAACATTGTATTTGTTGGACAGGAACAATTCAACCTGGATCCAAAGCTACGCGATGTTGTCTTGGATCCGTTGAGGGAGCAACACAAGACGTGGAAGAAAAATATGCGGACCCGGTACTTTGGGAAGACACGAGAGTCCATTATCCAAAGGCGTGAATCCGTCCCGTCGAAGGATCCGATCTCATTGGCACAATGGAAAAGGTTCATTGACAATGAGATTGGGGAGTGACAATTAGCATCTCGCCAATCGGGAAAGAAAAACCCGGAAAAAAAGACTGACGTGCACTACTCCGACCGAACGTCTTAAGCCGAGGTGGAGCATGGGACGATGGTAAGATTTAATTTTTCTATAACTATATAAAATATATTATTCTGCATTATTTTACTTTGCGGGGCCGATAATAATTTTACTTTATTTTATTTCAGGGGACAGGGAGTGGCCCTGGGGGTAGGCCACATAGGCTCGATACTTATGTGGCTCTTGGGACGAAGAAGGGGAAGGACAAGGAGGTGTCCCCAAGTGTCGCGGCCATGATTGTAAGTAATCCAATAGTTTACTTTTTGTCAATTACGTTATAATATTTAATTTACTTATTTTACTAATCATGTGCTTTTTGTCATTTTGGGCAAAGCTTAAGGAAGTGCATGAGTCGCAGTCTGATGTCGACAAGGCATCTTTGTCCACAGACGCACTTAGCCAAGTGTTTGGCTCTGATCGCAAGGGCAGGACAACGACAGTGAGCTCGCGGGTGGCCAAATTTAGGATCATCGGATTGGATATGAGCGACATCGGGTTGGCTCGAACAATGGATTCACATGACGCAAAGCTGTCCTATTTGGAAGCGATGGTCTAGGATACGTACTCATTCGTGAAGCTTTCTTTGGATAGAAACCATAAGGGTAAAGGGAAGGAGAAGGAGGTGCTGTAGGAGGAGGTGTGGGAGGACGAGGACTAGGATGTGGACCTCGCTGCTTCATCGTTGAGACATGCGGACTTTGATGATCCACTTCCCTATTTGTCTCCCTTAAACAGACCGATGTCGACACTTGGTTGGCCGAGCTTGTTTATAATGGACATGTTTGATGGCCAACGGATTGGGCGGGGGTTGAGGGACCCGAATATCATCTAGGGTTCACTAGTTCGTGGACGTGAGCTTCAAGACATCGAGTCCAGGGTGCTCGTCATGCATGCGATGCCCGGGAAGGAGAACTCCCAATTGTGATTGCGCGAACGATGTGGCACGACATATATTAGTGGATATGTTAATTCATATATCGTGTGTCCTACTCACCTCCTCAGCGTTAACCATACCCCAGACATTTAGTGACATTGATTTAAGTTTGAATTGAATTGTTTTAAATTATTACATTTGAATTATATTTGGATTATATGGTGATGCATATTCTCTCTATTTTGAATGTACATTTGCATTATCTCTATTTTATTTGGATATATGATGTTTGAACAGGTACAACGTTGCTATAATAGGTACCAATATACTGCTGGGTAGTGGCAGTGGCCATACTTCCCAGCAGAATTTTTTTCAATTCTTCCCAGAATTATCACGGTTATTGACCATGATAAGTCCTTGACAAAGAAGCTTATTCAAACGTGATTATGACATAATAATACCAATTTTAATTCAAGGTTTACTCATTAAATATAATTCTATAACAACAACCATAGAAATTCAATCTTAATCGATCAAATTCCAATCTCTACATATTTAAACGTATAATGGACGGATTTATAAAGGATTCAACCTAAAAGTCAATTTGTATACTTAATTTAACCCCTCCTAGTCAAATTTATATAGGAATCCACTGAATCAATACAAATTGACACTAATTTCCACATAATTAGTTAAATTAAGAATTTAGTCAAATTAATTTTATAAATTAGATCTAAATCACAATTAGGGTTTAGAGTTATAGCTATAGGCATAATCTAAATCAAGGTCAATTATGTAAATATTCAAATTAAACATGCCTCAAAATTTGATGAAGAATAAGGGCCAAAATGTCCTTGAATTCCCTCCTTTTCTTTGAGTCTTCCTCTCTCAAACCTCTTAGATCACCAAATTGTGTTTATGTCGTAAATCAATCTTTCAAAGACTCATCAAGACCCCTTAAAAATGAAATTGGGCTTGGGCCTAAAATAAGCCCTTGAGTAACATGTCCAAATTAACTATTCTAAATATCACCCAATACATTATACTAACCCAATTGGACTAAACCTTATTTTAAGTTAAATACCATTATTATAAATGTTCCAACTCTCATAATTCATCAACTTTAATAATAATAATAATAATAATAATAATAATAATAATAATAATAATAATAATAATAATAATAATAATAATAATAATAATAATAATAATAATAATAATAATAATAATAATAATAAATGTCATACGTATGAAATATGAACGAATTAATGTTATAAATCACTTAAACAAGTCATAATTTATTGATTTGGGAGCACCACAACTTTATAGTTGACTACTTCATAATCATTGGAACCCGACACCGAGGGGATAATCCAAATAAGAAAAGCCTCAATATCTAACCTGGAACCAATCCATAGTCTCCTATAATACATAGTTACATTAAAAATATTATTTAGTGTATTGTCGTGTTTTTATCTTCAATTCTATATGTATTACCGTATGTACATGTACATATATGATAAATCCACACATCATGAGCACACAATTTATATATTATTTTAGTTTATAAAAATACGAGCTATTACATTCATCCCACCGTAAAGAAGAAATTTTATCCTCAAAATTCAAATATTACCTCACTGGAATAACTCTAGATGCCTCGTCCACATGTCCTTCTCTCATTCCCAAGTGGACTCGTACTCATTATGATGTCCCCACTGAATTCTCACTATGAGAATGGCTTTCGATCTTAAAATCTTCTCCTGTGATCAATAATACGTTGTGGTCTCTCCTCATAATTGGTGTCATCGTGTAACTCAATCCCATCAAAATTGATATTTTGATATGCCTCCTTATCCCTTAGAAATTTACTCAACATGGCCACATGAAAGACATCATGTACCCTATGAAGATGATCGAGTAGGTTCAATTGATATTTTATTGGGCCCACCCTATCAAGAAACATAAAGGGTAATATATATTGAGAGCTAACTTCCCCATTGGTTTGAATATAACAACTCCCTTTATCGAAAAGACCCTCAACAATACCTAATTTCCCATTTGAAACTCCAATTTACACTTCCCCTTATCCACATAAATCTTTTGGCGGTCTTATACTTCCTTCATCCATGCTCGGGTGAGTGTCACCTTATCCAAGGTGTCTTGAATGATTTCACCGTTAAAATCTGACCGAAATAAAAAAAAATTGGAAAAAATAGAAGCCAAGGTCCAAAGAGGTTGAAAAGAGCCCGAAAAAAAATGAAA
This sequence comes from Sambucus nigra, assembly GCA_949130495.1. Taxonomy (NCBI): domain Eukaryota; kingdom Viridiplantae; phylum Streptophyta; class Magnoliopsida; order Dipsacales; family Adoxaceae; genus Sambucus; species Sambucus nigra. The sequence continues at coordinate 500,347,811 of OX422212.1, forward strand.
AAGCAATAAAAATATGCCAAAATGTCGGCCAGTAGGATTTAGTTTCATCGCCTCAAAAGAAAAATAAAAAGCATTATATTTATTAAGGGAATTTGTATGGAATATAAAATGGGGTTGCACGTTCTGACAAAGTCATGAAAAATTGTTACATAGTTTTAGACGTTATTGGTGTGAAAATCATGTCTGACTTTGATTTTTCGATTAGATTGAAACGATGTCATCAAAATTCACATTTTTGACACTTAAGGACAATTTTAAGATTCATTCATTAGGTGTGCACATATTCATCATGCATATATGTTATGTTTGATTGCATTGATCTGCATATCAAATTGTTCACACCCATTTATTATGTTTCCATGATTTGGTTGTCTTTGTGTAAATTAATTATGTGTGATTTTTGTAAAATTATTTTTGCATTTTTGTATGAAAAAAATTGAAAAATCAAAAATAGTTTATGCAAGTTTTGAGTTACTCTTTTGCATGAGCGTAGTTTGATCCATGTTTGCTATACATATTTTTCGTGACACTCCATGTTTGGTTTGTTTACTTATTGTCTATTTCGGTCAAATAAAAAGGGGGACAACGAACTATGGGGGAGTTTTTGCATTATGCAGGAGATTTGATTATTGATGATTGATTTATTCTTATATAATTTCAAACTCGATGTGTCACGCAGGTATTTGCTTTATCTCATGTATGTAGGTGCAAAACTGAAGATCATTATTTTGCACACCCTGATGAGAAAAGCTTAAAGATTTTTGAAGTTTAAGATTTTGAAGAAAAGTTTTAGACTTACATTTTTAGTACCTTTTCAGTTTTGGGTTCATGGGAGGGTATTATATTTGCATAGGTATTTTCATTTGATAATTCATATTTTTTTATTTTGTATCGGCATAAACATAGAGGGAGATTTGTATGGACATTATTTTATTGTCCGGTTTAAATTTGAGTACGTCGTATACCGCTACAACCATCGAATACTTATTCAAGTTCAATCATGCGTAAGACGGAACCGAATATTAGAGTTCTTCAACATTCAAGCCTCCATGAGATTAATTTTGGTAAGGTTGTGTTTTTATACCTTAGCATTTCACTTGAGGTGTTGGGATATTTTTTACAAATATTATCTAAGTATTAAAGAGGAGTTTTTTTGTAATAAAATATTTTCTAAGTGCCGAGGCGGACTGGAATAAAAAATTATTTATTGCTCAGCTCGTTCGAGCGAGATAATTTAGTCGTTCGAGTGACACGGCATCACACACGAAGTCTTATTCGAGCGATAGTCTTCTTCGTTCAATAGACATCACTATTTCGTTCGAGCGAGGACTTAACATTTCTACAAATAACATGTTAAACAACTTTGTTTTTCTTTAGAAGAACTTAGAATTTTATTATGCGAAAACTACTTCGGCATAAACATTTATCTTCTCACTTTTGAGAGTTTTAGTTTTGTTTTAAATTCACAAAATATCCCAATATTTATGTGAATTGTTTTGGTACCCAAGATACAACTTTGGTGAAGTCATTTCTCTTGTAGAGAGTAAATTTACGGCTGATGAACTGCGTGTCCATTGGGAGTGTTCGAGGGTGTTCCTGGATGATTTGGAGTACATGTTACTGTGGACTATTACGATTGTTCCATTACTGACTCTAGGTTGTACGCCTATGTGATTGTTCCGAGGAGTGATCATTTCAGATTTCATTATAATTTTTGTAAGTTGCGATTTACTATTTTTTAGTGAAATAAAGGTTTTGCCCGAAAGGGATTTTTCCTGAAATCTGTGAGTTAGCAATTTTATTTGTGATGGTTTGACACACACTCACACGTAGTTGCATGTTTAGGGGATGAATAAATTTGGTTTGATATTTGACACTGATTAAATAAGGTTAACATGGAAATTTGGAAATTCGGTTTAATTAGTATCGCGCACTCAATTTTACAAATTGGTATCATAGCTTATTTAAGTGATCACCACTTTTACAAAACATTCTATCATATTCTCTTTCGATGGATGGTACTGGATCAAAGAGAAGTAGTCCTTTATAAACTACAATCATTTCCTTTGTCTCATATTCGAGTCTTTTTAAGTGAAAAAATACTGAAGGCTCTTATGGTTGTAAAACAATGTGAACCCCTCCCCAAACAAATAGTGCCTCTAAATACGAAGAGGAAAAACCACCGTTGTTAACTCCAAATCATGAGTCAAGTAGTTTCCCTCATACAACTTAATATTACAAGAGGCATAAGATATAATCCTCTCTTCTTGCATCAACATTCCTCCCAGTTCCTGAAATATTGCATATATATAGACCATAAACTCGATGCTAGCTGATCAACACGTGAAAAGTGTGCGCGTGTAAGTGCACAATCGTTTTTTAGTTTCACCATGATAATATAAAATAACCTAAGTTATGTTTACACTTGCGATACAATTATAGCGGTAAGTCGGGTATCGAATCCACAGAGAATGTTCGATAGATTGTAATGGATTATTAATTCAAGAATAAAAGTGAAAAGGGGTGATGTGTGAATGTAAATAAAAGAAAAGAGAAGTTAAGTTAAGTCTAAATAAATTAAAAGCGAGGATCGAGATATCGTGAAACCATACGGCTCAAAACAACTATTAGTCAAAATTCTGGCTCGGGAGCAATTTAATCGAGCATTATCAATTAAATATAAACTTCACACAATAAGGAATTTAAGCAAAAGTTGCGAAAATAAACAATTAATCAAATATTGGTCGCATGCGAATTAAATTAGGATTATACCTTTAAACACTAACGTTGCATGACAAAGAAAGTTAAACGCATAATAATCTGACTTTAATATGTGTGGGTTCAATTAAACGCAATTTTGCATGAAACCTAATTTTCGGAGCTCGGGTCCCGAAAATAACGGAACGAAATACCGACCCTATATATCTAAGGGCAATACATGAATTAAACTAAATTACAACTAATTAAACTAGGAAAGCAAGAAATAAAGAAATTAAACTAACTACAACACATGGAAACTAAATTACAAAGAAAGGAAAAATGAAGAACAAAACTATATTAATGGTAAATGAGATGGAAAGTTCAGCCTTACAAAACCAAATGGATGTCACCCCAAGAAGAGAAGAATATGAGCTCTCCAAACCAAACCCTAACCTAAAATGTCTTCTAAAACTAAGCATGTTTGATATTACAGCAAAATTGGGTTACATAGTAAGTTGGAATAAAAGAAAAGAAGAAAGAAATGAAAAGGAAAATATCTGCAGAAAACGAGGCATCGATCGATCGACCCCTTTGGTCGATCGATCGAGCATGAACAAAAAATCCTATGTCGACAAGGATCAAGTGATCGATCCTTTTGATCGATCGATCGATCAAGCAGGGCAGAACCAACGCAGCATACTGCATTCTTTTCTTCTTCTCTTCTCCCCTCTTTTGGTTTCAATGCTTTTCTCTTCCGCCAAAAGTGTTGTAAATTCTTTGTTAGGGATTCGAATCGCGCACCATTCGTGACCATATGAAGCTTGCGAGGAGGGATACAACTTCCGTTTAGATGTCGGTCCAGGTGCCCAAACTATGAATTGACCGAATTACCCTTGAACGTGTGATTGCATACGAAACATGAGCAGAATGCGTCCGAACTTCATACTTAGTACCTAAATACCTACAAAAGCCCAATAATACATCATATAGCATGTTAAAAATATAAACCGAGGTTTTCTGGTTAACGGTCTTAAATATAGAGATTAAGGCACCTAAGGGGGCTAAAATGCGTAGGTTCGAGAGATGAAATAAGCAATATGTACGTATTATCACACCCCCTAACTTACACATTGCTAGTCCCTATAAATGAAATTAGATGCAACAAGAACAACAAGTAAAACAAAATAGGAGATAGTGCAAAAGTAGGATAAGAATGCAATAAAAAGATAAGGCCAGTTTCGCGGGCGAACGATTGCATTTAGCATATGCAATAAGCCGTTAAACCCCTAGGTTACCCTAGTGGACGAGTGCCGTCTCGTGAGGGTTTTCAGGGATAAAACGCACAAACATCATAAATTTTCCTCAAAATATGCCCAATCACATGCGACAAACTCAACAAAATGAATAAGATTTCAACATGTTATTAGCAAAGCAAACGAATTCACGTGAAAAGTCCGTAGTTATTAACATTATCGAATGCACCTCAATGAATTGAAACTTTAAAATGTGGTAGGGGAGTGAGCACACGCAAAATATGATTTGGAAAAAACTTAGATAAATCGGATACTAAATATCAAAGCATGCATACAGTCAATCCTCATGGGCATTACACTCATCAAGAGAAATCACTCAAAACAGGAACGTAACACACGAAACATGCAGGTTAAAGAGTAAATATAAATGGAAAGTAGGTCGCACACATGTCACAATTGAAGAACGTTATATATGAACTGAAAAACTGTAATCTCAATGAAAGATACCGCACACTAAAAGAGGCGAAATTCATTTTCACAGATTATCAAAACTATTATGACTTTTAAATTACATCTACCTAAGATCACATAGGACTTTAGTGGGGTTATAATGTAGGCTAGGCTAGGATAAGAAATGAAAGGAATGTATGTACCGATTCAAAGTGTTCGGGATAAAAACACGGGATAATGGAAAAATGCGGGCAATATCAAAATTGGAAAACAAGTTCCAAGAAGGCATTACATACATCATCGGGTAGAGTAATCAAAGCTTATTGAACACTATACAACATTTACAACTTTCTCTTTCTTATCTTTTCTTCTTTTTCTCATTTTTTCTTTTATTTTCTTTTGCTTTTTGCTTTCTCTTTTTCATCACTTTTTTCACATCTCTTTTCTTTACTTATCACACTCTCAAATGCCTAAATTGCACCCGACATCACAACAACAAATTCAATCCTAATTAACATTCCAAACAAAGGTATGGAAAGTGTATGTATGGTTTAAAACTCCAATTTAGAGTTGGTTATGGGAATGGGTCTATGAAACTAAAGGTTATATTTAGGCTCAAAGGGGTAAACGAGGGTAAACATATAAGGGTGAGGCCAAGGCTAATATGGGTGATATAACAAAGAAGGCCTATGATCATTTCCAAAAGTTTACGCAATTTTTGAGTCAAAACAATATATGAAAATCATGATCAAGTAACACATTTCAAGTATGAACTCAATTAATGAACGATCAAACGAAAGAATAGTGGGATTACCAATGAATTCAACGTTTTCAATGAGAAAATAATAGTGTATACACTCACAAATGACGAAAGGTACAAAGCTTACTCGGTGTAAGTATATACAATGCAACAAAAGATTACCGAGTTATAAAAATCTTAAACCAAATCAATATAATAATAAAAGTGCATGTGCTCATGGGATTAAAGTTTAATTCGTGAAGTTATTCATAATATCAATAATTGAGACTAAGGTCTAATAACTTCTAAAATCGAGAACATAAATCATTGGGTTTTCTATTGGATCGAACAATTATTAAAATTTATCATCGAAAACAAAGGCAAAATGCCCCAAAAAGAGAAAAACGAAAGAAAATCTTTTTGAAAATTTTGAATTTTTCTAAGAAAAGCACACTTATTAACTAACATGTGAGCAAAAACATGGACGCTACCAATTAATGGATAGAATATCCCACACACCCTAACTTAAAACCTGACATTGTCCTCAATGTTAATTAAGAACCAAGTTAAAGAAGGAAAAGAGCGATATTACCCAAAATGGAGCGATATCCGGAAAGTGCGAGTCCGATGATTCTACAAAACAAGTTAGTAACAAGCATAGTGAAAAAAAATAACAAAAAGTTAACTAATTGCATTAGACTAAAAAAAATAAAGAAAGAAAAAAAAATAGCTAACTATGTAAAACTTACCATTTAGACTCCTAACTAACTATACACTAGAAGTCTAAATTTTTTAGGGTCCACCCAAACAACATTTTGACTTTGGAAGATCAATGGTGGACCTTCCCTCTCATGCATGCCTCCTAGAAAATAGGAATTCCATTGAAACGACGGAAGGCATGTTGGTGGTGGAAGAGGTGAACCATCCCCAATTAACAATTTGGGAGGGAGGATGGGTTATTTGGATAGGACGGGTGACAAATACACTAGGGGACCAAAAAATACTGAATTTCCTACCAAAGATTTAGCAAGTGGAATGGGAGGTAGCGCACATGAGGGCAAAGATGCCTTCATGGAAAGAAAATCGAGCAAGTACTCCTCGTCGGTGAAAGGGTTGAACATTTTAAAGTTCGGTACCGATTCATCGGGTACTTGTGATGGTGTGATAACGGAGAATGAAAATGGGGAGGAAAGAAATTCAAACTCAAGAGATGAGTCCATCTCTCAATGCTGGAATTTCAAAGGAGATAAGATCATTTTCAATGAGACTTTCTTATTTGGGATCCAAAGAAGAAATCATCTCATTACAAATAGATACTACATCCATTTCATCCTCGCTTTCATTCTCAATTACAAGATAGGCCAAGTGACGAATGGTTTGTTCCAAAGTAGGCACAAAGTCCTCATTTGGTTCAAAACCTTCCTCGACTTCAAAAGTCTCGGAAGAGAAATCGTCGTCGAATTCGAATAGTAAATCCAAGTCTTTCTCCCAACAACGATGTTCTTCCCGATAATGTTCTTCATACCTCTCGTTCTCAAGCATAAGCAAACCCTCGCCGATAGTCATAGGTGGAGGTGCGAATGCTTGAAAATGAGGAGTTTGAAAATCATTATAGACACAAAAGTAAAATTCATTATTATGGGAGTTTTGAAAACTATTCCAATTCGTTACAAAAATCCTATTATATGGAGGTAAAGGCCCAAAATCATTATCATCATCCTCAAAATATACACACTCCAAAGCTTGACTTTTGTAATACTCGCCCAAAGTCATTTTAGATGTTACAATTTTTTGGGACTATAAGTATTGACCAAAAGTCAAAGGAGTACGGGGATTTTGAGAATTATCATAATGATTACCGAAAGGATTGGAATAAGACATGCTTACCCCAACAAAGGCTCGAGACGAAAAATTCCACACAGAAATGTGCGACGGGAAAATTCAAGCGTTTCTAGGCGCTCAAGTGTAGAAGTTCTGTAAAAAAGGTTAAAAGAAAGAATAAAAATACAAAAGAAAGAATACTACAAAATAATAAGACAATTACAATCTATAATAAAACACTCCCCGGAAACGGCGCCATTTTGATCAATGCATGAAAAGTGTGCGTGTGTAAGTGCACCATCGTTGTTTTAGTTTCACCGCGATAATACAAACAAACCTAAGTTATTACTACACTTGCGATACAAGTATAGCAGTAAGTCAGGTATCGAATCCACAAAGAATGTTCGATAGATCGTAATGGATTATTAATTCAGGAATAAAAGTGAAAAAGGGTGATGTGTGAATGTAAATAAAAGAAAAAAGAAGTTAAGTCTAAAAAAAGTAAAAGTGAGGATCGGGATATCGTCAAACCATATGGCTCGAAACAACTATTAGTCAGAATTCCGGCTCGAGAGAAATTTAATCAAGCATTATCAATTGATCATAAACTTCACACAATAAGGAATTTAAGCCAAAGTTGCGAGAATAAAAAATTAACCGAAAATTGGTCGCATGCAGATTAAATTTGGATTATCGCTTTAAACATTAATGTTACATGACAAAGAAAGTTAAATGCATAACAATATGACTTTAATACGCGCGGGTTCAATTAAATTCAATTTTGCACGAAACCTAATTTTCAGAGCTCGGGGCCCAAAAATGGTGGAATGAAATCCCGACCCTATTTATCTAAGGGAAATACATGAATTAAACTAAATTAGAACTAATTAAACTAAAGAAAGTAAGAAATAAAGAAATTAAACTAAATACAAAGCGTGGAAACTAAATTACAAAGCAAGGAAAAATGAAGAACAAGACTATATTAATGGTAAATGAGATGGAAAGTTCAAGCTCGCAAAACCAAATGGATGTCACCCCAAGAAGAGAAGAAGATGATCTCTCCAAACCAAACCCTAGCCTAAAATGTCTTCTAAGACTAAGTATGTCTGATATTACAACAAAATTGGGTTATATAGTAAGTTGGAATAAAAGAAAAAAAGAAAGAAAAGAAAAGGAAAATATCTGCAGAAAACAGGGCATCGATCAATCGACCCCTTTGGCCGATCGATCGATCATGAACAAAAAATCCCATGTCGACAAGGATCGATCATTCAATCAAGCAGGGAAGAACCAAGGCAGCATACTGCATTCTTTTCTTCTTCTCTTCTCCCCTCTTTTGGTTTCAATATTTTTCTCTTCCGCCAAAAGTGTCATAACTTCTTCGTTAGGGACCAGAATCGCGTACCGTTTGTGGCCACGCGAAGCTTGAGAGGAGGGTTACAACTTATGTGTAGATGTCGGGCTAGGTGCCTAAATTGTGAATTGACTTAATTTACCTTGAACATGCGATTGCATACCGAACTTGAGCGAAATGCGTCCGAACTCCATACTTAGTACCTAAATACCTACAAAAGACCAATAATACCTCATATAGCATGTTAAAAATATAAACCAAGGTTGTTTGGTTAACGAGCTTAAAAATAGAGATTAAGGCACCCGAGGGGGCTAAAATGCTTAGGGTTGAGAGATGAAATACGTAATATATGCGTATTATCACTATCCCTTGGAAAAGTAAAAATGGGTGTGATCGTGATCTTCCCATTGAGCTCTTCGAACGCTTGCTAACAATCATCACTCTAAATATATTGGACCCCCTTTTGGGTGAGGTGAGATAATTGTTAAGTAATATTTGATATCCCTTGAATAAACCTCCTATAATATCCCGTTAAACCCAGAAAACTCCTAATCTCTATAGGTGTCGTGGGTTTCCCCCAATCCATAACTGCAGACACGTTATAAATATCTATTAAAATCCTAGTCTCAGACACTATGTGCCCTAGAAACTGTACTTTCTTGATCTAAAATTCATGCTTCGAGAATTTTTTGTATAACTTATTTTCTCCAGGTATCCATAAAAAAGTTCTCAAGTGATGCATATGATCCTCCTTCGATTGTAAATGCACAAGGATATCTTCAATGGACATGATGACGAATTAATTTATGTAGGTTTAAAACACCCGATTAATTAAATCCATAAAAATTGGGAGTGCATTTGTCATCCTGAACGGCATGACCCGAAACTTGTATGATCCATAGTGTGAGAGAAAGTTCGTCTTCGGTACAACCTCCTCCGAATCCATAGATGATGGTACCCTGATCACAAGTAAACCTTAAAAAATAATGACGCACCTCTTAATTGGTCAAATAGGTCAGCTACTCGACGCAACGAATATTTGTTCCTTATAGTGACTTTTTCAACTCCTTATAATCAACACATAGTCAGAGTGACCCATCCTTCTTCTTCACAAATAACACGTGGGCTCCCCGCGGAGAGGTTCTCCTCCGGATGAACCCCTGACTCAGCAACTATTATATTTTCTCCCTCAAATCTCTCATCTTTAATAGAGCCATGCGATATGGTGTTCTCGCTATGGTTCAGGTTCTTGGAACCAAATAAATAATCTATCTCCCTCGTAGGTGGTAACCCTGGGATCTCCTCAAATAAATATTTAAACTCCTGAATAATCGAGGTGGATGGCACTGTAACTTTCTTAGATGTACTCACATCGATGCAGTGCAAGTGTGTGCTAAAATATCCCTCTAGTCTAGGCACAGCTATAAGAAATATCTCATGCATGGGAATGAAAAGCGTGATAGTCTTCTCGCGACAGTCGATATGGGCGCTATGTTCTGCTAACCAATCCATACCTAAAATTACATCGTACGTGGACATATTCAATAATAATAAATCGATTAATAAGGACATCTGACCTATCTCGACTTCCATGTGTCTACATACGTGGTGTAAGTCAATGCCCCCGCCTACTGGGGTATCCACGTTCATAGTCACATCAGATGTTATATTTACAATACCCTATGTAATAGTAACTCAATAACTGGTAAAAGAGTGCGATGCTCCCATATCAAAAAGTACCTGAGCATAACTACCAAATACATAAAACAACCCCTCAATTACCTAGGGTCATGCCGGAGGGTCCTGTTTACAGATGTTGAATGTAGCACCCCGCCTAATTAAATACTGGGTGATCACTCCTATACACAATTAAGTCAGAATATACAGTTGGTTCATTCTTAGCATCACTGTCAAAAACATTTTCCTATCACCTAATACTCAATTAAGCTGGTGTTAAAAACTTTCCAATAAAAATTTCATTTTACCATTTCGAACAATTCTACACATTCCATTCCACAACAACATTAAACTGAATAGATATCACAATAGAATTTAAATGCAACGGAATAAACTTTCCATAAAATATCTCAATACATAAATTCCAACAATAGTAAATGTAACAAAATGACACGAGTATAAAATCCTGACTCAAATATAAAAGAAATAGCTGAAATTCTCTGGGGCGACATGCCCTAAATGAAAGATCACTACATAGTATGAATCAAATAAATGAAGGCGTCTAAACAAAAATCCATAGCTCCATAGCTCGTCAACCATCATAATCCTCTATGGCTGGTTTCCCTGCGGCTGGATACCTAGTATAGAAGATACAAGAGAGAAAAGAGAATATGCAAGGAAACGGATCAGATGCCGATGGTAAAAATAGTTTTGAAAACAGCAAGTGAATAATTGCAATATTTATCACTTATAATATACATGTTAGATTATCGGACTCTCTCTTGAGATTCTCACCTCTCATCTAGATTGCACACCTAACGTACCTCTAAACCATTCTAGTTATAATTCGCAAGATAACTAGATTAATCCATTGTATCCAGTCTTTTGAACCCAATTCGTTCCCATGTATTAACCCTATAATACATATAATGATGTTATAAAGTTATATATCCATTTAGATTCAACATGGATAAGTCCACTGTTAATACAATTCAACTAAGTGTTTTCATACGTAACTATCTTACATTTCTGCTTTAGCCACATAGTAGATATCATCACATGTATGTATAGACATTCACTATATTATATATATACTATACTGCACCCGAGACACAGTTGTGGTGTAGTATTACTCTGTTATCTTATCCCAATACATCACGTCACTTTATAGGGGACTATAGGTTCGGTAAAGATTCCTCGAACCAAAAATATCAAATCACAAATAATGAAGGCGAACATAGTCCTAAGCCTTTGGGCAACGCACATACCTACGCACCCAAATGACCGTTCTATACCATTGTTCTCACTAATTGTAATCGACTTAAGTCCTATGTTGTTGAGCGACAAGTCGAAGGTCTTATATATTCATCAGGATAAGACTGCCCTCACGCGTATACCTCCCGTCGATAGCAAGTAAGTTAGGTATATCATACACATGAATTATCAATAAATCAAATATGCATTATCATCTACCTATATAAAATTAGGTACTTAAACTACCTATATCATATTAGGAATTCATCTTATCACAAGTACCCGTTGTATTCATTGAATACTACCCACACTTGTAATCATGATTATCATCATATTTTTTTATGTAGTTATCACTCACATAACATTTTATCGGACCCAAGTACCCGTAAATATATCATCAATATTACCCTTACTTGATATAACGATTATTCTCCTCTAAATCATAATATAATTATGTAGATATCTCTCACAAAAATTTAATCCTCAAATCCAAATAATTTTCCAACATTAACCCAAGTCCCTCTCTCCTTGTTAATGTACAAAAATTAATAAAATCCCACCACGAGACAAATTATCATTTTCAAATTAATTTTTTTTCGATAAAGGTACATTCTCCCAGAAATATAAAATTACAATTTTGAGGCTTTTCTACTCCGATTTTGGAAAAACTTAAAACTGCAAAGTTGTGCAGAACGTGATTTTATACAAAAAAAAATTTAGCACACTGCCAATTTGCTCTTAAACCAGTCCTAAAATTATCATACAATATTCATCCTTTTCAACATTTTTTTCCATGCGTTTTATCCATTTTCTTTCTCATCAAAACCAACTCAAATAAATTCAAAACATCTCCTAATTAATCTCAATTGATATCGCAACATATATGATCAGTTTCGCATAATCAAACAAACTAAAATCATCAAATAGTTTGGTTTAAATCCTATTATTCCCAGAATTCTCATAGGTTCTTATTTCTCCAAAAATAATATTAACTCGGACTTCTTCTATCATTTGAAACCCAAATTTTTTGGATTAAATCATTTAAACAGAAAGTGGTTTATTCTATCCAATTTTCATATCAAGAATAAATTTCAAAAACTCTATAGTTCATCCTTAAATCATGTAAGTTCATATTTCTTACTTAACATATCTAGCATGGATATTTTAAGCAATAAAATAAAGCAAGAATTACACTTGACTTAATTATGTAGGTCTGAACCTTTGGTGATGATGGTGTAGAATCCTTTCCTCATTTTTTGGGGACTTTTCAGTGGTGGTGCTAGTGGTAGAAGGTGGTTAATCCCCTTTGGCTTGCCTAAAAGTCTTTCCTCCTTCCTAAGCAACCTCTTCTCCTCCCAAAGAACTCTTCACTTTCTCTCACACTAAGACATCTTAAGTGTTTTGTTATCAAATGAAATGAACCTACGCTCCTCTAATCCATCACCTTTATAATAAGACAAATCCTAAAATACTATTCATCCCCTTAATAAAATGACTAAAATTCCCCTTCGGGGTGTCCTTTCATCTCCAAAGTGACCCGAGACCCAAATACAACACCCGAATAGACTTTTCTGACTATTTCGACCCTGCTGGATGCAACGGCGCACTTGAAACGACCATAAGGTTGATATAAAATAATGTTTCCTTTTTATTCATTTAAATTAGTCCCGACACGTCCCATACTGCGTCCTGACTAAAGTTTCATAATTACCGTATTAGTAACTCAGGGCAATATAAATAACATCATATTCATATATTACTTAAGTATCAGTAAGTAATATTCAGAATCATATATTTCAATTTCCATAAGTAATATAAAATCCGGATTAATTCCGATTAATTAATTTAAAATTAATTCCAATTAATCCCACTAACTTTTAGTTTAACTCATTTTAAAAGTCATTAAAATTACGGGGTATTACATACTTCCCCCCTTATAACAGAATTTCATCCCGAAATTCGAAAACATAAAGCATAACTAGTAAGGACAACTCCGGGTATTAATCTCACATCTCATGCATTCTCTATCGTACCGCCTATACAGTACATTGTCGAATACCCCCATTGATGTTATACACCTAGTCTTACCATTTATTTTCAACTGTCTCGAGTTCAACTTTACCCAATCCTTCCTATACCATCCTCGTTGAAAATTTGGGGAGTAGCGATCATAAATTATCAAACAACTAAATCCTGAAGTGACAACTTCTACTTTCATTAACCACAAGAATACTTACTGTATCACAATTATGGAAAATAATACATTCCAACCATCTAGGGTGACCATACACCCTATGTGTGTACATTCCATCATAAGATCTAAATGAATACAATTTCTCTATAGGTTACCCTTAATTAACCAACTACCTAGTTTATAATCCGTATTTCTATGATTTCCACATTCCCATTTGGTGATTACATTAGCCTCAAATCATGTTATAACTCATAACTCTCTGATTAGTATATATACATATAATAACAAAGTTTATAAACGCATATCCTAAAGACCCAACTTACTTCGACTCCCAACGTTTGTTCGTTTCATGCGTGGGATGTCTCGCAGAGCAAAATCCAAACAAGGAACCCCCCCCCGATACACTACTACCTAAAATAGTCGGTCATCGAAACTCCTCAGGTCCTTAGTCTATAGTATAAAACTTACCCACAGGTTTTATCTATTTATATAAAAGTCTACTTATTCACTCTCTTGTTGAAGACTATACGCTGGCTATAACGGTCAATCTTGGCCTCATATACAATTAGTTAATCCATGTCGATAATCACATCATACTCGGACACGTCTAAAATAAATAAATCCTCAAAATATTTTTGTCTATAGTCGCATAGAAATGCAACAATTCTAAAGATAGGGCTCTACATCAAAGAACGGTAAGCTTAAAGGACACTAGTACCTAATGCTCTGATACCACCTGTAACACTCCGCCTAATTAAATACCGGGTGATCAGTCCCATACCCAATTAAATCAGAATATAAAGTTAATTCATTCTTAGCATCACTATCGTAAACATTTTCCTCTCACCTAATACTCAATTAAGCTGGTGTTAAAAACTTTCCAGTAAAAAATTCATTTTACCGTTTCGAACAATTCTACACATTCCATTCCATAACAACAATAAACTGAATAGACATCACAATAGAATTTAAATGCAACTGGAATAAACTTTCCAGAAACTATCTCAATACATAAATCCAAACAATAGTAAATGTAACATAACGACGCGAGTATAAAATCCTGACTCAAATATAAAAGAAATAGCTGAAATCCTCTGGGTCGACATGCCCTAAATGAAAGATCACTACACAGTATGAATCAAATAAATGAAGGCATCTAAACAATACTCCATAGCTCGTCAACCATCACAATCCTCTATGGATGGTGTCCCTGCAGTTGGACACCTAATATAGAAGATACAAAAGAGAAAAGAGAATATGCAAGGAAACGGGTCAGAGCCCAATGGTAAAAATAGTTTTGAAAACAACAAGTGAATAATTATAATATTATCACTTATAATATACATGATAGATTATCGGACTCTCTCTTGAGATTCTCACCTCTCATCCAGAGTGCACACCTAACGTACCTCTAAACCATTCTAGTTATAATTCCCAAGCTAACTAGATTAATCCATTGTATCCATTCTTTTTAACCCAATTCATTACCACGTATTAATCCTATAATACACATAAGATGTTATAAAGTTATATATCCATTTAGATTCAACATGGATAAGTCCCTTGTCAATACAATTCATTTTAAGTGTTTTTATACGTAACTATCTTACATTTCTACTTTAGCCACACAATATATTTCATCACATGTATATATACACATTCACTATATTATATATATACTATACTGCATCCTGAGACACAGTTGCGGTGCTGCATTACTCTGTTATCTTGTCCCAATACATCGCGTCACTGTATAGGGGACTATAGGTTCGATAAAGAGTCCTCGAACAAAAAATATCAAATCACAAATAATGGAGGCGAACATAGTCCTAAGACTTTGGGCTACGCACAAACCTACGCACCCAAATGACCGTTCTATACCATTGTTCTCACTAATTGTAATCGACCTAAGTCATATGTTCTCGAGCGAAAAGTCTAAGGTCCCATATATTCATCAAGATAAGACTGCCATCACGCGTATACGTCCTGTCGATAGCAAGTAAGCTAGGTATGTCATACACATAAATTATTAATCAATCAAATAGGCATTATCATCTACCTATATAAAATTAGGTACTTACACTAACTATATCATATTAGGAATTCATCCTATCACAAGTACCCTCGTATTTATTGAATACTACCCACACTTGTAATCATGATTATCATCATATTTTTTTTATGTAGTTATCACTCACATAATATTTTATCTGACCCAAGTACCCATAAATATATCATCAATATTACCCTTACTTGATATAACGATTATTCTCCTCTAAATCGTAATATAATTATGTAGATATCTCTCACAAAAACTTAATCCTCAAATTCAAATAATTTTCCAACATTAACCCAAGTCCCTCTCTCCTTGTTAAAGGACCAAAATTAATAAAATCTCACCACGTGACAAATTATTGTTTTCCAATTATTTTTCTTTTGATAGAGGTACATTCTGCCAGAAATATAAAATTACAATTTGGAGGCTTTACTAGTCCGATTTTGAAAAACTTAAAACTGCAAAGTTGTGCAGAACGTGAATTTATACAAAAACATGCGTGCACACTGCCAATTTTCTCTTAAAACAGTCCTAAAATTAACATACAATATTCGTCCTTTTCAACAGTTTTTTCATGTGTTTTATCCATTTTCTTTCTCATCAAAACCAACAAAAATAAATTCAAAACTTCTCCTAATTAATCTCAATTGATATAGCAAGATATATGATCAGTTTCTAATAATCAAACAAACTAAAATAATCAAATAGTTTGGTTTCACTACAAAAAAAATGACTTTTTACTACGATGCTCCAACCGTCTCAAAAAGTCCTCTATCCATCTCAAAATCCTTTTGTGACGCCATTTGAGATGGCAAAGGAGCGTAGTATTAGACCCCCGTTTTAAAAGCTTTTTGAGACAGCAGAAGCCATCTCAAAAAGTTCTTTTGAGACGGGAAATACGCCGTCTCAAAAGGTCATTGCTTACAGGAACCTTTTGAGACGGCCAAAAATCCGTCTTTTAAAGTTTTTTTAGAGACACCAACATACGTCCCCAAAGAGTTTTTTGAGATGATAACTTAGCCGTCTCAAAAATTCCCCATTTATGGAATACTTTTGAGATGACAAAGAAGCCGTCTTTAATATTTTTTGCACCAAAATTAAAATTTCATCCATTCCATAATATGCTCAATATACTTTTAAACAAAAACTCTTAAAAATAATATATGACATATTTGACATCTCATTTCAACAAATATAACACAACTTTCCATTCAACTAAAATTAGATTTCATACAAAGATAAAATAGACAATTTCAACACTATGCCCACCAACCTAAATATCTCTACAAAATTTCACTTGTCTCATTAGAAAAAAATACATAAATCTCATCTATTCCTAAAATAAAATAGTGTAAGCAAAGTAAACTCGCAATCTTGAACCATACAACCTCCATCAAAATGACTTCAATGACTTGCCTTGTCCACAAAAAATTTCGACCTACAATAAAATTTATTTAGTGTCAGTTACCTTAAACAAGGAAATAATATTTTTTAATAGTACCTATAGATGACAATCTTTAAAGACCTTATCCAAATTGTAAATCTTCATATTATTAACTTTTAAACACTTAATATTTCTAAAAAAAATCGACAGAGTCTCCTCTGTTTATTTATGAAAACCAACCTGTTTAAACATAAAAATTAACTCAAAAATGACTGAAATAGCTGCAACATTATAAAAAACTAAGCGCGGAATACCCACAATATATATCTTACCTAACACGCCATCACATACATATAGAAGAATAGAATAAAGATGTGTTATTACCTAGTTGGTCTCATCTGGCAAACTTCCATGGAATTGATTATAAGTTATAACAATGAACCAATCACTACTATCCTATTTCTATGGAAGAGAAAAAGAAGTTCTAAATAGTTATGAATAGAGATGTCAAATTGATTGAGCTCGGCTCATGAATAAGAAATTGTTGCTCATTCAAGACCATTACCTAAAATATTTAATAAACAAACAAAGTTTCATAATATTTCAAAGTTTGTTATTTTATTGGTTTCAGCTTGATAAACTCATAAACACTTTAAATTGATACAAAAAAATCATTCTAATAGTGTTTCACTTTGTTATGAACCCTTTTGAGATAGAAGATTTAATCACATTGTAAATCTCAATAAATTTTATGAACTGAACCATAAATCTCAAATTGCCAAATGTTCAACAAAAGGAAGGTTCGGGCTTTACCTAATCATATACCATACGAAAATCATTCCATCCTTTGAGCCAGATATAAGAAGACAATCATCATAAGATAATTCCAAACAGGTTAATGATACATGATGAGCACGCCAAATCTTGAACAATCTCCCATTTGTTACCTACAAAATTAACACAATCGAATGATGCTCTAAGGTATGTCAGTGTCATATTTGACAATAATGAAATTGAAACCAACGTATTTGTTTACGCTCCACCCCCACCCACCCCTGCAAAACACACACAAACAAAATGAAAAAAGATAAGAAAAAGATGGAAGGACTTGAATAAGTCTTTATTACCTCCCAAATGTAAATATTTCCAGAAGGAGCACCGCCAGTGAGATATATACTATCACTCGTGCATGAAAGTGGCCCTATAGCTTCAGTTGGATAGTTTCGCAGTGGTGTTTGAGGCTGGAAGGTAATTCGACATTTAAACGATATGGATTAAAATTCAAAAGAGATCATCAGATAAATGGGTGTTGATAGACAGAATTCCCTTTAACATAATTTATACTGTACCAGTCCATATCCCCTGCCCAACTTTATGAATTTTGGGATTTTGTTTTAGGTGGCTATGCATGGAGACCAATTATTATATAAATTCAAGTGAGTAAACAATAGAAGTTAGCACATACAAATAAAAAATGATAATTTGGCACAATTTCAGAGAAGATATTGCTGCCCTTACTATATCAGTTCCAGCAATCACTAACTGATCAAATAACCTAGGAGCTACATTGACAATCAAAAAGTTGAAAATCTTTACTGAAATATTCGGATGAAAATTCAAACGCCCATATTATTTGGAAAATTATAAGGGCATATCCTTCACAAATCAAAGCATTATAATATAACAAGATTCAAAGTGTTCAGCTACTACTACTTAATTTGGATTGAAAAAGATGAAATCAACAATAATAAACATAAGCAATCGAATCAACATAAGCAACCGATTCAATTATCGTATGAGATCAACAATAATAAACATAAAAAAATGAAAAATAATTTGAAGAGTATATACTTGGCCTATTATCTCTACAGCTGTTGCTGCTGCTACTTCGTTGTTCACTGCGTTCATACAGCTGGTGATGCTGCTGCTTCATTGTTCACTCTTGCCTTGTTGTTGTTGCTTCATTGCTGTTGCTGGTGCTTCGTTCCCATTGTTGCTGCTGCTTCGTTGCTTCTAGCTGTCAATTTTGGTTCATGGTAATGTTAAAATTTGTTTTTTCCTAAAAACAGACCAATACATATCACAACCGACGCCATAAAAAAGGGAAATAAAAATAGAGCAACATGTTGTATGTTATGAAATAGACACATAAACAAAAATAATGGTTAGAACTACTAAGTCTCACAAAGTTGTCCATAGAAAGTGAATCACTTAGAATCAAAAGTTGAGAACATTCATGATAGAACGAAATTAGTAATGCACAGAGAACTGATAACTGAGAACTAAGAGTAGCAGGGGCCATTTGACAATCTTAAAAGAATAAATTTTGGTTGCATTTCATCAATTAGGAGTCCTCATATCCATATGACTAAGATTTTCTCCCAATTATCATTGATGCCTTAAGTTAATAGAGATTCAGATCAAATCCAAAGCCAACAATCAATGCACAAATTAGATAAGTAAAGTTATGTGTTAGTTCAGATAATTAACAATTAGCTATATTCAATTAGGTAGTTAGTTATAAGCGATCCAATTATATAATTCCATGTTTACAAAATTGTTATGAGATATGTATATAAATCGATATATTGTAAATATGAGAACCAAGTAATGAGAATATTATTTCTTCTTTTTCAAACTTTCTACAAAGTGGTCCCCAAAAAGAAAATTAACTTACTTGAAGACACTCGAACACACTTTTTGGCGGGGGTTATACTCATATCAGGCCTTTTAGAATCTGGATTGTGTCTTCTAAATGGGTGATGTGATCATCCACTGATCAAGATTTAAATAACCAGAACTGGATTCCATTGCCTGATTAAGATTTAAATGCCCAGAACCAAAATCATAAGGTGTTGTCGATTTGCCAGTAGACTCATCAGTCATGGGTTGTAACAAGATCTTTTCTAGAATCTTAAATGACATGATATCTCACTTCCTTCCTTCTATCATCTCTCCTATACAATCATGTTTTATTAAAGTTAGAGCAATTAGTGATAATGTGGCACTTGATCAAGAATGTATGGCTAGAATCAACTCAAAAAATATAGGAGGGAATATGATGATGAAGCTAGACATTCCAAAAGCATATGATAGAGTTATGGCATATGATCTTTCAAGAAACATTCATAACCTTGCTTTGCAGTCCTCTTATGTTGGTTATAAAATACCTATAGGAGGTCCAATATTCAATCATCTAGCTTTTCCTAACGAATTGATCATTTTTAGCTCAGGCATGAGAAGAGAAATGAAGAAGCTTATGAATGTTTTGAGGTCCTATGAGAGTGTTTGAGGGTAGTTGATAAGTACCCCCAAAAGTTATCTAGAAGTATTAAATAAGATCAAACCATGTGCCTTATCATTTTTTAGGCAGACTACTAGCATGAAAATTAAAAATGGTCCTATATCTTATCTTGGATGCCTTCTATATAGTGGTAGAAAAAAGATTATTTACTATGAAGGAATGGTACAAAAATTTAGAACAAAGCTTATTGGTTGGAAAGAAAAATGTCTTTCTTCTGGAGGTAAACTTGTGCTTATAAAATCAGTGTTAGTCTCTATGCAATTATACCTCTTATCTTTTATGTGTTCTCCTAAGGTAGTAATTACCAGACTGCATAGTCTAATGGCAATGTTATTTTTGAGTTCTACCAATAGAGATCAGAGATAATAATGATGTAAATGGGAAGCAATTACAAGGAAAATCAGTGTAGGAGGGCTAGAGATAAGGAATTTAAAGGATATAAGTACTTCTTTAAGCATGAAAATGTGGTGGAATTTAAAAAAAAACTTCTTTATGGGGTCAGTATATGAAGGCAGCTTAGTGTAGGAATCTATACCCCTCTACAGCCCCAATTAGAAAAGGAGAACATTCTAGGAACCGAATGGTTGAAACTAGAGGCATATCAGAAGAACGTATGTTTTGGAAGATTAGGAATGGAGATATAAGTATATTCCTGCATAATTAGGCAGTTGAAGAATAAAAAAAAATTGGAGGTGCTGGAGGACCAAATAATTAACAGTTTCTGGAATTCGAGTCAGAAATGGGATAAACAAAATCTAGACAATTGTTTTTCTGCTCATACATCATCTAAGATTTTTAATTTTGGTGAAACATGGGTGAATCAGCCTGATAAACTGATATGGAAACCAAATAATAATGGATCTTTCTCAATTTCTTCAGCATGGGAGGTATGTAGATCAAAGAAACCAACTCAGCTAAATTTAAAATTCATATGGCATTCTTCAATTTCAGTCAAGTTTTCAGTCCCGATGTGAAAAATTCTTAACAATCTGCTTCCTACTGATGAAAAGATAAAATCAATAGGGATAGGGGGTCGTTCCAAATGCTATTGTTATTTAAATCCAAAAGAGGATTTGGGAACAGATACATGTATTTTCAGTAGCATAAATATGTATTTATAAGCACATACTTTTTAGGCATACCTATCATACATTCCGGGGTTACAACTTTTTTTTATAATAAATCAGCGGGAAATGCCCCCTTCACTTGATCCAGGAGTTAGGACTGAAGTTGAAAGACTTCGAGCAAGGATCGATGACTCACCCTGCATTGAAAAAAGTAAAAAAGTCTTAATACTTTAAATGCCAACAGCCTAATCCCCAGCCATTTTCTTCCCTCAGATGTTTATCTTTGAGAAGAAATAAATTTAAAAGAAAGGCACAACAAAGCAAAGAAATTTATGTTCTATTAAAGGAGAATACTACAGAAGGAAAGTACCACTCAGCAGAAGAAGATAGGAGAGAATATAGTCTTTCAAAAGTCTTGCTAGAACTAATAAATTTCGTCATTTTACAAAAGAAAATTGTATGTATGTTATCACTGTATGCATCATTGATTGAAAATGTATGTTATCACTGTAGTGGGATTGACACTTTTTCACGAAGATTCTATTCTGGAATACAAGAGTCTTAGGGAACTCAAACTCTTAAGATGAGTGTTCTAACCTTTGCAAGACTTGCAATCCAAGTTTAATTGGGATTACTAAGCCTATGATTGATTTGGATTGCATTTCTGCTTCTTTCTGGTCTTCTTTAGACCTGAGTATTATTTCAATAAATATTAGAGATAATTTGGACCTCTAATCATTAAACTCTCATTCTCTCTTACCTCGGACCATCTAATGGCCCATCCTCTTTTAGATTTAAAGCTATGTGGATCTCTCATCCAATTTCATGAATGTGATATCTTCTTCTTGGAATTCTTCTCATACATCTGGATTCTTTATGTTTAAGCTTGTCCATAACCTCAAAGCTATTAAAACAGACCTCAAAATCTAGAATAAAAACACTTTTAGTCATGTTCAATTTAATATTGATATGGTTAGGAATAATCTCAAGGAAATTCAGGAGAAAATCTGTGAAGAGGGCCTTGGTAATCATAAATTCAACAATGAGGCCAATGTTAAAATGGTCTTGAAATGGTCTTCAAATTCTAGCAAAATTGTAGGAATTGAAGCAAGAATTTGATCCAAAGATTTGTAAATCTCCTTTTAGAAGTATTCTTCAGTAGGAAGGTACTTAGCTATCTTTTTATTTTTGGATAGAATTTCTAGAGCGCGAGCTTTGAATCTAAAAATTTAAGACACATGAATGCCAAAGGAAAATAGGCTGACAAATGATGCAGTTACTGGAAGTATAGTAGATCCTGCTGTGCTGCAAAATTGCATCCATTTTTAAAACTTGGTGCCCCAATAGATTTCGAATATGCATTTACAAATGGAAGGTCCATTGCATCCAATAAGAAATCCATGATCAATCGGCCATCGCAGAACCTCCCGGATGATGTTTTGAAGTAATTCTATCCATTGGGTGGGGGTAGCGGCTCAACCATTGCAGCAACGAGCCCTCCCGTGTCGGAATTTGAGTCACTAAAGTTGAAAACGCTCAAGTCTCAACTCCGTTTCTGTAAGCAAATATTGAATACCTCGTAACAGGTTAATGCAAACTTTTAAAAACTACGGATTTGTATGAAATAATGTCCGAAAACTTATCCAACTAAATGACAGAATACATATTATTTGGAAACCTATCATAAAATAAAGATTCTTATAGCCGGTTAAGATTTTGAGATAATGGGAAACCTTGCATGCATTTCCTCTCTTGGTATATTGAGATAGTGGGACGTAAGTCACATTTTCAGTCACATTTCGTCTCTTGTAGCCAGTTAAGATTTTGGGCTATTCTCCACGTAAAAGCAAATGTTATTTTAGTCCATTTTCTGCACATGAAACAGCTGCAATATAGGCTGTATTTAGGACCACATTTTTCTGCACAAGAACAATTATCAAGTATTTCAAATCTGTTTCCAATTAAGGTTGTATTTAGGACCACATTTTTTGGATCTTAATTGGTTTGAGTTGGTTCTTGGACTTTCTTGATACCTTGTGATTGGTTGACAGTTTCTTAATTGATTGAGATGGTTTTTGGATCTGATTTGGCACTAATAACTATTATAACAATTATGTTATATAACAGTTATATAACATAATTGTTATAATAGTTATGTCATATAAGTTATATAACATAACTGTTATATAACATAACTGTTATATAACTATTATGTTATATAAATTATGTTATATAAGTTATATACTTCCCTACAAGTTTGCGATTTGAAGTTTGATCAATTAGCGTCTCTTGCAGTAGCCTCGTGCTTTAAGCCAAGATGGGACACTCAAACGTGTGGAACATCTCATTACTTGCATTAATTTACTCAAGGTATACAGCATCTTGATGACTGTAGATAGCATTAAAATCTAACTTCATAATAAATTCCAATAATTGAATAAAACAAACACCAATTAATTGCAAGGTTCTAAACGGCGCGAGGCGTGGTCGAGGCGTAGAGGTCAAGCCTCAAGCCTTAGGAGCCTAGGAGCGCCTAGGCGTAAAAAGGCATTTTTCCTTTTTTTTATTATTTTAATTATTCTAAGGCTAGTAATATAATAAAACTTTACATACCTCGAATTTTGAAAATATATCCATGTGTTTGGTAGCCATCTTTCTCATATTCATGCTCCATAACCAATATATGTCAACTAATCCTTTGTTTTTTTTAAAAAAGTGTGCCTTAAGCCTTTTACCAAGACTAAGGCGTAATACGGCCTAGGCGATGCATTTCTCTCAAGCCTCAAGCCTAGGCGGGCCTTTTAGAACACAGATTAATTGAATAAAACACATTCCCAAGACCTCTCATCGCCTAGCAGTGTAAGAGGAGATGACCCCGTCTCCTCATCTTTTGGAAAGAAGGCAACGTTTGACCAAAAATGTTGCTCTAATTATCACATTATTATTTCTGAGGATTGCCCCCTTCGTTGTTGTCTACCTAAAGAAATCAACCTTTCCTCCACACCACCACCTATTTATAAAGAGTCCCTCATCCCAAAGGGAGGGGTCCATCTACACCCAATGCATCAAGAAATCTTTAACCGTCGCCATCTCCAAGTCCTGAAATTGACTTATGAATTAGGGGATGACATCCCCATCAATGCTACATAACAAGTAAGGGAACCAGTGAAGAATCCCCACACCACAAGTCCTGCCAGAATTTCACTCTCCTCCCATCTTTCACCCTAAAGGAAACATACTTTCATCCCCATCACTAGCTATATACTTCAACAGGCTCACTCCATGAGGAGACCATACATAACATTTGGACTGATCTGAGCATAGGAAAAATAAGCGAGTAGGTCTTGTGAATCTTAACCGATGGAAGGAGTTATTCTGGGTACATTTCTTTCGTATCTCAAGGAAAAATTACTCGAATATTTCTCTGATGACATTTGGCATCTTGAAAATGTATAGAATAAGAACTTAAAATAATATTTAATAATACACTTTATGAAAACAAAAGGTCATTCACATACTTGGATTATTAGTCAATAAGTAAAGGAATCTATGTGTTAAGCAAAGAATCACTAGCATGAGCCTAGTTTTGAAGCCCGAATCCGGCGAGGACACAGTGACTTCTGTTAGGTTACCTCAGTACCTTTTGGGACATATGCATCTCTATTTGCGCTACTTCGTTATGGTTTTCAATTTTCACCCCTTAAAGCCCAGTTTAAACCCCAAAACAAAAACTTACTAGTTAATTTTAGAAATCTGGAGTTAGATGAGGATTAATATGACTATAGCCCTAGGTAGCACAAAATGTACTTCTAAGTAATTGCCCCATAGATCTTATATCTATCTATATAAAAAAGAAATCATGTAACGAAGGGGATTCTTATTTGTACAAATGGAATGAGGGTGATCCTTTTGTCGATGGACGCTACTATTATACTCGTAATCTCTGAAGGATGAGAACCAACTATGCATCATCTACACCGAGAATTCAAGTATTGTATACGTCATTAGTCTGATCCTTTGTAGGAACTATCCGTAATAACGATCTTTTTATAATAGTAAACTTACATTTTATAATAGTAAACTTACACAAGCAAGTATATACAATCAATAATTCTAACTTGAATGGCATGAACTACTTGCAAAGTACATGAATTAATTAACACAAATAAACATATCAATAATCTAACTAAAATTCACACAAACTAGTAAACAAATAGTATCTTATATTAATCTAAAAAGATACAACAACCAATTGGCAATCCGAGTTTTCAATTGGCTCACCCTCAACCTCCTATCACCCACTACAAATCAATTCAGGTTTTCAATTGGCTCCCCCTCGACTTCATAGCACCACTACAAACCATATGTACAAAAACTAATGATATAGATCAATAATTAAGAATTAGAATTACCTCTTATTCGTATCAATTGAATGTTGTAACTTGAACATCCAGGTTGTTTCAAAATGAATGAAAAACAACCACGCAAGCAGTAACTCCCTGTCAAATACCCGTAAATGAAAAACATGTGTATTAGGGATGGAACCAAATATGAAAAACAAATGGGTTTCAGCACAAACTACTATAATCTACATGCTCGAACTATGACTCAAGGAATAAAGCCAAATATATTGTTCAATTTGAATTTTCTAATATTAATTTGTGTACTATCTTTCTTTTATATAATAATTGCACAATAAGAATATGATGAATGGTCGTATAACAATTGATTCACCAATACTACAATGATTTTATTAATTTTCTCTTTTCCAATTGCAAAATACAAATACAATCAATAACATCTACGTAGGTAAATTCAAAAATAAATATAAACAACCCATTATCATGGGTGATACATGCTTAATTATGTAAAATCAACCTATAACAGAAAATGAACAATTTTTAATTGTTGTAAAACTTAATGTGATTTTTTGTAAAAAAATAAATACAATAGAGTAAGATTCAAAACAAAAAGTCCACCTAATACCTTAAAAAAATCAACAAATCAAATCTAAACGTTAAGACACAAAACAAAATCAAAACTAAATATACCTAATTAGATCTTGAAATGAAAGGGTCCATTCACCACTATGTCAGATTGAAACAAACCATGGATTTAAATCAAAAAGCTAATCGATTCCCATATTCATCTACTACAAAGATTAAATGCATAAAAAAAGAAATACATTGAGGCTGGACGATGGGAATCAACATGGAGGCTAAACGATGAGAAGTATATCTTAAATTACTTAACCTAGATAAGTAGAACATCGATGGGAATCAGCATGGAGGCTGAACAAAGAGAGAGAGCTGCGTGGAGGAGCGCGCGGAGGAGAAGGAGAAGCCAGGGGAGGAGAACGACCGAAGAAGAGATGAGAACCCCACGCTTGGTTTGTTTTTGTTTGCCTTTTTTTTCCTTTCTTTTTTCTGTTTTCTTATTAATAGAAAAAAGCGGGAGTATAAATTGGTAAGGGGGGAAACCAAATTGGGTTTATCCGTCTCAAAATGTATTTCTTTTGAGACGGCTCCTAATATGCCGTCTCATAAGATATACTTTTTGAGACGGGTAAAATTAGCTGTCTTAAAAGCTATAATTTTTAAGACAGTTAATTTTATCCGTCTCAAAAAGTAAGTTTTAGAGACCCAATTTTTTGCCGTCTCCAAAGCCTCCGTAGTAAAAAGAAATTTTTTTTGTAGTGTTAAATCCTATTATTCCTAGAATTCTCATAGGTTCTTATTTCTCCAAAAATCATATTAGCTCGGACTTCTTCTATCATTTGAAACCCAAAATTAGTGGATTAAATCATTTAAATAGAAAGTGATTTCAAGAACAAATTCCAAAAACTCTATAGTTCATCCTTAAATCATTTAAGTTCATATTTCTTACTTAACCTATCTAGTATGGATATTGTAAGCAATACAATAAACCAAGAATTACACTTGCCTTAATTATGGAGGTCTGAACCTTCGGTGATGATGGTGTAGAATGCTTTCCTCATTTTTTTGGTGACTTTTCGATGGTGGTGCTGATGGTAGAAGGTGATTAATCCCCTTTGGCTTGCCTTAAAGTCTATCCTCCTTCCTAAGCAACCGCTTCTCCTCCCAAGGAACTCTTCACTTTCTCTCACACTAATACCTCTCAAGTATTTTGTGATCAAATGAAATGAACCTACGCTCCTCTACTCCATCACCTTTATAATAAGACAAATCCTAAAATTACTATTCATCTACCAAATAAAATGACTAAAATGCCCCTTTAGGGTGTCCTTTCATCTCCAAAGTGACCCGAGACCCAAATCCAACACCCGAATAGAATTTTCTGACTATTTCGACCCTTCTGGATGCAACGGCGCACTCAAAACGATCATAAGGTTTATATAAAATAATGTTTCCTTTTTATTCATTTAAATTAGTCCCGATACGTCCCATACGGCGTTCCGACTAAAGTTTCATAATTACCGTATTAGTAACTCAGGGAATTATAAATAACATCATATTCACATATTACTTAAGTATCACTAGGTAATATTCAGAATGATATATTTCAATATCCACAAGTAATATAAAATCCTAATTAATTCCAATTAATTAATTTAAAATTAATTCCAATTAATCCCACTAACTTTTAATTCAACTCATTTTAAAAGTCATTAAAATTACAGAATTTTACATTGAACACATGTCTATGATGCATCTAGTGGTGCCCTTGTGCCTGTACTTTAGTAGGAGGAAATGCTGGATACTGTGGTGGGGATGAAAATGTCAAAAATTGGGGTGGGGATAAAAAAGCTCACTATTGCCTCTGTTGAATCTGCCCTAGGCTAGCTTGAAGCCCCTCCAGGAACCTCTTAAAAGATTAGTCATAATTTTCACATGAATAACATACCTCATGAAATAGGTTAACCTAATGGCGAACATGATGCCCCTACCCTAGACCCTAGGTCCTATTATACTGCCTATGTGTCTAGCTCTAATGATGTTGGCCTGGATTTCCATATTGTCTCTGGCTCAGGTGTCCCTATCCCTATATGCCCTTCTGGAGATGGTCATCCATGTGAAATCACTTAGGGAGATGCTCCCCTAGTGCTGGTATTATATGGATCCTAGTGGATCCTCAGATATCTTTGTCCATTGGTTGGACCTCTTCCTCTCCTTCTTTGTCTCTTTCTCCCTCTATGACTCATGGTGGTTTGAATGCCAAATTTCCTAACAAGACTTGATTAATCCTCCAAGTCATACCTTGCATGAACTGATACATCTTTAACTCCTCAGATCCCTCAATATCTGGTGCAAAATGTAGAAGGCGAGTGCACTCATGCTCATACTCAGAAACCGTCCTATCATCCCACTTTATCCTATCAAACTGGCCCCTTAATTTTTTCTGTTACGATAATGGGAAATACTTCCCTTCAAACTTTGGCCAAAAATACACTAGGGTCAATCGATACCTATCATCGGTGGTGGTTATAAACTCCCACGACTTAAAGCATTTCCTACTAGCTTGAAACTCGAAATCATCTTCTACTGAACCTCGGTACACACCATTAAACGCAAATGATGCTCGATGTAATGTCTCCATTGGAACACTATATTATGATTGGTGGATCACAAAAACTCTGAGTTTCCCCTTGCCAAACGTAGCATGGGCACGCTCCAAAAAAAAGTATCAAGAGGGGCAGGTATAAGGGCAGTCACGGGTGGTGTCAGTAGTGGCTACAGCTACATCACTGCCATAGTCATGGTCATAGTTTAGGCTATAATGGCAGATAAGTCAGTTGGAACTATCATTGGTCCCTCTCCTATGGTCGTGGTTGCTATTGTTGCAGAGGTGGAGCTACCCCTGATTTGACACTCGCGGTCGGGTGTGATCATCTCTATCATTTCGAATGTTCACCACCTGAAAGACAGTAAATAAAATCGTATGAATAAAGTATTAATGACATAGAGTAAAAATACAAAAAGTAGGGCTCTAAAGTATCAAAGAAAACATCGCTGAAAAAGTGACAAATGCATTCAAGATGCTAGGACCTTAGAACCTAGAATGTTCTAATACCAACTATGACACCCCGTAATATTTAATAATAGATTGATCGGATCTAAATTAAACTATACAAGCATCTTAAAGATTGAGTACCATTCTATGAATGCATAAAGATGGGATTATATAAAAGAAAGGAAAACTGAATATAGAAAAGTAAACTATTCACCAACTCTGATACAGTAATACATGCCTGAGAATCTGTGCAGTCAATTATGACATACAAGACAAATCTCAAAATATGAAATGTATAATTACTATATAAGCCTGTCCATACTAAAATGAAATAGTATAAATAATAATAGAGTTTGGGACACATTTCGGGTACACCTACATCCTAATGAGTATCGGCAACGAGGAAGATGACAGACAGTAATGAAATCTATCAAGGTTGAGGCACGAACTTCCCCAGTCGTGAAATGTTAGATCTGCAACGTTAATAGCAAGTTAATAGAAAATACATGTATAATCAAAATTGGAATAAATCATAACTATAAACATACCTCTAACATTTTAAATGTCTTTTCGATTTATCCCACCCAACAATCCTAGATATTACATGCTTCTAAATTTCTAATGCCCAGGTGAACCCATATTTGAGTTTTATCCTTGAGAATTGATTACAACTAAAAGATTCATAATGTTCATTAAGATAAATAATTCCAATTGTACAAAATAAATAAGACATTCATAAAGTTTATATGCATGAACTATAATATGTACCAAAGAAGTAGTCTCTTACTTAAGTTGGTCAAATTAATGGAGTCATATCCCTATTTCCCTCAAGGATCACTAGCACGTACAAAGTATATTCTTAGGTTATCCCAAACCTAAAGCCTTAACACTAAAAAGGGATGAATCACCATGTCTACCCATTACTCATATTGTCAACCATACACAAGCCTATATAATGAAATATTCCCATTAATCCATCTCGTATGCAGGGTCCTAGACAGGTGACCTAGGGGTTATATGACCAAGTCTTACTCGTCTACTCATCGAGATGCTATCGTGATCCGCATCGTAAATACCCCCATAATCGAATTCCCCCTTTAGTACTATCTCCATGAGTACACACAGGGTATGCATTTACACGGGTAACGTAATACAAGAGATTCTCCTAAAACATGGAATTTTAACAAAATTTAGGAATTATTGATTTTAGTAACATTACATGTTTATTTAGATAATGAATTTATCACATATATTTATAAACCACTCAAATAATACATGGGTTAAATTAATCCAATGATAACCTAAACTAGCCCCCAAATCCCAAGGACCCAAACCCTTTACCCCAAAGCCAAATTCTATAATAACTATCACTACCTGTTAATAAATCATCCATTTATTGACCACCTGTTCCAGATACGCTAAAAAAATGCTATTAATTAATTATGTCGTATACCATTACAGCCATCGAAGAAGTTCAAGATCAATTTACATCAAGACGGATCCAAATATATCAAGGTTCTTTATTAAAAAGACTCCGCAAAGTTTTCTTTGGTAAGGTTATGTTTTAAATACCTTAACTTTGCACTTAGAGCTTTTGGATATTTTTACAAAATATTTTCTAAGTGTCAGAGAGGACTTTTTGGTCAAAATTTGAGAATGAGTAATTTTTCTCGTAGCGTACCTTGACTTTGATGCCAGGTCATTCAAGAGAGATGTCATCTCGTTCGAGCAACATTGGATGTCGCGCGATATCATTTGAATGACATATGTACTTTGTTCAAGCGAGATTCTGTTTTCATTCAAGCGACTGCGGCGGCGCATTTTGCTATAAATATTCATTAAATGGTTTTATTTTCATTAAGAAGTCCCAGCGTTCTGAAAGGCATAAAACTGCGAAACTGCATAATCCTTTTGACTTCTTCTTTTAGGATTTAATCCCTTTTTGTTTTCAATTGACAAAACATCCCAATCTTTTAGTGAATTGTTTTGGAACCCTAGATTCAAGTTTGTTGAAACTTTACCTTTGTGGGGAGAACTCTACAACCGAAGAGCTGCGTGCTATTATGGAGGGAGTATCTATGAAGTTACTCTTGTGGGGAGGACAACCTACACCGTGAAGACTACGTGTCTAGGACTGCGTGTCCTTGTGGTGAGCTATGTGTGAACCACTGCTGATTTCTAGCCGTTGCTTTGAAGGTTTGACGAAGACACCGTGCATTACTCTTGTGAGCGAAAGCAAGATGGTATGTAAGTCATTGGTCTTATAAACTTTTCAAAGTTCTAGAAATAAAAGGTTTTTCCCTGCGGGGATTTTTCCTGAAATTTGTGTCACGTGCTTTATTTATTTATGGGTTGACACACGCACACACGTAGTTGAATGTTTAGGGGCTGAATTGATTTTATTTAAAAATAGACTTTAATTAAATAAGTGTTCCAAAGTAGAAATTTGCGAATTTAATCAATTATCACACAGTCATATGTTTTACATTAGGGACTTCATGTTCCCCAAGTCAACAAAACTCAAAACAAAGTTCCATTAATGACACAAAAACTTCCATCTAATATTCATATAATATTTAAATAACATAAACAAGAATAAAACATGATTCAAACATGATTATGACATCAAAATACCAATTTCAATTCATAATTTAATCATAAAACCCAATCCTCTAACAATAAACCTAGAAATTCAATCTTAGTCAATTAAATTCAAATATCTACTAATTTATAAATATAATCAAGGAATTTATGAAGGATTCAACCTAGAAGTCATATCTTATATCTAGTCTAATCATTCCAACTCACATTTTTATAGAAATCAACCTAATCAATAAAAATGACACTAATTCCCACATAATTACTTAAATAAGAACTTAATCAAATTAATTTCTATAAAGCAGATCAAAATCGCAATTGGGGTTTAGAGTTATGGATACAGGCCTAATATCAATTAAGGTCAATTATACAAATATTCTAATTAAACATGCCTCAAAATTGTATCAAGAACAATGGCCAAAATCTCCTACAATTTCGTTCTTTCTTTGAGTCTTCCTCTCTCTAGGCTCTTAGATTCCCAGATTGTGTTTATGTAATAAATCAATCTTCCAATGATTCACTAAGACCCCTTAAAAACAAAATTGGGCTTGGGCCTAAAATAAGCCCTTCAGTAACTTGCCAAATTAACCCTTAACTATTTTAACCCCCCCCCCCCCCCCCCCCAATACATTATACTAACCCAATTAACCCAAAATACTTTATTTTAAGTTGAATACCATTATTTAAAATTTTAACAACTCTCATAATTCATCAACCTTATGAATAACATTAATAAATTTCACGTATACAAAATATTAACCAATTTAAGTTAAAAATCACTTAAGTCACTATTTAGTGGTTTGGGTGCAACACGGCATTATAGTTGACTATTTCACAGTCATTAGAACCCAACATTGAGGAAATAATCCAAAAAAGAAAACCCTCAATATCAAAACCCAGACCAATCCATAGTTTCCCATATGCATTTACGTTCAAAGTATTTATTAATATATTATCATGTTTTGATTTCCAATTTTATTTGTACTACTTATATGTATCTAAATAATAAGGAGCAATGGCGTTTTCACTATTTATAAGTTTGGAAGACACTTCATGGTTCCGATTGAAGCCAACAAGGCAATAATTCAAGGGTTGAGATTAAAATACACCTCTTACCATTTTTGCCCCTTGAATATTTGAGTTCCCCCTTTTTATAACTTAAATTGGTTAATATTTTGCTCAATGGTTATTATTTTGTATGTGTTATTTTGGGTAGGAGGAGCAAAGGAAATGAAGGCAGTAAGGGTTATTTTGCTCCTCCTACCCAAAATTTAAATATATGGACAAAATTATAAATTAACCCTTGTTGCCAAATACCAATTACTAAAGCCCACGCTCTCTCTCCCCGACCCCCGTTTCACAAGCACAACCTTTCCTTCTCTCTTATTATATCACTTTCTCCCATTCCCTCATCTTTACCCAAGCATCTACCCCCCTTCCTCAACCCCAAAAGCTGCACCTCTCTCCTTGCCATATCTCCTCTCTCCACGTCGCCTCTTCTCTTAGGTAAGTTTTGAATAGTTTTGAATTTAGGGTTTTATGGTTTTGATTTTAGGTTTACGATTTTAAGGGTTTATGTTTGTGGCTCTAAGATTTTTGGTTTTTGTAATTTAGGGTTTTGTAATGGATTTAAGGGTGTTGTAATTTAGGGCTTTGTAATTTAAGGGTGTTGTAATTTAGGGTTTTGTAATGGATTTTATATACAGTTGTACTCTCTCAGGATTTCACTTTTTATTTTGGTTTTGCAAGTTCTTATTTGATTTATTTGCATTTTTTATTTATAGGCATCTCACCCATGCATTTATCTTCGACATTAAATCGAATGTAATATTTTGCAGGTATACTCTCCGTTCTCTCTTAATTCTTTGTCTCACCACTAGGTAATATCTTACAGGTATATTTTTTGAAGTTATTTGAGTTACACTTGGGTTTTTGAATTTTGTAGTAGCATTAGTATTCAATTTGGATTTTTTAGGTTGGAGTATAGTGTAAGAGAAATATTATATTTGAGAATTATTGTATGATTTTAAAAAAAGGGTTGGGTTCACATTTTTTGTTCAAACCATGTTGAGTTTTTGGTGTATCTTTTTTTGTATAAAACATTAATATTTTTTTAACTATATTTGTAGATCTAATCCCCTTTGCTTGGATAATTTCTCTATGTTTCAATTTGGATTTTTTTTAGGTTGGAGTATATTGTAAGAGAAATATTATATTTGAGAATTATTATACGATTTTCAAAAGGGGGTGGGTTCACATTTTTTGTTCAAACCATGTTGTGTTTTTGGTGTATCTTTTTTTGTATAAAACATTAATATTTTTTTAACTGTATTTGTAGATCTAATTCTCTTTGCTTGTATAATTTCTCTATGTTTTTCTTCTTAATGTAGTGTATTGTGATAATTTTTAAGTGTTTAATCTGTTATTTTAATAAGTATGGATTTTTTTATCTATGTTTCGAGGCTTTTCCATGGTAGACATAATTTTGACCGGGTTTTTATGATCTCAGGGGCCCCTTAAGAAGGTGATTTATTATTGAGCTGACTTTACTAAGGCAAAAGTTTTTTATGTTTATCAACGATGACATACTTTCTTTGCCCCTACTGAATAAGGTTGATTTTAGACCTTGAATTTCTTTTTGATGATTCAATGGTGCGTCTTTTTTTTAAAACATGCACTGTGCATTTGAAAAGAGAAAAAAATGTATTTGTTGGTTTTTGCCTCTTTAATTGGGTTGAGTTTGCAATTTTTAATACCCCATAAACATAGTTAATGGTATTGTAGGCATGAATTCATTTGATTTACCAAGTTGCGAGTAAGTTTTGAGGGATCATAAGAGGGGTGAATGATTAAACTTGGCATTTTTAACAGTTTGAAAGACACAAAGATGCTCTAAAATTTCCTTCGTTTTTTGTATATATAAAATGATTAATTTACATGACAAATTAAGGAAACCTCGACAACTAAATTTCTTTTATCTTTTCTTTTATTGTTGGAATGTCAAGTATGTTCGACACGTTCTCTAATCGTTAATTTAAGTTCTTTTGTTTTCAAGGTTTATGAGTTTTGATGTACTATGTTTTATTATATATATACTTAAATACTATTTTTTTAGTTTAAATATAAATAGTTTTTTATCTATTTGTGGCAGAGTATATATGCCAATCAATTTATGGTAGAGTATATTATGTTGCCACAAAAATATACTATGTTTGATACTATGAAAAACACAAGGATTTATGATTAAAATATCATATATGTGGGTGCTTCCAATTTAAAGATAAACTATGACCCATTAATTAGTAGTGTACTCTCATATTTGATTATTAGTTGTATGATGAAATATAAAATTCTTGGCTACACATTTCTTACAATTAAATGTTATGCCCCATAGTTTGGTTTTGGGTTGGTATTTCCATTTGTTTGGTTTGTTTAACTTTTCTAACTTTTTTTATTTATTTTATAGGAACATGTTATCTTGATGTTTGTTTCAAACACTATTTTTTATAGGTACACACTATTTATTTTCTAAAATGCCTGATAGAATAAAAGTTTTCAGTATTTCAGGCTCATTAGGTGATATCTTGGCTTAGATCGGTTCAATTGAAGATTTTTGTGATTATATTTGTTTTGTAGTAATCATGAGCTTTTTAGATCTAACTCTTCAAAGTCGTGTTAAGGTATGATCTATGTTCAACTTCAAGTATTATTTTCTTCTATGTTGTTGGTTTCATTTTTGGTAGTTTTCATTATTCAAATTTTAAGCATTTTAGGCGTTGATGTTCATATTTGTTTTAGAATTGTTTTTGTTGTTCAAGACATGTCAGGATTTATTTCTTTTCTTTTCTAACAACTATTACTCTTTTTTATGATTTTTTTTTTCAAGATACATGTTATGGTGTCGACTTTCCTCTTATATTTCTAATCATAGATTCAAATGCTACTTTGATGATGAATCTCAACTAAATATTATCCCAGTTGTAATAAGATTGAATGTTTGTGATTAAGGTTTTTAGCTAACTCATTGTGGGATTTATGGATTTCACTCACACTTGCCAAGGGTGGAACTCTAATTTCACTCACATTTAGTTGCACTCTAAGAAGAACTTTCTTTGTTTCTTTTATTATTTGGGTTAATGTTTTACTTATGGTTTTTTTATTCTACTCAATATATGTTTTGGCTATGTAACACTTGATTCATTAAATTTTTTGGTTGGTTGGTTGTTTTTCTCTCATTTGACTTAAATGGGATTTTAGTTTTCGAAATTACGGTTCATTAGGATTTATTTTATGGGTTTCAAAATAACAGTTTAGTTTTTGTTAGTATGATATTTTCACTTGAAATCACGTTAGAAATGCTGATATATTTTAGCAGTTCCAACTTTTCTACTTTCTTAAATTCATATCTTTAATTGGCATCTTTTGTTTATATTAGAAATTGGGCATTGATCTATATGTTTTCTTATTAGTTTTTATTAGATATGATAATGGAGACAAACAAAGAAGTGTTGAATCCCATTATTAACACTATTTAAGACATAAGTGCGAGGAATCCAATTATTAACATTATCAATTTTTTTACTTTCACTGGCTCTAGACTATTAACCCGGTTATCTTGCATATGTCCTTGGTCTTTGATGTCTCTACATGTTATTATCAAGGAATGTACTCCTTTTTTGCACTTGTTCCAGTGTGTCAGCAGTGTGTCCGAGTTTGATGTGCATATGAATCCGACTCTGGTGTGAGATTTTTTTTAAGGTTATTTTGGTGTGAGATTTTTTTTTAGGTTCAAAATTCACTGTAATAAATTTGTTTTTGGTGTCATAACATAATAGTGGTTGAAAGTCTAAAACCTGCATTAACTTTATCTACTCGGTTATTAGTTTGGGGTGAGAGAATGAATTTCTAAACAACCTAATGATGTGTGGTAATGTATTTCTCATCAATTATTTACATGTGATGAAAATTTTGTATTGAATCTCATAACAAAAGAGGGATGAAGACTGACAATAATTATTAGGTGTTCTCAGATCTCATGTTTTTAATTTTGGTACCTCACAACTCCTTCCTCGATTGATGTTTATTGTTTAGGTAATTTTCAACACTCACAAAAATTTTATTTTGGAGTTTCAACAAGGATTCGTCTTATAGATTTAAGGTGTATGGCTTGATCAACTCATATACCATATGTTTACAAGCATAGTAGCACATGCTCAACACGACATGTATCCATTATACATACAGGATTGAAGAAGAAAACATGATTGATGGAGATGGGGCTATAAGCACATACAGGGTTACAAAACTCGAGGATGACCACAAGACATATATTGTCTCATTGAATAATCCTGAGATGAGAGAAAGTTATAGCTGCCAAATGTTTTTTTTGGGGGGGGGGGGGGGGGAGATACTTTGCAGGCACATTTTGAAAGTTTTTATTATGATGAATGCACTTACACTGCCATCACATTACATTTTGACAAGGTGGACGTGAAATGCGAAAAAATGGATTGAATCATATGAACGTGAACGACATGGGCAAGAGTGATTGGTAATGGGGTACAACATGTACATGTGTTCCAAATGACCATACTCTAAGGTTATAAATGACGTATATGTACATGTGTTCTGTAACCTAAATCTTAACCCAAATGATGAAGTTTTGAAAGTCTCTTATATATAATTTCTGCTAGCTGCTTTTAGGGGTAACATGGGACTTCTCTATAAGCACCACAATATTCCTTACTGATTTATTAACTTCTTACATCTTATGTATTAACAAATCTTCATATACTACACCTCTTCTCTCCACTGAAGCATGACGTGGGGACCCAATCACCTTCCAACATTCGGATGGTGATCTCAAGATAGCTGGACTCTCAGTTAAAGATTCCATGTGAGACATGATTTACCCTTCTATAAATGGTAGGTGTCCAACTTATATAAATATTTGGTCATGTTAGCAAGACTTATTATTTAAATTTCCCCTTTAACCCTTTGAACAGGTATATGATTTGTTCATGTTAGGAAGACTGATTGTTTTCCCCTTGTCAACCTTCTTTTCCCATCTAAATCAATGCCGCCCAAACAAATTTGAAACTTTATTCATATCTGTTGAACCTTTACTATCAAAATGCACAATACCAGAGGAGTTCACACCCGATTTTATAAAATCGTTTCACTGCGTCATACTTCACATTCTTCACAAATTCAATCAATTAGGAGAACCACATGTGCTTCTCCATGCAATAATCATGTTGATCAGCATCCCGAATATGTTCTATTATAGTTTAAAAAAAATGTTTTGTCCAATACGTGTTTCTTTTGAGACATTTTTCAAAACAATTTTTAGTAAGAGTAGATGCAATGTGAGTATAGCATACCGAATATATCATGTTTGAAGTTGAAACTTCATGTGACCCAAAATATGGTAAATGCTGACATCTAATATGAACCAGTTAACATTTTCATGCTTAATAACAATTTGCAACTGCATAAATATTATTATACGTTATAACAGTTGCAATTCCTTAAATCTTATTATAGGTTAAGTGTTGTTCAGCTAAGTTTCGTTTTCATTTTGAATCGTTGGGCTTCATTTTTAGCTAAGTTTAAGTGTTGTTTGTTCTTTAATCGTTATTGATTAAATCCCCTGTTCTTTAATCGTTGTTAAATGAATGCCCTGTTCATTTTGTGTTGTTGATTGAATTATTGGAGTAGCTTCTAGACCTAAGTTTTTTCCTCATGTATCGTTAATTTTGAGATTTAAAATATAAGAGTTTGAATCAAATGGTTCAGAATTACATGTGATTTTTATCGAGTTTTAGTTTTTTATTGTTCTTTTAACCGTCTTTTATATGTTACTGTTCACAGGCATATACTCATATTATTAAAGTGTGAACCCGAGCATAGGTATGTGTTATTATATTTTAGTTTATCAATTGCTAGCAAAACTTAAACTTAGATGTGTAAAAACTTCTAAACCTAAACCTAAACCTATTTTTTACTTACTTGAAGATCCTTTGATGTTTAAGTAAACCTGTTTTTTACTCAATACATGATAGATACGTCGCTTAAAAAGTAAGTCAGAATTAAATCTTTAAATATGTCTCTTGAAAGCAATGAGCATCTCCCTTCTTTATATAGCATTGCGTCCTTATGAATGAGCAACCAAATTCTTATTTGGTTCAATTTTATCTAAAAGGACTATTCGTTGTCCTGAAATACTTATTCCTGAAATACTTATTTTTACTTCTAAATTGAATACAAATAAACTTCAATTAACTAAACATTATTATACACAATAGTTAAAAGGTTTCCAACTGCACACACTTAACGTGATACAGATGGGTAAAGAGAAGAGGTATGTTGTTGATGCTCTTCTCCAATAATGTAGGTAATTATTTTGTTTTTTCTTGAAAAAATATGAGGGATACGGTCGGATAATGATCCTGCAAGGTGGGACGGGAAGGATAGGCTGTGGGACTGTGGGGTTGGGCCTGGGGAGGGATGTCGATATTACTATTGGGGACAGTCTGATACATGTTACTTGAGTGAATTTGAGAGATGTTCATTGGTGGATTTAAGATTTAGTTCCACAACACAAAAGCATTCGATAGATTTTCATTACTTTTTTTGTAGATTTGAACTAAATGTAAGAGATCGTTCCATACACCAATGACACAAAAGATCTGTTCATGGTGTTTGCTCAAAATAAATTGTAAACTCTATTCATTTGTGCTATTTTGATTATTGTATTTGAAGGGAATGATTAGTGGATTAAAGAAGTACCATAAACAATATTTAATCAAAAAATGTTTGCTCAAACAGTGTTTGCATTTTTAGTGCATATTCTGATTAGATTTGTCCTCCTCTATATATTGGTTATATTAGTTTATTTGAAATTGGAGAAATTTTAATTAAATTGGAGAGGTTTTAGTTCCCCATTAGGAACCAAATATTACATATAGTTTAGTGAAGTGTGTGAACCGAAAAGCTTATTATTCATGTTTTTTATTTGATAAATCGTTCACGTATTGATATGAATCTTTCTTGCTTGAATTAAACGGTACAAATTTTGAGGTACTATTTCAATTGGTGTTAAAGATATTTATAAGCTTATAGTTCAAGTTAGTATAAAAACTTATCACATCTCATGTTTTACTCTATATAAACTAGCTTTGAAGATGAGTTTTGTTGGACTCTTATGGCATATGTGAATTTGACCAGTATTCGTTTCATCCAAAAGTTATTCATCAGATTAGATTTCTTCCAGCAAGTACAATTTATTTATACATCTTTGTTACAGTATGTGTTATAATATTTCACTTGCCAAATCGCTCAAGTTGAAGTGTATACTGATGTTGCATAACGAAAATAATACTTTTAAATAATTTGTTTGCAAGCTCCTAATGTGAAATCAACATTACTTTAATGGGATTGCCCGTGCGAGGAAATTAGTTATGGATATCCACTCCTGAGTTTTTCAAGTAGGGGTGCTATAGATTTTTTTCAAGTCGGGTTACTGTAATAGTTTAGTTTCAAATTAGTATTATAAGTTTGGCTACCATGTATTGGAAAGTTCTATATATGTTGAATTGGGTATGGTGAGTTTTATGTGTTCCTGTACTTGACTTGGTTGAGATAGGAAAATTACATTCTATGATGATTTTGTTTATACGAGGTCCTTGACGGACTATTATTATTGTTACAAACTATTAGTTATTATTGTTGGTGTATTTTTTTATTTCTTAAACCAAATGGATAGCCCTATAAATAGAGGAAATTTTTCTCAATTTTTTAAAAATTGTTTACAATTATTTATGTTATATAAAAAATCTTTTTGACTTAAGTATTTGTGTTATTTTCAAGAACTGAGTTGAATTGAAGAATTTTGTTTATAAGATGTTTAAAACAAACTATTAGTATTATTATTCCACATTATTAATTTTTTTGTTGGAGTATTTTTTATTTCTTAAACAGGGTGGATAGTCTTATAAACAAATGCAATTTTGCCCAAAAATTTTAAATTATTTTTGTTAAATCCAAAATCTTTTCAACTTAAATTATACATGAATTGATGATTTTTACCTATCTTGATATCAACCCAAGTAAAAGCGGCAAAACACAAAATATATTTTTAACAAAAATTAAAGTCGGTAAAATAAACATGACTCGACATAATATGACACAACATGAAAAAATATTTTTGTACCAATCACGAACACTATCCAAGAAAATGAGGCAATGTACAAAATGTTTTTTTTATAAACTAAAAACGAACTCGATAAAAAAATGTGACACGACATGAAATATTATTGTTTACTTATCTTGAACACGATCCAAGTAAAGTGGTAGAACACAATGTTTTTTTAACCAAATACGAACTTGACCAAAATAAACACGGCATGATACAACATGAAATTTTGTTACCATTCACGAACGCTACCATTTAGCAGGATAGTCCTATAAACAAAGGATAATATGGCCAATTGTTTTATAAAATTACTCTATGCTTTGTCGGGGAACAAAAATTTTGCCATTTTGCAATTACGAGCTTTGGAAATTTTCGTCATTTTGTGATTACATACTTTGGAAGTTTTTGTCGTGCCTTCAGGCATGGACATACCCTAGTCTACTTATATAGTGACATCACATGTAATAAGAACATAATTTATATATTATTTTTTTATATAAAAAAGCAAGGTATTACAATCATCTTCCACCTCTTCGACAATATTATCTTCCTTCATCAAAAGCAAATTCTGGTGCATAGAAGAACGAATAGATTTGTTAGAGTGAATCCAGTCCCTGTCAAGTAATACATTAAATTTCGGTTTGCCTTCAGTAATGAAGAAGGCGGTTATATATTTCCTTTTGCCTACTTCAATATCAAAAGGCAACACACTTTTGGTTGACTTTTGGTCTCCAACAAAACTTGAGATAATTATTTGAGTTTGAACCAATTTTGTGTTTTGTTTATTTATGTTAATAAGCATAGAATATGGCATTACATTAATAGTAGCGCCATTATCTACCATTATTTTATTAATCGGAATTCCATTTATCTAAGCTTTTATAAACAAAGGTTTTATATGATTAATAACATTCTTAGTAGGGTCTTCAAAACAATATGTTATATTTAGATAAAATCCAAATAAGTCAAAGTTATCTACCTCTGACTTTTCTTATTCATCTACCTCCATCACAAGGACCTCTTATCTTTCTTCATCTTCAAACATATCTGGGAGGATATTTCTTGGCATTTACTAGGGTAGATGACCAAATTGGATGAACTGTTGTTGCTCAACCTCTTGCTATGGAACTATGGCATATACTACAATTATTTATTATTTTCTTATTCATCGGAGGAACAATGTCCATATGAACTAAACCTACTCCTACTCATTGCTCTTTCCATCTCTTTAAGACTTTCAACCAACAGGTCTGAAGAGTTAATAATTTCTTCGTGTTTCTTGTGAAACCTTATTTTGGC
The DNA here is from genome assembly GCA_949130495.1 of Sambucus nigra. Lineage (NCBI taxonomy): Eukaryota > Viridiplantae > Streptophyta > Magnoliopsida > Dipsacales > Adoxaceae > Sambucus > Sambucus nigra. The sequence goes on from OX422212.1 coordinate 500,390,149, forward strand.
TTTGATGGTGAGGAGACAAATCACTCTCATCCACTAGAACGTACAATCTAAGAGGCCTCTTTTCAACACCCATACTTTCTATGGATTCTTGTTTGTTAGGTCCTAAAAATCACCACTGTAACACCCCGACCCGAGTTTAAATGCTATTAAAGGACAAACCTGATCCGGTTCGCGCGTTAATTGTGAAGTGCAATGAAACACCCTAATTTATGTTTCTAATCCATTTTTTTATTATTATTAAATGTTATACTTATTAGGATGCGAGTTTAATAATCATTACGTGATATGAACTAAGCGAAGTGCCCCAAGGCCAAGTAAATAGAGCTACTACCGTAAATACAAGTAAATACTTACCTGTATAATGCACTCAAAATATGAAATTGCATGAAACTTGTCATAACAAAAGGAGGGAGTGAGTTGAATGCTCAGTGAGAACTATATAATTGAAGTATAGGAACAACGACAAAAAAGAATAGTCACACACTACACTACATGCATGTGAAAGTACGTATGTGTATATATATTTACCTTTGAAAATACATATCCCAATATATTAAACCGTTTTAGTCCAAAAACGTCATTTAATCAACTTATGCTCCTAATCTTTACAAAAAAATCATTTTGTATCATTATGCTAAAAAACTAGCATTCCTTCGAATTAACGCACACAATTAAACAATTAGCAATTTTGGGGGAAAATGTTTTATTTACTTTCAAACGTAATTACTCAATGTTTATTCACTCAGGCCAGAGTTACTTAACCATGTTGTAGGACTTCCATTCAACGCACGCACACACCATGTTTAGAAAAATACTCATTTTCCTTTGAAAGCCTCATATAATACACACTTGTGTTTATTATGATTCAAACCTCATTGGGTAGGTTAAACATCATTAAGTCATCTTATTTAACCATCTCATGTTACCACATGAGCATTAAAATTTTAAAGAGTTATTCTTTCATTAATAAATCAATGAATCAATGCCATTCATTTATGACTGTTTCATGAATATTCAATACATCACTTAGCATTTTTTTAGGGATTCCGACGACACACACACGTCACAACACACACGTCAAAACACACGCACACCCACAGTTTCACGGAATTTCATCTTATAACATCGAGCGCCAAGTAAATTGCACTTGCTTTGGGTTCTTTCACCACTAGCGACGGCATAACCTTGCTTAATTATTTAACTAGACATCATCCAATATCATTATCTTGCCAATGTGCTCGACATTTTCATATGTTCCATGTTAATTTTTCTTTTTCGGGTCGAAGCCAAAGCCTTGGACTTAACCATACATTTTTTCATTATTCACTTAGGAAAAATCTTATATTCCATTAAAGTCTCTTTTTTAACACATGTTGATTTTACACCGAAAATACTTTCTATTTAAGGACTCGTTTCATTATTTCTACATACGTGTCAAAACAATCTTTAACATTTTTTGTTTCCTAAAAATGTTACACTCTAAGTAAATTTCCAATTTACCCAATTTACATCCAAATATGTAGCTCCAATCCTTATTCAAGTGTTATTTACCAAAAAAAAAAAAAAAATTTTAAGCATCAAACTTAAAACGTAGGCATTTTAGTCACTATGACACTTTTTCAACTTCTAACTTTATCGAAAATCATATTTTTTCACATTACTCCCTTTAATATATAAAATCATACTTTTGACATATTAAAGTCTACACAGTTTAATTATGAGTTTTAACACTGAAAATTCATTTTAGTCAACATTTTCACATTTGACACTTTGCATTTCAAACTTAGTGTTGCACACTTTAATTATGAATTACATAAAGACCCATACTTATTCATTTTATTCAGACTTAGTCTTCTACATTTTTATTATCTACATTTTTACTCAAAGTTTGCAAGAAGACTACACTTTCACATATTTACACTTTTAACCCCAAAACTTAGTTTAATAAACTAAATAGTACACTTTATAAATGAAGCTCCATTTGCTCATTTCATAATGATTCATCAACATTAAAATCACTATATTAATCTCATAAAAAGAATATACATGCAAAGTGTTCTTCACATCAAAGAAATCATTCATTCACCTTCAAACATGAGTTTAAAACATGTTATTTCATAAAATATTTGTAAATAGTGGGCTGAAAATTATCCATTTTTAAAACCCATTCAATCATTCATTTTAAGTGCCCATTTTCATAGATGATAGTAATAATGATACTAAAAACTCTATTAGTACATTTAAAACTTTAAGCAACATATTTTAAGCTCTAAATATGTAAAAAAAATTAGGTTAAACATAGGTTTACTACAAGACCCATTTCAAAGATAGAAAATCTCATTTTTTTTTCTAATCTATATCTTAAAATCATATAGTATTCAATATTTAATCATGGATGGTTATTTCTACACACCTAATATTAACAAGATGCAAAATATTCATACTAATATCATCATTAAATTAAATTAGTAAGAGATAAGTATTTTTCACCTCAAAATGTCCTCAAATAATGGTAGAGAAGGTGGGTGACTCCCCCACCTCCAAAGGTGGCCTTAAAGGGAGTCATAATATCCACTCTTCAAGCTCCAAAATGAATCTTCAAACTCCATGAACTACTAATTTATTATTTCAAACTCCTTTAAAAAACACCCAATAAAGCTTTCTTTGAGCTCCAAGAACTCCTCCCAAAATATCCTATCAGTTGTCCCAACTTTGAGAGGTGTTTTAATGGAGTTTTGGGGACCTCTAAGGTAGTGTTTTTATGATGAAAATGGGTGGAAAATAAGGAACACAAATTTGGAAGGAAGAACAACTCTTGCATGAGATAGAAGATGGAGATATAATCGGAAATTTTTTTTTAGCTTTGGCTCCAAGTATGTACCTCCCATTTCTCTTATAATGAAATTATGGAAGATTTACACCATTGACCAAAAAACCCAAGGTTTTGAGTGTCCAAATGGGTGTAATTTGGTTCTCCAAGGTCTACATAGTAATTCTTGAAAGAGACTACACATACACCAAACATGTGACCCCAGAATCCCATTTGAAAAATGCCCAAAAATACCCACAAACGTTGACTTGCGTCACTTTTGGTACCCCCCCCCCCCCCCCCCCCCAATTTGTTTCTTTAGAAACTTTTAACTTAATAATCATATTCATTGCATTGTTTTAGCTAAAAAATCATATTTACAATAGTCGTTTGGCCTCCCGAATTGTCCTATATAAGGCACGTAAGAATCGGGACCTCCGTGCAAAATATTTTTTTTCTTCACATGGTAATATTCCTTATATTTTTATGAGTTTAAATGTATGGTTAAACAATTTGAGCAAAACTGGACTTTTGCAATGTCGTGCACCGTCAGACAAAATGTACTTAGGCTCGTGTAGCGCTCGTTGTTTGTCCGAATAGCGTGAAACTTAACCGAAGTACTTAAAGTAATTATATAAACTCAAAATAAAACTCATGTGAACCATGCAACGTAAATATTTCTCGTTTAATCCATATTGCGATACTTTGTTTTTCGTACCATTTAAATGTTGCGTCGTATTAACCTTATCCTTGTCACATCCGTTCCTTGATTATTTTTCCTCAAACTTAACGGACATCCTAGCTAATACTATTAGAGATTAAATATGCATTCATGCAACACCTATATCATTGGATTTTTATCGTTTAAACCATTTACGTAATACGCCACCTTACGTATTACTTTTTCCCCCTTAAATCTCTTGCTGAGAAGTTACCTTACGTATTACTTTACGTGTTAGATTTGAATTATTTATTTCTCGAATTTTTCTTTGAACAAAACACCTCAAATAATGTTAAATACCTAATTTGTAGGGCGGGGTACTACAACCACTTTTGGCTCCCTTCTCTTTGACTTAGGTGACTGCACCACATGCCACATACCCGGGACCACTTGTTGAGGTTTCATTGTCGTTGGATTCTTAGGCATCCCATTAAACTGTTGTGCCACTTTTAGATCTAGGATGAAAAATAAGGTAGACACCCATTTTACCATTGTGATTTACTTAAGGACCTTTATTGGTCCGGGAGTACCAACATATTGATGTTATTTGACCTCATTGAACACAAACCTAATGTTTTAGTTACTTCATGGAATTTTAGCATGCCCATGAGACAGACTAATAATGACCAGACAATGGTCTCACGTTTCTAAAGGCCCTTCTTTGAACTTTTTCTTAGTTTGGGGGCACTGGGGCTTTGGTCGCGTAGCCATTGTTCCCATTCTTCACTACATAATATATTGAAGATGATCACGGACCTAAGCCGTTAGCAGGTCCTCGAGTCATGGCCGAGGTCCGTAACCATTTTTGCTATGACCAAAAAATGTGGTTATGGACTTCATTAGTGACCCAAAATGAGTGTCATAGTCTCCTTCATGGGATAGTATTTGGCTTTAAGGTCACGTATCTCGATCATGATTCGATAGTCACGAACCTAGGACGTTACCATGTGTGTACTGCTATTCAAAGTGGGTTACATACCTTTACTGTGACCATGCATAGGACGATGTTGAAAATGGGTCAAGGTCCAAATTCGTGACCACGAATTTTTTAGAAAATAAATAAAAAATGGTCACGGCCATGGACCGCGACCATGTTTTTATTTGTTTTTTAAAATATTGGGGGTCACAGATTTAGGCCGTGACCACATGCATTTAATAAAAAAAATATTAATTTGTAGGCAACCGTAACAAAAAAAAACTATATATAGTAACCAATTTAAATACAATTAAGCAATATTGTAACCGTGGAATTCACAATTCAAAGTAAAGAACTATTCCATCCTAGTTAATTCATAAATCATAAATCATACTAAACATTCATAAAGCAAACCATACATTTAAAAATCAAATTAAGTCTAGATATTTTTAAATTTTTGTCACACTATGGGGATACAATTAAGCAATATGGGTTTTCACCCTTTAGCGGCATATTTTTAATTTTAGGTCTAGATATTTACAAATTTTAGTAATATTCTCAAATCGGACCTCCTTGACTACGCGTTCAGTTCCTATTAGTTACATTGGTTTCATGTGAGGTGTTCGTGCCTCTTTCAGAGCTTTTTAGGGGTTATCTTGGATTTTTTGCCTCTAGCGACATGTTTTTAAGCGTAACTCTATACATTTGTAAATTTTTCATATTCACAAAACCGACATCCCATGACTACGCGATCAGCTTCTACAAGTTACATTGGTCCCGTGCAAGGTGTTTATGCCTCTTTCGGGGCCGTTTGGGGTTTTAAGCCTTAAGAGGCATATTTTTAAGCCTAAGTCTAGATATTTCTAAATTTTAGTGATATTCTCAAATCAGGAGTCCCGTGATTATGTGCTCAGTTCCTAAGAGTTACAGTGGTCTCGTATGAGGTGTTCGTTCCTCTTTGAAAGGCATTTGGGGTTGTCTTATGTTTTTGCCCTCTAGCGACATATTTTTAATCCTAAGTCTAGATATTTGTAAATTTTAATCATATTCTCAAACTCGGAGTCCCATGAGTGCGTGGTCTGCTCGAGTTACATTGGTCCCGTGAGAGGTGTCCATGGCTCTTTTGGGGCCGTTTGGGAGTTGTCTTGGGTTTTCTCCCTCAAGAGGCATGTTTTTAAGCCCCAGTATAGATAATTGAAAATTTTAGTCATATTCGTAAGCGGGGCATCCATGAATACGTGATCAGTTCCTACAAGTTACATTGTTCCCATGCGAGGTGTCTGTGTCTCTTTTAAGGCCATCTTTGATTTTCTCCCTCTAACGCCATATTTTTAAGCCTAAGTCTAGATATTTGCAAATTTTAGTCAATTTTTAAAATTGGGAATCCCGTGATTACGCAGTCAGTTCCTATGAGTTACATTAGTCCCATGCAACGTATTCATTCCTCTTACGTAATTGTTTAGTGGATGTCTCTAGAGGCATATTTTAAGCCTAAGTCTAGATATTTGCAAATTTTAGTCATATTCTCAAACCAGAAGTCCCATGACTACACGATCATTCCCTACAAGTTACATTGGTCCCATGCGAGGTGCTCGTATCTTTTATGGGGATGTTTTTTTTTCTCTAGTGGCATATTTTTAAGACTAAGTGTATATATTTGAAAATGTTTAGTAATATTCTCAAACATGGAATCCTATGATTATGCGATTAGATTTTACGAGTTACATTGGTCTCATGCAAGGTGTTCGGGCCTCTAACGGGGCTACTTGGGAGTTGTTTTGGGTTTTTGCCCTCTAGCAGCATGCTTTTAAGCCTAAGTCTAGATATTTTTAAATTTTAGTCATATTCTCAAATCGAGAATCCCGTAATTACTCGGTCCATTACTAGGAGTTACGTTGCTCTCGTACGATGTGTATGTGCCTCTAACAAGGCCGTTTGGGGGATGCTTTGTGTTTTCATCCTATAGTGGCATGTTTTTAAGCCTATGTCTATATATTTTCAAATTTTAGTCATATTCTGTAATCGAGAGTCCCGTGACTACGTGTTTAATTCCTATGAGTTACATTAGTCCTATGCGAGGTGTTCGTGTCTTGTACGGTGCAGTTTGGGGTGAATAATGGATTTTCTCCCCTAAATCTATATATTTACAAATTTTTATCATATTCTCAAACCGAGAGTTTCGTGACTATTCAATCAGTTCCTATAAGTTACATTGATCTCGTGAGAGTTGTTCGGCCTATTACGAGGCCTTCTAGGGATTTTCTTAGGTTTTCGTCCTCTAGCAGCTTGTTTTAAATACTAAGTCTTTATTTTTACAAATTTTAGCCATATTCTCAAACTAGTATTCTCGTGACTACGCGATCAGTTCCTATTGGTCCCGCGAGAGGTGTTTGTGACTCTAACAGGGTCGTTTGGGGGTTGTCTTGGGTTTTCGCCCTCTAACGGCTTATATTTTAAGCCTAAGTCTACTTATTCATAATTTTTTTATCATATTCTCAAACCATGCATCAAGTGACTATGATGTCAGTTCTTATCCCGTGCATGGTGATCGTGCCTCTTTCTAGGCCATTTTAAGGATACTTTGGATTTTCACCCTCTATTGGTATGTTTTAAGACTAAGTCTACATATTTGCAAATTTTATTCATATTTTCTAATAGGGAGTCTCATGACTACGCGGTCAGTTTCTACGAGTTACATAGTCTAGTGTGAGGTATTCGTGCCTCTTACGGGGCCATTTGGGGGTTGTCTTGATTTTTCACGCTCTGGCGGCATGTTTTTAAGTTTAAGTCTAGATATTTGAAAATTTTAGTCATATTCTCAAACAGGTGTCCTGTGACTATGCGGTCAATTCCTAAAAGTTGCATTTGTCTTGCGTGAGGTGTTCATGCATCTTTTTAGGCTGTTTGGTGGTTATTTGCGATTTTCGCCCTCTAGCAACATGTTTTTAAGCTTAAGTTTAGATATTTATAAATTTTAGTCATATTATTGAATCGAGAGTTTTGTGACTACGCGGTCAGGTCTTACATTACATTGGTTTCGTACGAGGTGTTTGTGCCTCTTACAAAGCCATTTAGGGGTTGTTTTTAGTTATTTCCCTCTAGCGGCATTTTTTAAGGCTAAGTCTAGATATTTTTAAATTTTAGTCATATTCTCAAACATGGATTTCTGTGACTACGCGATTAGATTTTACGAGTTACATTGGTCCCATTCGAGGTGTTCGTGCCTCTAATGGGGCTATTTGGGAGCTGTTTTGGGATTTCGCCCTCTAGCGGCATGTTTTTATGTCTAAGTCAAGAAATTTACCAATTTTAGCGATATTCTCAAACTGGGATTCCCGTTACTACGCGATCAGTTCCTACAAGTTATAATGGTCCCGTGCGAGGTGCTCGTGCCTCTAACTGGGGCCATTTAGGTGATGTTTTGGGTTTTTTCCCTTTAACAACATTGTTATGCCATAAAAATGGTGTGTTCGAAAAACCAAATGGAGACTAATCAACGTTTCTTGCGGAAAAATAATGTCCTCAGCTTAAACCACATTCTGGTCATCCAGAGTATTCTGGTCGACCTCAGAATGACAGTCATCCAACTTAGCTTGGCCAAGTCACAGGGCATTAAATGCAGGTGGACACTTTCTAATGGGGTGATGTCAGCATCACTTAATACACAAGCATGAGAAATCTAAGAATTATTATTCCCCTATCATTCATGGGAAATGTGTACCCATTACTCTTTTCCATAAAGTATGTAAAAAGGTGTGCATGCCTAATATGTAAAGGAAGGACACATATCACCCAATATTCTTTTTGTCTCCACTACATTCTCTCTCTAGGCCCACACATGTCAGGAATAAATATCACGCATAATCTTCCAATATAGGGGATTAAGATATTAACCATTGTTACACTATGATATTCTAGAGAGAGAGAAGGAAGATAACCCTGTAAGGATATGTTCTTCCATGGCTATGACCCTTTGAATATAACACTATTTCAAAACATGTCGACGTAGGAACCACACTGGGTTGGATCACACAAATCTTGTTTCTACTCTTTCCTCTTATTCCTTTTCTAGTATTCTTATTCTAAGACCCATTTTAATGTGACTGATATCTCTCAAGCTATTGCGGATTTAATATTATGTATCTAGATAAGATATGAACCATACACCAATTTTAGGGGCATCTTCTGTGGGAAAGTATTTACAAGCCTATTGTTACTTCCTACCAATATTTTCTCTTAATACTCTGAGATTCCCCTTCTACGTCTTTTTCTACTGTTTTGTTGATTCCAATGGTATAAATACCCATATTCCATCAACACAAAACCTTTTTTATCCCCATATGACCTATTATTGTGAGAATGAGCGAGAACCTAGAAAGTAGTGGGGTCGTAGAGGAAATTTCACACTCTACCTAGGCATGAAAGACCTAAACTGGTTATTAATGAGCTTGTCCAAGGGCCAATATTCTATGCAAGAGAGCATTAAGAAATTGACAAAGAGTATCCTAACTACACAGAGGAGGTAGGATGACTATCTGACCACCCCGTAAGAAGGTGGAAACCTTATACAAATTCAGGATATGCCCCCTCTAACTCCACAAAAAGATAGGAGGCAAATGTACCGTGAGAAGGTTGTTGAGAATCCTAAACGACTAGACTGGGGCCCGTGAGGGGAAGATAGTGAATCCAGGAATGACGCGCCATACCATAATGATGTATCTTACAGATCAGGAGTCACATATACCATCTAAATAGATCTTACGGTGATGAGAAGACTTATTACTTAGAGCGTAAAATTTATTTAGAAATACTAAGCAGAAGATCCCCATATAACCCCGTAGGGACAAGAACAGAGAGGGCCCAACAATGTTGGGGCTCAAAGAACACGTAGATAAGACTATATGAGTTAAGCCCATGCATAACTCAAGACCAAGAATTCGAGGGATAGATCAAGTCAAGAAGACTTCCAAGGAACAGATCTTAGCTGATAGCTGAGGACGAGTAGATAAAATTCTGATAGTTAGGGACGAAAAGTACAAGCATCCCTAGAGAGGATCGATCCAATGGTTAGAAGATCATTTGGGTTAAATGATAAAGGCGAAGAACCCCCTATAAATAGGTTTTATAAAAGGATCCCCATTCATATTATCTATCGTGAGCTACCCAACACCTGCTAAATTCAAACCTAAAAGGATCCTCATTCATATTATCTATCGTGAGCTACCCAACACTTGCTGAATTCAAACCTCCATCCATCACCCCTAAATATGATGGTACATCTGACCCAGTGTTGAATATAGAGAAGTATCAAGTTGCCTCGAATATTTACTCTATCCCTGATGAGATGTATTGTCATGGATTTTCTAGCACGATTACCAGATCGGCCTAAATCTAGCATAATGGATTACGGTGTCCGATCATTTTGTTAGAAAAATCTGCTTCGTCTCACCACGATAGGCAAATGGGTAACCCACTTGCTGAACATACATCAAGGGGTAAATGAGATGACCAGAGAATTCATTGCCAGATTTAACACTAAAAAGTTAGAAGTCGTGGACTACGAAGAAAAGATAACAATTTCAGCACTTATCAGCGGATTGCAATCTGGGAAGCTGTTTTGGAAACTATCAAAAGAATCTCCCAGAACTATGTCTAAATGGCTGGAAAGATTATGAATGTCAAAAAAGTTATAGTAGCAAAGGAGACTGGACATTCTAAAGAGGACACCGACCAGGTCTTTATAAAAAAGAAGGAGCTCAGAGAGAGAGAGGAAAGTCTGACAGGTCAAAGAGGATTGATGAGTATACCCCGTTAACTGTAGGGTTACATCATATCCTCGAGGAGATTCGGGGAAATAATGACCTAAAGTGGTCGAGAAAGTTAAAATCTCCATTGAATAGGAGAGATAGAATTGAGTATTGCGAGTTCCAAAATGATCATTGCCACAATATGGACAGCTACCTAGAATTGAAGAATGATAATGATATTCCCATCAAGCGAGGAAAAATAACGAAGTTCATTAATAATGGTGGTCGATATGATAAATGGGTTGAGAAGAAACTAAGGAGGCGATCAAAATCTCCTTACAGGGAGACTGATAAAAGGAAAATAGGTCGAGATGATGATCCCGACCCACCTAAAAAACCAAAAAAATGGTGCATGAGGTAAAAATGGCCTCTTTTGGATATAATTTCATATCAGGAGGAGATGCTGGAGGACGAGATGGGCTAGCAGAAAGGAAGGCTTACTTGAATAAGGCCAAGGCATGCGCCCACATACGACATTTTTACCCAACTGATCACACTGCATCTCGTCCCAGGAGGGTAAATAAATATTGCCTCATTGTGGATTTCTCCAAAAGATGACTTGTCAGGTGTACTTTCCCCACATGACGACCTTCTATTCAACAAGATGGTGGTGGAAAAACAAAAGGTGGCCAGAATATTAGTGAACAATGGTAGCTCAACTGATGTCCTTTTCTACTATTGTTTTGAGAACTTAAGGCTGGAAAATAGGAAGCTAGAGGCATATCATAGGCCTCTCATAGGCTTTTCAGGGGAAAATATGTTCTCCTTGGGCATGCTAGAGTTGCAAGTCTAGATTGGTGAATGGCTGACCTACCGAATAGAGAAGATCCAATTCTCTGTCATAAATTAGAATGTACATTCGGTATACAACATCATGTTTGGAAGGGTCGGATTAAAGAAGTTTAAAGTTATTCCATCCACTCTACATCATTACCTAAAATTCCCCACCAATTACGGAGTTAGTGTGGTGAAAGGGAATCAGGTGGAATCTCGCGAACCTTACTGCACATCAACGGAGAGGAAGATTAGAAAAAATTAACTACTACTTATCAGATCGAGACCTTAATCCTCGAGATGAAGATAAACTAGTAAAGGGGCAAGTGGTAGAGGAAACGAAGAATGTGGTATTAAATGATAAGCACCCAGAAGGATAGCTCAGATCGGTTCATCCCTTGATCATTTCTTTAAAAAAGAATTAGTTGAGTTCTTGAGAAGGAGAAAGAATGTGTTTGCTTGGTTCCATGGATACATTCCAGACATAGATCTGAGATTTATCCACTCTGAGCTCATCATAATGAAACATGCAAAGCTAGTGAAGCCCAAATGTCATGTGTTCAGCCAGGAGAAAAATATGGTGATCCAAGAAGAGGTGGATAAGTTACAGAAAGAAGCATTCATCAAGGACGTGAAATATCCAGAATGGATTTCAAACGTTGTCATGGTAAAAAAGAAAAATGACAACTGGCATATGTGCGTAGATTTCACCGACCTCAATAAATCTTGCCCTAAAGACCACTATCCGCTACCCAGGATTTACCAACTGGTCGATGCCACAAATGGTCATGATCTCCTCAGCTTCATGGCTGCTTATTCGAGGTACAACCAGATAAAGACAATGCCAAAGGACCAGGATAAGACTTCACTCATAACCAGCTGAGGTACATAATGGTCCAATGTTATGCTTTTCAGATAGAAAAATATTAGAGGAACGTACCAAAGGCTAGTGAAAGTTTTTTAGGATTAGATCGGCAAAAACTATGCAAGTATATGTGGATGACATGCTAACAAAAAAGCAAAAAAGCAGCTGACCACATAAGTGACTTGGAGCAAATTTTTTATTAGCTAAAAAAAATACCAAATGAAGTTGAATCCATAAAAATGTGTTTTCGAGGTCAAAGAAGGAACATTCTTAGGCTTCATAGTCAATCAAAGAGGCATAGAAGAAAATTCAGACAAAATTCAAGTGTTGGTCAACATGTAATCCCCCAAAAGAAAAAAAGATATCCAGAGGCTAGCAGGCCGAATGACTACTCTGAACAGATTTGTATCTAAATCTACAAACAGATGTATCCCATTCTTTCAAATTGCACGAAGAACGAGGAATACGAGACAACGTTTTAAGAATTGAAGAAATATTTGGGATCCTCACCACTACTGTCTAGGCTAATTCAAGGCGAAAAACTCTACTTATACTTGCCCATCTTAGAATTAGTTGTTAGCTCAGCTCCGGTAAGACAAGACACTGAAGTACAAAAGCCGATGTATTACACTAGCAAGGTGTATGGAGGAGTATAAATCCGATACCCTAGGCTGAAAAAGTTAGCTCTGGCTTTAACTGAAGCATCAAGAATAATGAAGTCATATTTCTAAGCCTAGATCATCATCGTTTATATAGACCTCCCTCTATGACAAGCTGTCCACAAACCCGACAAATCAGGACGACAAATGGCTTGGGCAGTTGAAGTTGGAGAGTACGACATCCACTATGAGACCAAAATGGCTATTAAAGGCCAAGTAGTGGTCGACTTTATAGCGGAGTTTATCTATGAAGAGAAATTGGCAGAGCAGACTTCTACAAAGGAGAGATAAGGATAGTAGAAAACCGAGCAAACTTCTATAAAAGAGAGGTCAGTAATAAGAACAAAGGAGCAAATTGATATGACCAAAACAGGCACCCGTTGCGGATACTAAGTGAAAGGACTCTGCATGGGACCAGATAGGCTCCAATCAATATTTAACACCAGCAGCTGCTTACGAAGAGATAGGTTGCAGTCTTCATTCAACATTAATCGCTGCCTGGGTTCAAATAGCCCCCAACCACTTGCTATTTCCATAACGTACAACTTATATAGAATACTAGCATGTTATCATTTATTTCACAGTTATCCTACTTCTAAAAAGATTCGATGATCGCACAACTTATCCACATGTCACGTGCTCAATGCACGCGACATTTCCTTTTGACTTCTATAAAAAGAAGTGCTCACCTCGCAAATAAAAAGAGGGATATGGCGACGAAGCCCTACCAAAATATTTACTCTTCTTCTCTCTATAAGCTAACAGACGCTTGGGGCACAACCAATCTACTGCCTCAATTTACAATGTAGCCTATCCTAAAAGGCTGCTAGACTCATATTAGAAAATGTATCTAAATGTACTATTCTCATACATCTAAAAATAATAAGAGGCCAAAACCTGCACAAGACTGTAAAACATAAAGCTACAGGTATTCATACAACAAATAAATATCACAGAAGAAAGAGCATGGCATTCATCATCAAGAAATATGGTCGCAACTATATATAATTCCAAAAGATGATTCAATGTTTGAAAGCCACGGAGAGCCCAATAAAGTTCAAAAAATTACAAAATAGATACAAATAAAAAATAATTGTTGACAGCTGTAGAGAGCTAGCTGAGTAAAAAAAAATTACAAGTCAAAGAAACTAAGAGGTTAAGTCCTCTTTAATGCCATCATCTACATCATCGGCCGAAGTCTCTATCTCCTCATCATCTTCATCAGTTGTGGCCTCCTCAAGACGTTTTCTTGATAACTCCTCTACATCCCTCAGGTCAACCACGCACTTTATATGCTTAGGGTCACTGAGCTTCCAGGCAAATATTTTATCTTTGGAGTCTGGAAAGTTCTTTGTGGCCCTGTGCCTTAACTCTTAGAAGATGCGTAGATAGGATTTATTAATGAGCATATAAAAATTTCTGGAGGTTTTGAATAAGGCTACATCATCTTCAGTAGCTTTCTCCAGGGCCGTGGAATGCTCCTCATCCTTATTCTTGGTGGCTTAAATAGGTTTCTCTTGAAGTGACTTCAAATCTACATCCTGATTACTTATTAACTTTTGGTTTAATCCCTTGATTGCCGTCAATTTCTCTTGAAGGGAGACACCCAGCCCGGTCATATGAAGAGTCTTGGCATTAGAGGCTTTCAAGGCATTTGTAGCCTGCTTAAAGATATCTTCAACCGCTTTATGGATAGTGTTTGCGGCCTCCCCCTTCTGATCCGCATCCATCTTATAAGTCAAGCGAGTTGCCTCGAAAGACTTTTTTCAGCTTCAAAGAATAAGTCATGGCATTATCTAGTTCAAACGGGTGGCTAGACTTCACAACCCTATAAAGTTTAAATAGCCCTTCATGCTTGGCCCTTTGGGAAAAGGAAACCTCTTTGGCCTGAAATTACAAAATTAGTGTTAGTAAAAGAGATGGAAATGATTATTTACGAAAAGTAAACTATGGAAAATAGTACTTACCCTCAGCAGACTATGGAGGGCATATTCCTCAAAATCCTATTCATCCTCCTCCACCAGACGATGGAGGTCAGTAGTGTTCGCAACCCTTCTCATCTTAGAGACTACAGTAGCAGTCGTATCCCAAGGGGACTTTGGATCAGGATTTTTTAAGAGTGACAGTGGATGAACTTCAGCATCCCTTTCTGCCCTACTCTACAGAGTGGGCAAGTTATCATTAACTGTCATGACGTTCCGCGGAGGGGATGAAGTGTTTGAAATGTTAATGGCGCTGAAACCTCCAATGTCATAATTAACTTGGGCTTCCGTGTTGAAACCCTCATTCTGTGGCCCATCATATGTGGAAGAATCAACGAGGTCCACCTCATTCTCAGTGTGAGGGTTGACCTCCTCAACCCCAGTAGCAGTAATTAACTCCTTCTCAACCTTAGGAGCCACCTCCTTGGGTGACCTTTTCTTCTTCTTCCACTTCTTTCTTGGGGATTAGTAAAGGCCAACGGCAGCCTCATCCATCTCATTGCGTTGGGCAATGAGTAGATTACGATCAATTTCCTAGGAACCACCTGAAAATTGGGAAAATCAGTTTCAAGTTCCAGATAGACAGTGCGGCAAAAAATTTAGAAGAAATTGGGATTCTTTCCGCATTCGTTTTTAGAATGTCCTTGGGTGGGAAGTATCCTCATTTGAAAAGCTTCCAAAAGGTTACTATATGAGGAAAGTGTTTTCTTCGTCGATTTAGAGGTCCGTGTCCTCAACCCTCTTCCTCTGCATGTTGTTGAGTTCCAAGCCTGTAAAAGCTATACTTACAAGGAGTTAATGAATGTTGAAGCAAACATACAAACTCACAATGTTTGAAACATCAGCGTCAAGATGTGTTCTTTTAGAAGAGATTTTGCCTTACCCTTGCACTGCCCTTTTGCTTGCTGAGTTTTAGGCTCAGGGTATTTTTTATTGATGATCTCCTATGTAAAGGCCCCACCAAAATAGGAGTTACCTTCTCAAGTGGGGTCTTCTCGACACAACTAAAGTGCCAAATCTCCTTTTGTGTCCTTTTTTACCAGGTATTTCTCATTTTTAGGTATGCGAATGGAAAAAGAATTCTGGGGGACACCTTTGATACAGTTTTTTATCAACATGATATGGCGTTACCGTAAGACAAACCACGAGTGACTGAGGGAGGGAAGATAATTACTAGGGGGTATAAAAAAGTTACCAAAATTGTCAGTTCTCAGGAGTATCCCCTCAGGGGTAAAATCTGCATAAGCTTCCAGGTACAAGTCTGTTGGCAAGAGGCTAGTAGGAAAGTCTGGGGTGTAGGTCCCTTGATCATAGACAAACTGCCTCCTCACATGCTCAAAATGATAGAACTCCACTTATTGACCAAACTCTATCAATGAGGGAAGAAATAAGGAAGGACCATCGCTATAATAGAAATATGGGGGCAATCAGGTACTGACTCTGCACTGGAAGGATGAAGAAAAGACCTAGGCAATGCTGAGAAGAAGCCTCATAAAAAATTTCATCCACTCACATTGAGTAAGAGAAAAATAAAAAATCATCAGTATTATCTATAAATAGGGCCAGAGGTTTCTTTGGAGACTTCTTATGCCACCTCGCAATGCGAGCGACCTGACTGTACAGCGATCGAAACTCAAGAGCAAAATTGGAGAATCTCTCAAACAAAAACTCCATGAGTATAAAGGAGTTAAAAAAATTGCCACGTCGAGACGATCGTGTGAACACTCCATGTCCATATGTTTACGATCTAACTAAGTGTATAAACCCAAGAGTGACAGCAGCGAGGGGGCATTCCTCCCTAGAGCAAGTGTAACAGCAAGGCGAAAGACCAACTCTCGAGGAGAGTCATTTGGTCTCCCTTGAAATAATAACCTACTAAGGAACGTCACGAAGAAAGACGCTAAGTGGGTGGGATAGTTAATCTTAGGTCCATATTGGCTCTTGGGGGTTTTACTTGGAATTCCCTCCGTGGGCGTTGTCTTAAGATCTCTGAACCAATACCTTTCCCACTTAGCAAAGGAATGATTAGTGGCCCTAGTATTGGTGGTCGAAAGATAGCGAGGGCATTCTGACAAAGCTTGATGAATATTCTTACACATGGCCTACTCGGCGGCATCCTCATAGCCATTAGTGAAATCATGATCACCAAAGAGGGGAACACCAGTCAACTCACATATATCCTAAACCATAATGGAAAACTCACCCCAGATGGTGACAAAAGTGTGAGAATCAACACTCCAACTAGAGGCCAAAAGATAGTAAGTGTTGGTATGTTTGGAAATTGTCCAAGTCTTCAAACTTGTGAGGATCCTAGTAAGACCCAGTCCCTCGGGTTGGAACATCCATAATATAATCAACCCAGATATCCAACTTCTCTACCCCCCACCCACCACCACCACAGACATCAATATTGATGTTGGAAAAGGGGAAATGACCCATGTCCACTCGCACGTAGAAAATGCTATCAGCAACCGCAATTGGGGTATCGGTGGGCTCAACAAAGCTAAGAACTAGTTGCTCATTGATCTTCTCAACAAAATTAGCATCAAAATGTTTGAGCGAGGGCATAAAAATGTCCTTTTCACTAAAAAAAGGGTGCGAGACGATAGACAGATTAATCCCTCTTCGAGCATCTCTCCAGGTATTCCCTTTGAACCTTAAATAGATCAATAGCCCCACTGAAAGAAGGGCCAGCACCACCAGAACTAGCAGTGATAGTGGCAATAAAGGTGACCATGGAAGACATCACAGTGGTGTCGCATGTGGTAATAGTGGTGGTGACAGTGACTTTAATAGGCAAATAACCCACCAAAAGCTCATTGATAGCGGTGGAAACGAATGAAGAAGAAGCGACCATGGAGTTTCTTAGAAAGAAAAGGGAGTAATACTATAGTAAATAATGGAGGAAGTTTGAAATATTTTGAAAATCCCTCTTTCTCTCTCTGACAGAAAAAAAGGTAAAAGAATGAAATGGAAGAGGAAGGGTATTTATAAGGGGAGGAATGACGGTTAAAACAAACGAGGCAATAATTGACCAAATCATAATGAAGACTTCTCAAGTACATACGTGCCTCCTCGAGACACTAAAAGGATCCATCAGTAAAACCGTCATGTCAAATACATTAAATTCCCCAATAAAAGTAATGATTTATTTGAAGCGACCCCTCGAATTACCAAAAAGTAATGATTTATTTCGTGTAAAACTCTTCATTTCTAAAAAACACAAACACTTTTGCACGAGGGGATAATATAAAGGTCACCCACTCAACTTCCCAAAAATAAGCCCAACAGGTCTAGGGAGTGCCATACGAGTGGGTCTAGACTGAAGGAAGTGGTATCAACCAAACATTAGCGAGGGGGATGCCATGCGAGCAAGCCCAAAGATAAAGAAAGAAACATTGGATAAATAGTCCAAATAGGGAGAGTGGGTCCAAAGTACAAATGAACAGAAGTAAACCAAATAGTCCAAATATGGCGAGTGTGTGCCACGCGAGTGGGCCCAAGAAAAAATGAGCAGTAGATAGCCAAACAGTTCAAATATGGTGAGAGGGTGCCATGCGAATGGACCCTAGAGCAAATGAATAATAGTTAGCCAAAAAATTCAAAGTTTTATGAATATAGGTCCCTACCAGCGGTTTTATTCCAAAATAAGGACTAAAACTATAAATAAAATATTTGGTGTCCTATTTTCAAAATACATATTACAATAGATCCTAAATTTATAATAGATTATGTATTTTTAGGACTTAAAATAATATTGATTAAGGATATATGACAAGAAACATTTCGTTTTCATTTTTAGTCCCTATTTTCAAATTAAAGGGACACGTGGCATGCTGTGATTGGTTAACGTTTTATGAATATAGGTCCGTGCTAGTGGCTTTATTCCAAAATAGGGACTATAACTATAAATAAAATGTTTGTTGTCCTATTTTGAAAATACATATTACAATAGATCCTAAATTTACAAACCCCCATTCAATAAAGGGTATATAATATTAATGGGAACATTAATAAGCTAAATTTACCCGAATGTTTATTTCTGTGATATATGCTAAATATATGCTAAATATACCATAACTGAAAGAATAGAGTTATGGAAGGAGTTGTATATGCTATCTGGGGATATTAAAGATTCATGGCTAGTGAGGGGGATTTTAATATATATGGGTTGATCCTAGTAAAAGATTGGGGATAAAAAAAAGTGAGTTTGGGAGTTGATAATGATGCAATCGGAATAAGTTTTCTTAGAGCAATAATAGAGTTTGATAGACATTAGACAAAATATCAGGGAACATGAAATGGATAGAATTATTTTGATATTATCAAAGTGGAGCATCTTTTGTAATGCTTATTCTGATCATTCTTTACTCCTTACTGCTATTAGCCAACAGCAAGCTAAAAATCCAGTGCCTTTTAAATTTCAGAATATGTGGCGCATACACTCTGATTTTATAAATATGATTGAAAGAAATTTGAAGTCTTCTTTAAAGTGGGAGATTCATACTCAACTCAACTCAACAAAATATTTTTTCAATTATTTGGGGTTAGCTACATAAATCCTATTTTCCCATCCCATTCTGTTTAGTGTAATATCTTGAGTTAAACCACATGATGTAATGTCCTTTTTAACAATTTTCCACCAAGTCGATTTAGGTCTATCTCTACCCCTTGCGTTACCATTAATACCAACTAAATCACTCTTCCTTACGAGGTTATCTATTGGTCTACGCTTGACGTGCCCAAACCATTTAAGTCAAGTTTCTCTCGATTTATCTTCTATCGGAGCTACTTTTACTGTTTCACGAAATTTGTTTATTTTTAATTTTATACTTTCGAGTTTTACCACAAATCCATCTTAGCATTCGCATTTCTGCCACACTCATTTTTTGCACATTTTATTTTTTTGTTACCTAACACTCTGTCCCATATAACGTGATGAGTATAATGGTCATCCTTTAAAATTTTTCTTTTAACTTTACAGGTATACGCCTATCACACAATAAGTCTGTAGCACTTCTCCACTTAATACACCGTGCTTTTATCCTATGAGTAACATCATCACTACTATCTCCATTTTTTTGGATAATCGAGCATAAAGAATGAAAATGATCATTTCTAAGTATCTCTTGACCCTCTAATTTCACCACACCCTCGTTTGTTCTACTATTACTACTAAAATTGCACTCCACATATTATGTTTTAGTTCTACTTATTTTAAATCCTCTTGTTTCTTGAGTTTCTCTCCACAATTCAAATTTGGTATTAATTCCCGTCTTAATCTCATCCACCAAAACAATATCATCTGCAAATAGCATATACCATGTCATCTCATCTTGTATTTGGCCACTCAATTCATCCATAACAAGAACAAAGTGATAAGGACTTAGTGTTGAACCTTGGTGCAGGCCTGAACTAAATACTAAAAAGAACCTTTCAAAGTTGGACGACATGATTTTTTGGGTCTCTCTTTTAAATCATTATGAACTGTAAACATATTGTTACTTAAAGGTAGGTGAATCTTGACACGAATCCAACTGAAGATATTAGTAGAAAGTTAAGTGAATCTAAGCTTTATCTCCATATGATGCTTAAATGTGAGGAAGGTTCTATGGAAACAAAGGGCTAAAAACATATAGTTAAAGGATGGTTATAAAAATGAATAATTTTATAATTTGAGGAAGAGAATATAAATCTTTCTTGTTATTATTTGGAGAGGCTGAATTCCTCTTATATAGATACATGCATGAGAATTTGAAATATAAAGAATAACATGAATAAAACCTGCTGAGCTAGGAAATAGGAAACTATTGTCATCCTTTTAATAGAATCATGAGCTTGGTCCTCCATTAAAGTTAGAGGCTGTGGATCAACTCTATTTTGATATTCCTCAATACTCCCCATCATGTGAAGGTGGGTTGAGGAGCATACAACGAGCTTGAACCTGAAATGTTGAAATTACGGAATAGACAAAGGTTTGGTTAGAATGTTGGGCATCTGATGATTAGTGTGATCAAACTGAGTATGAAGATCACCACTAACATTAGACCAAAATGAGCCGACACTTGTGATAATGTCTCTTGGAAAATTGTGAGCTTGATCAAAAAAATGATTCAGAAGCTCAGTTAACGGTTTTAGCTGGACCGACACCTATAATGGGCCTCTTGGGCCAAAATGAGCATGATGGATTCAGAAGCTATTTGGTTCTTGGTCTTGATCACGATGGATTAAGGGGCCATTCAATGCGTGCTAAGTTCCTGATTTTTTTTTTGTGTACCAAAACTATTTCATTCTTGTTTTTAGATAAAACAAACAAACAGTTGACCTCTCTTTATTTAAAGAAATAGCCTATTCCTGGTGCTCAATATACATATTTGCACCATTAACTGCATAATAAAATGTCTTAAAATCAAAAATAAGTTAGTGACCCTTCAAATTTTCAAACTTGCCTCCCTCAAACTATTAAACATGTTTAAGCAATATAGAGGGATACTAGAGGTCACTTGGCATTAAAACACGAACCATTTGGGAAACAAGTAAAATTTCTCCCCATAGCAGTAAGCAGTGGCAACCATTAGTGCAACAGTAGCGCGTTGGACAACCACGCAAGCTCTTATTAATTTCTGAACCAATTGAGAATTGCCTTTGTGAAACTAATCAACCAGGCTGTGAGCACTCTCACTGTCATAAAAGCTCCTATTGGGACCAGAGGATTTTTTTTCTTGATGCACTTCTTCATTGGAAAAAACCCAAGAAGATCGGAATCCTCTGTGCCCATCTTTTCATATGTTGGTGGCATTAGTGAAGTAGGCTTGAGTCTTGGATTTTTATGCATAAGAGGTACAGTTATAGAACTGTTTTGCTGGATATTTGAAGTGGAAAGCATGTCCCTCCAAGCCATGCATTTGATTTGATAAGGGGTGAAATGTGTTACTGCTCATGGATTTATATTTAGAAGGACTATATGCACATGATGATGCAAGTGAAATGTTTGAACTTGCTTCAAAAAATGTCTCCAGAAGCAGCACCTCTTCAAAAGCAGAAGGAGGTTGCATCACGTGCTCTTACGGATCTGACAAAAACTCCAGTTGTGCTTCCAACCATGCTTTTGCTTCTTGGATAGGCTTGTGCAAAAATGGACCTTACTACTATGCATGAGATCTTGCTTGATTGTGAAAATCCTCGAACAACAAAATATTTCTCTCATTTGTGCATCTCTATTGGTGGAGAGGTTGGTAAAATGAAGAGGCCAATATTTTGTACCCTGCATACGATAGCAATGAATAGTGGCTACCACCAGCAGAAAAATGATATACTCGTGTGGACTATCAGGATCAATAATGATCGCGAGAGCTTTACCGCTCTGATACCATGAAATTTTTTATAATTTTTGGAAGGGAATATAATTCTTTCTTGTTATCATTCGGAGAGGTTGAATTCCTCTTATATAGTTACATGCGTGAGAATTTAAAATACAAAGAATAACGTGTATAAAACGTGTTGAGATAGAAAATAGGAAACAATTGTCATCCTTTAAATAGAATGATGGGCTTGGTCTTCCAGTAAAGTAGGAGGCTCTGGACCAATTCTATTTTGATATTCCTCAATAAGAAACACAATATTTTCAAATTTTACAAGGCCTAAAAGATGAATAACTATTGACCAAATAAAATACATGAAAGGAAACTGGTTGTAAAATAAAGATCACATTGAATAAGGGGTTGTCCATTATTTTGAATCTCTTTTAGCTGACCCCTCCCAATGTGGTAATGAGGATATCTTGAAATGCATTATCCATTTGGTTTCTAATTAAGAGAATATTAAGTTATGTTGGAAGCCTATAATGAATACAGTGTATGAATTGATTAAGTCTAAGGATGCATTATCCATTTGGTTTCTAATTAAGGATGCAAATGAAGCAACAACACCTGATGGATTCACTGCTAATTTTGCCAAAAATATTGGAATATAGTGGAAGGCGTAGTCCTTAGAATGTTCATTACTTCTTTGATGGGTCTTACCTCCCAATTTAATTCTACTACTCTCTAAAATCCCCAAAAATGAATCTCATAAAGCTTATAATGAGTTGATACCAATCAACCTCTGTAATGTGACATATAAGTAGATTACTAAATTGCTTGTAGCGATATTAGCTAGTGTTCTTTCAAAGACAATATCTTAAGAACATAGTGCTTTTGTGAAAGGTAGGGATATTGTTGATAATATCCTAATGGACTAAAAAATGATACATAAACTGAATGATATAATAAGCGGGGATGCCAAATTTAAACTAGACCTTGATAACCTTCGTACCCAATTTGGAAAAAAACTAGCCCTAGATTTCATTCATGGCCAGCGACCACAAGTACCACTACCATCGCCACCACCACCGTCACCACCGCCACAACAACGATCAAGAATAAAAAAACTAAACAGCAAGGAGATGAGACATATCAAATTGTATTGGTATCTAATGCCAATTGGTAGCCCCACTACGATATGGAAGAAGAAGAAGAAATTGTTGAAGACGATATTAACATCCAGACAAACAACCTTCTTTCTTATGCCGAGTCTGGTGAAATCAAGGAGGGAATTTATGAATCTCAAATTAAACTTGATTTTATTTATAATTTTCCTTTGGAGAACGATGATTGTAGTTTGGTGACTAATGCAACAACCAATAGGAAAGAAAATATCAGTGATGACGATAGGATGATTGATGGGGATGATTTACAGATAAATTTAAGTGTTAACGGAGATATTGGAGATGAATCTCGTAAAGAAGGCAAAAACCATCACCCAAGCTCTTGGTTTCCTGAAGGAAATGGCAACTGAAAAAGTTTTTATGATGATGATGGAGAACTGAGGGATCATGAAAAATCATTTTCCTCTTTTTTTTTGGTAGCATACCATGAGGTGTCCGGGCCAAGCTTGCACGCACCTCGACTAATCCCCATTCGCGGTTCGTGGCTTCCACTGGCCAAGCATTACTTTGATAGTACCGGGGATCGAACTGGGGACCAAACCCAATTCACCCTCAAGACTGTCCCAGTGGCAGCCTTATATCACGAAAAATCATTTTCCTCTGAAATGCAGGGATGAGGCATAAAGAAAAGCAATGGGATGAAATTTACAGTAGGGGAAAATCAAGATCACGGTCTCAGAGCATTTTACAAGAAGATTATTTTATACAATTGGGCCAGCAGGACGCGGCATATTACCCCGACAAGAAACATAAGAGGGATTCAGATGATGAAAGAGTAATAGACACAATAGGGACAATAGGCATGGCAACCGAGATATGTTGAGTGCTAAAGGAAGGGAGCGCAGTTCTAGTTGTAGCAAACGTAGTGGGAAAGTGGATATGCATCACAATCGAGAGTCTTGGGACAGAGATGGGGAGCAGAACAGTGAGACTTAGGATAGAGATAGCGAGGGGAGGGACCGGGAAAGTGCCTGGGAAAGAGAGAAAGATAGGGTAAGAAAGGGGGAAAGGGAGAGGGAGCGCAGTTCTAGTTGTTGGATATGAGATTTGTACTAGTTATTTTATTATTAGGCCCACCTGTTTTGGGCTTTAGTTATTTTGACTCTTTCTATGACTTGCCTATTATTTTTTACCTTGTACTTCCACTACACCAAAATGACAAAATTATCACCTTTCAGCCGGTCACCCTTGTCAAGGTCATTGACCGTGACAAAAAATACGCGTTTTGTGTCACGGTCATTGACCTTGACACGACCGTGACAAGTCCGTGACAAATTTACTTGTCATAGACTTGTCACGATCAATGACCGTGACAATTCTTTAAATAATTGTCACGGTCAATGACCTTGACACGATCGTGACAATATTTTCAGCAAAACCCTTCCCCCCTTCTTTTTTCCCTCCCGCCGTTCCCTCCCTCTCTCTCTATCGACGCTGCTCTCTCTCTCTCTACTTCTAGATTTAATTCTCTCTCTCTCTCTCTCTCTCTCTCTCTCTCTCTTCCATTTATATATATGTTTGTGTGTATATATATGTGTGTATGTGTGTATATATGTGCGTGTGTGTGTGCGGGGGTAAGGGTGGGGGCAGAGTGGGGGTAGGGGGTTAAAAATGTAATATTATTTTAATACAACATTAATTTGTGTATGAGTTTCATAATTATAAATAATATCAAAAAATATTGGATAACAATTTATTTTCATTCAAAATAAATAAGTAATTTTTTACAAATTTCATAAAAAAATGAAGGCCGGCTTAATATGTGATTTAAGTGTGAAATAATCGCTATATACTTATACTAATGGAGAAAAAAACCATATATGGCATTTTTTGTTTTTATTAGATGCAAAATAACACATATAGGTATCACATGACTTTATATCCATCAAATAAAATTTTACCATAAAATATCATTTTGTGGAAGGCAAGATCTATTACAATATATTTACATACCTAAATGATTTTTTTTAAATGAGATTACAACAAAAAAACTACAATAAGGGTTAAAATGGCATCCGAAATTGCTAAAAGCATGAAAAATAAAATATCATTTTGTCTATGTTGTTAAAAAATTTGATCAAATTGGTGAGCCCTTCATATTTTAAAAATGTTGTTTTTATTCCTATTTAACTTTTCTTTCTATACACCCTTAATTATATTTAAAGTTTAATAAAATAGGAGTTATAGAAAGAAAAGTTGGGTTTAAATAAAAAAAATTTAAATTTTAGGTTCTGGTGCATAATCTTACTTTGTCACAATTAATTTATATGCCTCAAAGTTATTTTATCACGCTTAGTTTATATTTGTGATAATACTTTATGAACCACAACTTTAGGTTGATTATTTTAGAACTTAAACTTCAAGATACTAAAAATAATTCTATAGAACAGCTTAGATATCTTAACAAAACACATATCTAACATTGAATATGATTTATAAAAAGTACAAAACAATAGTAGAAATTCAATACATGAAATTAACATTGAGATTATTTTAAATAGACAGTCACTATATGAAATTAACATTGAGACTATTTTAAATAGTGAGTGGGGGTGGTGGTGTGTGTGTTTGTGGTGAGTGGGGGTGGTGGTGTGTGTGTTTGTGGTGAGTGGGGGTGGTGATGTGTGTGTTTGTGGTGAGTGGGGGGTGTGGAGGGAGGTGGGGGTGTGTGTGTATGTGGTGAGTGGGGGGTTTGGAGGGAGGTGTGTGTGTGTGTGTGTATTTGAATTAACCCATGAATTTGTATTTTTGTATTTGAATTAACCCATGAATTTATTTTTGTATTTGAATTAACCCATTATATGAAACATACTTGAAATTAAATATAGTGCGCATAGATACTAGACTTTTAGTTCTTATGCGTACGCATTCAATAGCCCTTAGACCCGTTCGAGAGTCATTACCCCTGTAATGAGATCTCTCGAATTGTCCCGTTTGGATAGTTTGAGACTGTATAATTTCTGTATAATATTCTTATTAGCTTAAAGTTGTTACTTTTGGAGGAAGTTCTGCAGTCGTATCTTAATGTTCTCTGGGTACATACTAGATTGACAAGTGTGACTGTTATTTCAATTGACCAATTGAAATAACACTCACACCTGCCAATCTACGTCGTGTACTTGGAGAACTAAGGGGATATGCTGTCGAATTTTTTTCAAATCGTAACAATGTGCATGATTTGTTAAGTATATTACAGAAAAATGCAGTCTTGAATGGGATAGGACCACTTACCCTTTAATAGGATAATTAAATGATGGGATAATTAAATAAAACATACTATAAATTTAAGTTTTGTTTACCTTTAATAGGTGTTTAGTTGTGGTAGCTGTGATGGGATATCCGAAATACAAAGAGTGGATGGGTGAGACTAATAGAATGGGGGATGTGTTTCGCAGAGGTGCTAACGAATTTGTGAAATATGCAAAGAGATGTCGTAATGATGAAGAGTTTCCATGTCCGTGTGCTAGGTGTAAGAATGGTAAGGTGTTTGAGTGGAAAACAGTTGAACTACATTTGTTAAGATCGGGTATGCAAGATAGTTATCGATTTTGGAGTTTTCACGGTGAATTAAAAGTTCCTTTTGTCCCCGACCAATCTTCACAACAACCTTCAACAAGTAGAATAGATGTAGAAGGGGACGACGTAGATCATAATATGTTAGAGGATTTAGTTGATGATGCGTACGGAGTTTATGAAGATGAGGAGAATGAGGTTACTGATGATGTAGAAGATTCAAGTGCTCGTGAAGATAACACGATAAAACTTGACGTTGACTACCAAAGTTTAATATTTAAGGCGACCCAACCGTTATACTCTGGCTGTGAGAAAGATCAAACAACTTACATGCCATGGTTGGTTTGCACAGTTTGAAGACGCAGTACGGTTTGTCTGGCAATAGCGTGACGGGAATTCATAAATGGGTGAAGGGCTTATTACCCAAGGTGAATACAATTCCAAATAGCTATCATATTATGAAGAACAGTTTAAAAGGTTTGGTAATGAAGTATAAATCGATTCATGCTTGTGTGTACGACTGCATACTATACCGAAAGGAGTATGAAAATCTCAATCGTTGTCCGGTATGCGATGAACCTAGATATGTCCAATCTACTAGTAAGGAAGGCACAAGATCAAAAGTGCCTCAAAAAGTATTGAAATATTTTCCCTTTGGTCCTAAATTAAAGCGATTTTTCACAGTACCATGGATTGCAGAGGCAATGACTTGGCATGCTAGGGAAGAAGTAGGGGGTAATATCATATGTCATCCTATTGATTCTATTGCCTGGCAGAGGATGAATTTTGAGTATCCCGATTTTGCTCGAGAATAACGCAACATCCGTTTGGCTATATCAACAGATGGTTTCAATCCATTTGTAAATCTAAGCACCAATCAGAGTGTATGGCCAGTGATCCTAGCCCCACTCAACCTCCCTCCTTCACAGTGTATGAGACCTAAATTTTTTATGATGGCTTTATTGATACCTGGGCCAAAGGCACCAAGTGATGGCATTGATATCTACCTGGCTCCTTTGGTAGAAGAATTAAATGAGTTGTGGGAAGAGGGTGTGCAATCATTTGACTCTTTTAGAAAAGAAGAGTTTACGCTGAAAGCTATGTTGATGTGGGCAATTCATGATTTTCCAGCTTATGGGACATTATCCGGATGTGTAGTACATGGTTATTTGGGTGTCCTATTTGTGGAGAGGAGATTGAATCTCTTCGTCTATCCTCTAGCTTAAAAAATGTATACCATTGCCACAGGAGGTTTTTACCCCCAGCTCATAGTTTCAGATTTGAGAAAGGTTCCAATTTTTTATTGGGCGAAGTTGAACATAATCTACCGTCGAGACAACTTTCGAGTTTAGAAATTGAAAGTAAATCTTCTGAATGTGGCCCAAATATGCCAGGTAAGAATC
Source organism: Sambucus nigra (assembly GCA_949130495.1). Lineage (NCBI taxonomy): Eukaryota > Viridiplantae > Streptophyta > Magnoliopsida > Dipsacales > Adoxaceae > Sambucus > Sambucus nigra. Next base: position 500,418,083 of record OX422212.1, read on the forward strand.
CCAAATTTAAGAATGTCAAGCATAAGAAGACCCCAACTGGGAATGAAACTGAGATAAGAAAGGCATGGTCTCGGAGGTCAATTTTATTTGACTTGCCTTATTGGAAGAAAAACTCGGTGCGCCATGTATTGGATGTGATGCATGCAGAGAAGAACTTCGTTGAACATATTATGGGTACGTGCCTTGGGGGGAGTCATTCGAAGGATGGATAAAATGCACGAAAAGACCTTAAAACGTTAAAACTTAAGCCACAACTATGGTTGAAAGAAGATAGTATGGGAAGGACAATAATACCCCCTGGTGCATTTACTTTGACGAGTGGGGAAAGGAAGGTGCTTCTAGACACAATATATAATTTGAAGGGCCAATCTTCTTTTTCGTCCAACTTGCAAAGGATTGTGAATTATGCTACTCATGATTTACATAAGTGTAAGTCCCACGATTGGCATGTGATCATGCAATTGGTTCATCTATTGTTTAAGCATTGTTTCTCCTAGCACAAGGATTTGCGTAGGGCTATTATGCAAATTACAATTACCTTCTCCCTCTTATGTGAGAAGGTAGTGAATCGAGAACACATAGTGGCCGCAAAATTGGATGTGAACGAAGCGATTTGTGTATTGGAGAAGTACTTTCCCCCAACATTCTTTGACATAAGTGTTCACTTGTTGGTACACCTATGAGATGAGGAACTTCTTTGTGGTCCAGTTAGATATTGGTGGATGTATCCGTTTGAAAGATTGATGAAAGTTTTTAAAGATTACGTCAAGAATACACGATATATTGCGGGATCAATTGCAGAGGAATACATCACCGTGGAGTCCTCAATATATACTCGGGAATATATGCCTGACTCAACCAACGTTGATGACACTGATGAATTCCTCGATGATGGTGGTAATGTGATGGGAAAACGAGTGAAATTAACGAGTTTGCAACATGAACAAGTAGCTCGTTATCTATTTGACACACATGAAGATGTCGAAGAATCGAAAAAGTAAGTTTAGAATATTATAATGTTTAACATTATTTTAGATTATTTTATACATGATTAATTTTGTAATATGCAGTAAATATGAAGCCTGTGAGAACAATAAAAGACGAAAACAATGGTACAATCAGACAACGAATTTAGGCTATGGCTGACACAAGAGGTAATTATAATGAAACAGTCGTTATATAATGTTACATTACACTCAAATTTTACCACTAATATAATTAATTTATCTATATTCTCAGCTCCTAAAGATGGGTGATGCGACATCAAGGCTTGCTCGTCTAGCCACTGGACCCTTGTTCGTGGCACAAGAGTACAAAAAGTATCGATTGAACGGTTACATTTTCGGCGCTAATGTGTACGAGGAAAGTACAAATGTACAGAACTCGGAAATTTCATACAAGGCTCTTACTTTCTTTCGAGCGAGCGCAAAAGATAAAAACCTCGTTGAAGCTGAAATGACCTACTATGGTGTAATCCAAAATATATTTGAATTGGATTATATAAGCCTCAAAGAGGTTGTATTTTACTGTGAATAGGTAAGAGTTGAGGATAAAAATGCTTGTAAAGTTGATCCTGTCACCAATTTGATCATGGTTGACTTGTCCAAGTTGAAGAGCAACGACCACGTGAGCGATGAGCCATTTGTTTGTGCATTTCAAAAGGTTAAGCAAGTGTTTTACTCGGAGTATATCAACAACGAGCCGTGGTTAATTGTCCAACATGCGCCAAGGCGTCTAAATAGTAGTGTGGATGACTTGGCTGCTCCTACCGAATATGAATCCATTTTTTATGATAACCCGAATTTGAAACAATTTTTCAATTTGTAATAAATATTTCAATTTGTACCGAAACATCCATTATTAATGCTTTTAATTGATCTGCACTTTATCATTTTCACTCTTGTGTAGTGTGCGTGTGTGGAGATGAGATTAATACATAAATATTCCAACTACATCTAAGTTTTGTTTATACTAATCCATGAATATACTCTTCTTACCTTTAATAGGTGATTAGTACATAGTTATTTGGGGTGTCCTATTTGTGGAGAGGAGACTGAATCTCTTCGTCTATCCGAACACTAAGAAATGCCATAATCCTATGGAGCGATTCTCTGTAAATTCCTCCCAACCGTTATGTAGCCAAATATCACCAGTTGAAGTTGTCAATTCCACTTTCCATACCCCACCACTTGGAACTTCTAGCAAAACATGGGAGACCATTGAAAGATGGAATTGACAACTTCAACTGCTGATTTTTGGCTACACAACGGTTGGAAGGAATTTGCAACGCATAACTCCATAGGATTATGGTATTTCTTAGTGTTTAGATATGAATAGAATTATATTTGACACGATTGCCCAGGGTACATTAATTGGAAGGAGGTGCCATATGAGCTCAAGTTAGCTGTTTGAGTGACACTACAGGTAATGTATTTATATTTATATGTCAATTTCGATTTCGATTTCAATTACGATTTATATTTATCTATATTTGAGGGGCGGATACTAATTTTACTTTATTTCAATTCAGGGGACAGGGAGTGGCCCTAAGGGTAGGACACATATGCTCTATACTTATGTGGCTATTCGGACGAGAAAGGAAGGATAAGGAGGTGTCCCCGAGCGTCGCGGTACAAAATCTCTTTTCCATGCAAATAGTTTGTAGATTTGAGATAATTGATGGTGATGTTGTTTCTTCTTAAATAGTTTCTATTTTGAATATATATTTGCATTATCTTTAGTTTGTTTGGATATATGATGTTTGGAACAGGTACAACGTTGCTATAACAGGTACAAATATACTGCTGGGCAGTGGTAGTGGCCATACTGCCCAGCAAATTTTTTTTAAATTCTGCCCATAATTGTCACGGTCAATAGCCGTGACAATTTTTTTTAATAGGATCACGGCTTTGTCACAGTTATAAACCGTGACAAACGTGTCACGGTCATTGACCGCAACACGAGCGTGACACAAAACGCGAGTTTTGTGTCAAGGTCAATGACCGTGACACGACCGTGATAAAAAAAGTTGTCTTGCCTCGAAATGTCACGGTCATTGACCTTGACAAGTTGGATTTGTCAAGGTCAATGACCTTGACAATTTGGCAGATTTGGTGTAGTGTTCTAGACACTTCTGTTAGGTAATAATAAATACCAAGTGTGGCACCATTATTGGTAAGCCAATACATCACAAAAATTATCTTGGTATTAGAGCTAAATCAAACCCTAACCTCATCCCTACCAAACAAACCCTAGAAACCAAACTCTAGCCTCAAACCCTAGCCACAAGCCGCCGACCTCAATAGGTCTGTATGGCGCCCTCCTTCTGGCCGAAGTTCTCAACTGGCCGGAACCCCTTCTACTAGATATGGAAGACCTAAGGTTGTAGGTGTTGGTTGGATTCGTGGGTTTTATTCTCTACACACAAGTGGGTTTCTTTCTCTGCTTAGGGAAACTCATTTTTGCTGGTTTGATGTGGTAGGTTAACCTTGATCTAAAGTTTATACCATCTTGTTAATTTTGGGGGTTTTATTTCCTCTTGCTGTTGGGTTTTATTCCCATGAATTAGGCTATTAATTTTCCTTTATTTGATGATTTTTGAGGGTTTATGCCCTTCTATGTTGCTGAGTTAGATTGATTCACTAATTGCCAATTTTTTGGCCTTATTTGTGTGGGTTTTATTCCCCTTTTTGCTGCTGAATTTTTTGCATTACCCTATTGCCAATTTTTTTGCCTTTCTTGTGTATTTGTTGGGGGTATATTTGGATATTTTGAAGTTATGGCTGGGTTGAATAGTCCGAAAGGTGTCATTTCTACCCAACATACACCTACTCATCAGGTGACTAGTATATTATTGAATGGAACAAATTTTAATTCGTGGTCTAGATCTCTTCATCTATTTATTCGGTCGAAAATAAAGACTAGTTGGTTGTTGGGCACTAAAACCCAACCGGATGCTAAGGATGTTACCATTTTTAATCAATGGGAGATGGACCGTTGCACGATTTTAGGGTGGATGTTCAATTCTATAGAAGAGCGCATTTATACTATGTTCATGTTCTATGAGTCTATTTCAGGCTTATAGAGGGCTCTTAATCAGATTTATGCTCACGCTCATAATGATGCCCGAGTATTCTAGCTTTATTAGGAAATCGCTCATGCCTCACAGGCTTAACCTCTCTGTCTCTCACTACTTTGGATATCTATTATGCCATTGGGAGGAGCTAGCCCAGTTTGAGACTCTCTCTGCCTTTTCACCTAAGGTCGTTTCTATCCCGAGTCAGCATTTGGGTCGTCAGCACACTTATCAGTTTCTTATGGGTTTACGATCTGAGTATGATGCTCTCTGTACTCAGATCATAAACACATATCCTATGCCTCCCCTTCGAGAGGCCTTTGGTATTATGGATAGAGATAAGTGCCATCTCCTGTTGTCTCAGACCTCTCAGGTTACTACCCGGGTTCAGCCTCCTCCTACTGATCAGATGGAATTTGCGGCTCATACCAGTTCTCGTACTCGTGATAGATGACTGACATGTCATCATTGTGGAGTTCTTGTCTATTCCACAGACCAATGCTTCAAACTTTATTCCGAGTTGAGGTAGAAGTTTTCTAAGGCCAAACACACTGGCCCTCCCAGGACTGCTGCTATTGCTAAGGCTTACGCTTCTTCTTCTCCTAGTGCTCCCAAGGATGACAGTCATCTTCATGCTCAGATTGATCTTCTCCAGGCATAGTTGAGCTCTCATGGGAACTCTACTCCCACTGTCACTATTGCTTCAGGTACCTCATCTGCTTTTCATGTTAAGGCTGTTAAGCCTACTTGGGTTTTGGATTCTGGAGCGTTTGATCATATGACTGGTGAGATATCTTTTTTTACTTCCCCCATGACGCGACTAAGAATTTTTCTCAAAAGTGCATTTTACTCTAGGCTCAAGTGCAAGCCTGTCACTCAAGTAGTAACCCGGTAAATCGGGATCGTATCCACAGGGATCGAGATTGCCAAATAGTACTAAGAAAAATTATTAAATCTTGAAATGATTTCTTAAAAGAAGCGAAAAGATGATTAATGATTGGGAAAATTTCTTAAGAAAAACAAACTGAAATTTGTAAAAAAATTTAGATCTGACAAATGGGAGAAAATAGGGTAGGGTACAATCCCTCAATCCTTGAAAAATTACCGTATAGAATACTAGACTTGTAAATTAAAATTATTGACTAGATCCGGTATTTATAAATTCTAAGCATTACGTATATGAGGGTCTAGCCCGCATCATATGAAATCAAAGAATTTATAAAGCGGTGAATGATAACTTATACTCGCAAAGCGTTCTTAAACATCTCAAGTACCTAGGGCAAGAGAGATTAAAAGATTGACAATATTTGTATGAGTTTCATTCACGATTCAATCAATATTTTAATTTAACCTCTATTTTCTACATAAATAATTTTCCTTGGATTGAGTTCATGTACCCCAACCCCTGGGAATTTAGCTACTCATGATTTGGTTCAAGAATAAATTCACATATAAAATTATGGATTTACAAGACATTGTAAATAAATTGCAAATAATAAAACTAGAGAATTGAAAGATTTTACTTGAATTCAGCAACAAAAACGGAATTGGAATTCAGAATTTCTTACAAACTAGGGTTCATGAAAACTCTTGAAGAAATAGAAAATTTTCTCTCAAAGTCTAACCCTAAAGTTCAACCTCTAATTCTCTCTAGAACTCTCAACCTAGAAAACCCTAGCTACTCTCTAGGAACTCCTCCAAATGATATAGGGCATGGGCTTTTATAGCACAAAGTATCGAAATTGACAGCTCAATGTGCTTGTGACACAAGTTTCACAATCCAGCACGCAAAAAATCTGCACAATTAATGCCAGGATTTCACATGATCGGATCGGTTCTTTTTAATTCTACCAGATCGATCCGGTCCTAGTCGGATCATTTCTATTTTCTTCTCCATCGGTTTGCTATCCATCCGGGGTATACTGGACTTGGCCAATTCGGATCGGTCCGATTTTCTTCAACTTTGACTTTTTCTTTGCAACTTTGACTAGCCATATCTTCTGATCTAGAACTTCGATTTGGGTGCCGTTTCTTCCTATGCTCTTATGAACTCATGCTCCTCAACTTCACTTTTGGTGTCACCTTCGATTTTTGAGTGAAACTTTACTCTTTTTCCCTTTGACTTCTCTTCTGATTTTCTTCTTTTCCTTTCTTGCATTTCATTCCTTAAAACATCATCACAATTACACAAAAACTAGGGAATATTGTTAAAAATAGAAAATAGAGTGATATGGACTAAAAATGATTCAATTACCTTGTTCGAGATATTAAAATCACCAAATTAAGGGTCTAAATTCAGAAGAATTTACGCTTGGTCAAATCCCCCTAACTTAAGACTTTGCACGTCCCGGGCAATGTAACTGAGTCTAACCAAAATTCTACTCTTGAAAATTCCTTTATTGGGATAGAATACCTTTTTTGCGGGCAAGCGATTGCATTTAGCGTATGCAACAAGCCTTTAAACCTCTAGGTTACCCTAGTAGGACGATTTTGTCTCGTGAGGGTTTGCAGTGAATATACCCACAAAATTCTTTATTGACTCAAATAAACATCAAAATACTTAAAAATTGTACAATTTAAACTTTTCGAAAAAGTAATCACCATCAACTCATATTCAACTGTCTCAAACCATAGTGTGTGTGTGCAAAGCCAAAAATTAAACCTCAAATTTCCACCGATTGAGGATTACGTTACTTTCCGAAAATTCGTTTTGATTCAAATTCTAACGGATTGCACTCACAAAAGAATCACTCGGATTGTGGCTATTTTCTCTCGGTATGCATGATATAAAGAGTAAATATAATGGACACAAATTCATGCTGACAAAATTGAAAAGAAGGAAATATATGGTGAAAAGATCTCATCATCGGAATACAATTATTTGGAAATGGCAATATCACCTCTATTTCATACCATTTAATCTCTCATTTTATCTTTTCATGTCTTAGCTCTCCACGCGGTAACTAATTTGGCAATTTGGACTCGGTTAGTACTTTTTGGGTTAAAAGGTGTAAAGGGTATAAATGGGAATGATCGAAACGTTCGGAATTGGAAAATGTCCTTATGACGTCCATTAGTGCTTTTTCGGGCATTTGCTCATTTTTTTTTCTTGCCCCTTTTTCTTGCACTATTTGGACTTACTTGATGAATATTCCATTTTCACAATTTCGGGCTATTTGGGTTTTTCGGGTTATCAAACGAAAGGGAAATTATTATATTAGGCTCAAAGTGGGTTGCAACGGGATAATTTTTTCACAACTTTTTTATGGCTAATATTTTTGGGTTAAACAAACGAAGGCCTACTTCATTGTCCAAATTGCTAATCACATTACCATATGCATCTCGAGATTAATTAAGTTTAGAGATATATTTAGCATGAATTTTGAGACAACATTTCACACATTTCTCATAACCGATCAAAACAAAGGATTGAGATCATCAACGACTTATTAACACGCTGAAAAGAACTTTGAGTTAATCATAAACTCGGATTGATTTAAAAACTCATAAAAATTGAAAGGCTCGAAATCTCACCGGGTTTGATCAATCTCCACACTTATTCGTTAAGTCGTCAATTTTCTTTCAATTTCCATCTTTGGTCAATTTTGGCTTAGTGCAATGGAGATTTAACAATTTGAGACTTTAAACAGAATAAAGGTGATATTTTTGAAAAATTTAAATTCCAATTTTTATTTATTTTGAGCAAAAATATTTTTTGCTTTTTCAAAAATTTCCATTTTTTTTTAAATACACATATATATGAATACAAGCGAAGTTTTATGAATACGCACCTGTCATCCCCCCTAACTCAAGGATTTGCATTGTCCTCAATCAAATGGATAAGAGAAATAAGGAAGACAACAAGAAGAGTGCGATAAATAAAACAAGCAAATATCATATTAAAATTGTATATGACAAACAAACTGTAGAAACAACTGTGTAAGCAAAAAGAAAAAAAACAAACATAGCTATAAAAATCCTAAAGGGGAGAGGGGCATCCTAAGGGGCGGGTGGGGGATGGGAAGAACTGGGAGCAGCAGGATCATAAGGATTGTAATAGTAAGGAGGAAGAGGGGCCTCGGGTCCCAACTGAAGACGGTACAAGTCCGCCTGCATACGCAGGACCAAACTCATGTCCCTCTCGTAGGAGGACACGAACCTGTTGAAACGCGTTTCAAGGGAGAGAACGCACTCAGTCAAGCCCGTACCAACCGAAACATAATCCAGATCAGCAGCCTCATCATATTCTTCCTCCTCACCTTCCTCCATCTCAACGTACTCATCAGCGACGTCCTCCTCCTCATCGGTCTCCGCGTCACTCGAATCTTCACCGCGCCTTGCACGGACTAGCTGAATTTGCCTTTCACTACGAGTGAGGAATTCTTGTCCTAAAGGCTTAGGCAAGTTGATAAGATCTTGGATCTTGAGGTGGTGCTATCCCGGCATCCCGAAGCATGGAGGTAATGAGGCGACCATAAGGAAGAGGGGCGCAACCCTTTTTGTCATAGGCCACAAAAAGGATATCGGTGTAAAATGTCCGGGCTAAGTTGATCACTATCGCAGGGTCGAACAAATGATACATCATAGTAGCTTGGCGCGGCCTCATCGCTGAATTATTGGAGGTTTGCAAAATATTGGCACAAACGATATGAAAGGTGAATCGTGCCTTGTCGGATAAGCGACCGACGGAAAATGTCTCGGTATTCCAAATCGCACCGGACTTGATCTTTGAGATACAAACTTCTTTGGTGAGAACGGGATCGGGACCCTGATAGTCAAACTGGGTCGGTGTGATCACACCATAAGACTCGAGCTTTCGTGCCACAATGTCAAGTGAGAATGGAATAGGGATGGAATCCACAAAGGCTTGTGATTCAAATTCAGAGGTACGGATAAGAGATCCGTAGAACTGACGCACTTCATTCTCTCAAACTGCCTCATAGGGTTCGTTGAAGAAACGGCACCAGCCCCGTGACATGAAAAGGGCTGTGACAGAATTGGGCATTTGGTCCCACAACACTTGACGTTCGATATGAATTTTTCGGGTAAGGCTGAAAAACCTACGGCACCAATTTGCTTCGCGGCGTGAACGGTACTCTCCATTTCCGTCGGGAAGGACTTCAATGGAGGTATATTTCTGGGGAGCAGCCATGGAGATGGAGGATTGAAACAGTAAGGGAGATAGAATAGAGAAGGTAGGTGCAGGTGTGAAGAAAATGGGTAGGGGGATGGGTGTATTTATAGTAGGGGAGTGGGAAATTGGAGGGAATGAAAGGGTGGGAAATGGTGGACGAATTGTTTGAAGGAAGTGAATGGATTGGGGGAAGTGAAAAGGTGTGGATTGAAGAGGTGGATTGAAGAGGTGTTCCTTGGGAATTGAACTTCTGCAGAAAACCGGACCGATCCAGTTTTGGGACCGGACCGATCCGCCTTACCGGATCGGTTCTTTTAATATCATACCGGACTGATCCGCCTGACCAGATCGGTTCTTTTAATATCATACCGGACCAATTCGGTCTGCTGATTTTTCTGAATTCTTCCTCTCTCTTCTTTTCACCATAAATGATCCTATTCTCCATTCCAAACATGGGTTTTCAACCGCTCACACTTCAAACTATCCTCAATGATCATCGAAAATGAAACACCCCTCACCCGTCGGATTCTCAACCCCGGGACTGACTCAATCCTATGACTCTTAATTCCTAAGACTCATATGTACAACAATCACCCCATACATGTCGGGGGTGCGATGACCTCACCTCTCTTTGTTCAGTCAATCCCCATAAATGGGGTCCGACAGCCAGATTGTGTCGGTTTCTTTGACAATTTCTTTCAAATAGGGCTTAAGACGATGCCCATTAACTTTAAATGTGTTTCCCCCTTTCTCATCTATGAGTTCAACAGCTCCATGGGGAAATACCTCTTTCACAATGAATGGACCTGACCATCTTGACCGCAATTTTCCGGGAAACAAGTGCAACCTCGAGTTGTAGAGAAGTTTTTTTTGTCCCGAATGAAACTCTTTCTTACGAATGATTCCGTCATGAGATCGTTTCATTCGTTCCTTGGATATTTTAGCACTTTCATACGCATCATTGCGTATTTCTTCTAACTCATTCAACTAAAGTTTCCTTGTTTCACCGGCTTTATCCTTGTTGAAGTTCACCCTTTTGATAGCCCAATACGCTTTGTGTTCGATCTCAACCGAAAGATGACAAGGTTTGCCATACACAAATAGAAATGGGGACATCCCTAGGGGATTCTTATATGCGATTCTATAAGCCCAGAGCGCATCATTCAATCTGAAAGACCAATCTTTCCTATTAGGATTGACTGTCTTTTCCAAGATGTTTTTGATTTCCCGATTAGCGAGCTCGGCTTGGCCATTCGATTGAGGGTGATAAGTTGTTCCAACTTTATGGACAATGACATACTTCCGCATTAGTTTTCCATAGGCCTATTGCAAAAATGAGTGCCATTATCACTGATTATGGCCTTAGGCATACCAAAACGAGAAAGTATATTTTCTTGAATGAATTTTATCACCACTTTGCTGTCATTCGTCCTTGTAGCTATCCCCTCGACCCATTTGGAGACGTAATCTACAACAACGAGGATGTATAGAAAACCAAAAGAAGGTGGAAATGGGCCCATGAAATCAATACCCCAACAATCAAACAACTCCAATACTAGAATTGGGGTTAATGGCCTCATGTCACGGCGATTAATATCTCCCATTCTTTGGCATCTATCGCATGATTTAAAAAAATCATTCACATCTCCGAAGATTGTGGGCTAATAAAGACTACTTTGAAGGATTTTCGCAGCAGTTTTATTTTTAGAAAAATGACCTCCACATGCTTCCGAATGATAGAATCGAATTACCCCTTGGATTTCTTCATCGGGTACACATCTCTGGATGATTTAATCAGCACAATACTTAAACAAATATGGATCATCATAAAAGAACATGCGTGACCATGTAATGAACTTTCTTCTCTCTTGCGGATTCCAATTAGATGGAATAACCCCAGTGACAAGGTAATTGACTATATCCGCAAACCAAGGGAGATAAGAAGTAGCAAATAAATTTTCATCCGAAAAATACTCATCTATGGGAATGGGATCAATAGGCACGTCGGACGAGAGGCGTGATAAATGGTCCGCGACGACGTTTTCTACTCCTTTCTTATCTTGAATCGAGAGATTAAACTCCTGTAAGAGTAGGATCCACCTGATTAGATGGGGTTTGGCACCTTTTTTGCTCAAGAGATATTTAAGTGCCGAATGATCAGTGAAGCAAATGATAGGCGACCCAACAATGTAAGAGCGAAATTTGTCGAGAGCAAAAACGACTGCTAGTAACTCTTTCTCTGTAGTAGAGTAGTTAAGCTGAGGGCCAGATAATGTTCTGCTAGCATAGTAAATAACATGAGCTTTCTTGTCTTTCCTCTGTCCTAGAACAGCCCCAATCGCGTAATCACTTGCATCACACATAAGCTCAAATGGTAGCGACCAATCCGGAGCTTGCATGATAGGTGAGGAGATAAGCATGCTTTTAAGTTTATCAAAAGCTTCTTGACATGCTTTATTTCACTCAAATGGAGTGTCTTTCATAAGAAGATTACTCAAAGGTCTAGCGATGGCGCCAAAGTCTTTGATAAACCTCCTATAAAATCCAGCATGGCCTAGAAAGGACCTCACATCTTTCAGTGATTTTGGCGGGGGTAACTCAGCTATTACTTCAATTTTTGCTCGATCAACTTCAATTCCTCTAGATGAGACTACGTGGCCTAAAACTACGCCCTCGGTAACCATAAAATGGCATTTTTCCCAATTGAGGACTAAGTCTTTTTCCACACATCGGAATAGAACTCTTTCAAGATTAGCTAAATATTGGTCAAAAGATGGACTAAAAACGCTGAAATCGTCCATGAACACCTCAAGACCTTTTTCAATCATGTCGCTAAAGAGACTTAACATGCACCTTTGAAAAGTTACTGGCGCATTACATAACCCAAATGGCATATGTTTATAGGCAAACGTACCAAACGGACATGTAAAAGTCGTATTTTCTTGATCAAGTACATCCACTTCAATCTGATTATATTCGGAATACCCATCTAGGAAACAATAGTAAGGATGGCCCGCCACTCGTTCAATCACTTGATCGATGAACAGTAAGGGAAAATGATCTTTTCGAGTTCCGGCATTGAGCTTTCGGTAGTCAATGCAAACACGTCACCCGGTGGTGGTGCGTTGAGGTATTAATTCTCCCTTAGCATTTTCAACCACGGTCATTCCTGACTTTTTTTAGAACGACTTGAATTGGGCTCACCCATTTACTATCCGAAATGGGATAGATAATCCCAGCATCTAGCAATTTGATGAATCCGCTCTTACTATATCTTTCATGGTTGGGTTTAATCGCCTTTGCATCTCACGCGAGGGCTTCACTTCTTCCTCAAGATGGATTTTATGGGTACAAATCAATGGTCTTATACCCTTCAAATCTGCTATAGTCCAACCAATATCACTTCTATGCTTTCGCAACACATCCAACAACTTACCCTCTTGCCCTTTTTCTAGACGGGAAGACACAACAACATGAAATGTATCATTCTCTCCTAGAAAGGCATATTTGACATGGGAGGGTAGTTTCTTCAACTCAAGACTAGGAAATCTATTTTCAGAGGGAATCATTGGTGTCTCCCTCGGAGGCAATTCTTCATACCTAGAAATCCATTCAACATCTCTTAAATTCTCAAAACTCTCTTCCTCTTGTAACCAAGTTTCTAACTCCTCCACCTCACACTCAAACTCAGTATAAGAACTCTTTTTCTCACCACTTTGCACTAAACACACTTCCAATGCATCTCCTCCTATAATTTTCTCAATGTTCTCATCCACCACTTCTTCAATAAGATCAACCTCAAGAATCTCATCCTCATCACCCATTTGGTTAGCGACATTGAAAATATTGGTCTCGAGAGTCATGTTTCCAAAAGTGAGTTACATTTGGCCATTCCGTGTATTAATCAAAGCATTAGCAGTAGCTAAGAATGGACGGCCCAAGATTATTGGAACATGATTTCTCGTATGGGGAACAGGCTCAGTGTCCCAGATGACAAAATCAACAGGAAAGTAGAACGTGTCCACTTGAACTATCACGTCTTCTACAACCCCACGAGTCACTTTCACTATTCGATCAGCTAACTGTAGAGTGATGCGGGTAGGTTTCAAATCACCTAAATCAAGTTGCTTATAGATGGAGTGTGGAAGGATGTTTACACTCGCACCTAAATCAAGCAATGTTTTTCCACTCTTTTTTCTCCTATGACGCACGAAATTGTAGGTGCACCTGGATCCTTGAATTTTGGTGGAAGATCATTGAGAAGGACCGAGCTCACATTTTGTGCCAAGAAAATATTCTTCTTCACCTTAAGCCGTCGTTTGACAGTCAAAAGATCTTTGATAACCTTAACATATGCTGGAATTTGTTGAATAGCATCAAGAAATGGCAAGTTCAATTTTACTTGCTTCAACACATCCAACACCTCGGTACGCGAAGCTCCTTTGTTGGGTGGCTCTAAGCGTTGAGGAAATGGAGCAGCAGTAGGCAACTTGACTTCAATTTCAGGTTCAACTTCCTCATCTTTCAATTCCTTTTCTAAGGGAAGTTCTGCAGACTCGGAAGTTTTATATTCCTTAAAAATTTCGGGTTCAACTCCATCATCGTTCACCTTTGATAGTTTTGGAGATAGATCAATTACGCAGCCACTACGAATAGTAGTAATAGATTGACATTGTTCTTGCAAATCCGATGATGTGGAGCTAACCGTGGGTTGACCTTGAAGAGGAGGTCTTTGGCCTTGGGCTGGAAGTTTACCCTTATCTTGAGTATTCACTGTAGACTGCAACCTAGAGATGTTAGTATGCATTTCAGCGAACATTCGATCATATTTAGCATTGCTCTCTTTTTGAGATTGGATGAATTGATTGAAATTATCTTCAAGATATCTCCTAGGTGGAGCTAGATATGGACCAGGAGGTGGTACCTGCATAGGATTTCGCATTGGAGGAGCCACTTGCTGAAATTGAGGAGGTGGTGGTAGAGTCATGTGTGAATTAGGAACCATCCCACCTTGGGGTTGTCCATAATTGAACCCAGGATTCCTCCACGATTTATTATATGCATTCCCTTGTTGTGCATTATAATTTCCTCGAAAACTCCCTATTGCCTCAACCTGTTCAGTATACATTGCCTTGTATGCAGGAATGGTAGGACATCCTTTGGTAGAATGACCCGCATTACAAATGGCACACACTTTCTCCTTTTCGGCTTGTACTGGTCCAGACACATCTCTCAATCGCACTTCAAGCATATCTCTGAAATTCTTCTCCAATTGGTCAAATTTTTTATCCAACATAGTGTCCTTGTCCAAGTGATAAATACCGGACACAGCAGGCAAGTTGGACACTTGTCGATTTAAATTTTGACTATTGGGATCAGAAATATCCCATGCTTGGGTAGTCTCTGCCACATATTTCAAATGAGCCTCAGCATCGCTCGAATTTAACTACCAAAAAGGTTTTTCACACATGGTTTGAACAAGTTGTTTAGACGCTAACGTAAGGCCTTGATGGAAAAATGAAATCAGATGATGCTTTTCAAAACCATGATATGGGCATGCACTAACTAACTCCTGAAATCTCTCCCAACATTTATGAAAAGCCTCATTCTCATTTTGACAAAAAGCTTGAATTTGGGCTTTAACATAATTGGTTTTGTGTTGTGGAAATTTTTTTGATATAAACTTGGATTGCATATCTCTCCAGGATAACATAGAATTTGGGGGTAGGGACCATAACCAAGTTTTAACTTTATCCTTTAAGGAAAAAGGGAAGAGCTTCAACCGGATTACATCTTGTGGACAAGCTTGGTCACCAAAGGTCTCACATGTATCATCGAATTCTCGAATATGGAGGTATGGTTTTTCAGAATCCATCCCATGAAATGT
Organism: Sambucus nigra; assembly: GCA_949130495.1. Classification (NCBI taxonomy): domain Eukaryota; kingdom Viridiplantae; phylum Streptophyta; class Magnoliopsida; order Dipsacales; family Adoxaceae; genus Sambucus; species Sambucus nigra. Next base: position 500,433,179 of record OX422212.1, read on the forward strand.
AGGAAGAATTTGGATCATACCATTTCGAAAGTGGAACTGACCGGCATTATACGGGAGTAAAATGCAACCAGGGGTAACAGTTCGCTCCGGAAATAACAAATCTTTCATGGGAAGATATGGTATCTCATCCTCTCCAGCACCAACACCGACACTACCATGATCCGACATATCGCTACCGAAAGGTTCAGAATTCTCACTCCGGGTTTGACTCAATGAACGACTTGTGATGGAATTATTAGGCGAAGGAGGTGGAGCCCAAAAAGGAATAAACTCAGAATTTTTAGAACTTGCTTCGGCAATAGGATTTTTGTGAATTTGGGTGGGAGATGAATTCTGCATATAAGCACACAAAAGATGGGAATTTTTTTTTTCTAAATCACTTGTAGATAAAAATAACTTTCTTGAAAATTTAACAATTTCGGATCCCCGGCAGCGGCACCAAAAACTTGACGCGCCTAAGAATTTGTCTCAAAAGTGCGTTTTACTCTAGGCTCAAGTGCAAGCCTATCGCTCAAGTAGTAACCCAGTAAATCGGGATCGTATCCACTAGGATCGAGATTGCCAAATAGTACTAATAAAAATTATTAAATCTTGAAATGATTTCTTAAAAGAAATGAAAAGATGATTAATGATTGGGAAAATTTCTTAAGAAAAACAAACTGAAATTTGTAAAAAAATTTAGATCTGACAAATGGGAGAAAATAGGGTAGGGTACAATCCCTCAATCCTTGACAAATTACCGTATAGAATACTAGACTTGTAAATTAAAATTATTGACTAGATCCGGTATTTATAAATTCTAAGCATTACATATATGAGGGATCTAGCCCGCATCATATGAAATCAAAGAATTTATAAAGCGGTGAATGATAACTTATACTCGCAAAGCGTTCTTAAACATCTCAAGTACCTAGGGCAAGAGAGATTAAAAGAGTGACAATGTTTGTATGAGTTTCATTCACGATTCAATCAATATTTTAATTTAACCTCTATTTTCTACATAAATAATTTTCCTTGGATGGAGTTCATGTACCCCAACCCCTGGGAATTTAGCTACTCATGATTTGGTTCAAGAATAAATTCACATATAAAATTATGGATCTACAAGACATTGTAAATAAATTGCAAATAATAAAACTAGAGAATAGAAAGATTTTACTTGAATTCAGCAACGAAAACGGAATTGGAATTCAGAATTTCTTACAAACTAGGGTTCATGAAAACTCTTGAAGAAATAGAAAATTTTCTCTCAAAGTCTAACCCTAAAATTCAACCTCTAATTCTCTCTAGAACTCTCAACCTAGCAAACCCTAGCCACTCTCTAGCAACTCCTCCAAATGATGTAGGGCATGGGCTTTTATAGCACAAAGTATCGAAATTGATAGCTCAATGTGCTTGTGACACAAGTTTCACCATCTAGCAAGCCAAAAATCTACACAATTAATGCCAGGATTTCACATGACCAATTACCCTCGGATCGGTCCGATATCCACCGGATCGGTTCTTTTTATTTCTACCAGATCGGTCCGGTCCTAGTCGGATCGGTTCTATTTTCTTCTCCATCGGTTTGTTATCCATCCGAGTTATACTGGACTTGGCCAATTCGGATCGGTCCGGATTCCATCGGATCGGTCCGATTTTCTTCAACTTTGACTTTTTCTTTGAAATTTTGACTAGCCATATCTTCTGATCTAGAACTCCGATTTGGGTGCCGTTTCTTCCTATGCTCTTGTGAACTCATGCTCCTCAACTTCACTTTTGGTGTCGCCTTCGATTTTTGAGTGGAACTTTACTCTTTTTTCCTTTGACTTCTCTTCTGATTTTCTTCTTTTCCTTTCTTGCATTCCATTCCTGAAAACTTCATCACAATTACACAAAAACTAGGGAATATTGTTAAAAATAGAAAATAGAGTGATATGGACTAAAAATGATTCAATTACCTTGTTCGAGATATTAAAATCACCAATTTAAGGGGCTAAATTCAGAAGAATTTACGCTTGGTCACCCCACTACCCCTGTGTGTCGCAGTGTGTGTCTTGCGAATGGTTCACTTGCTCATATTTGTAACAAGGGAAACATCCTTCTCTTACCCTCTCTCACTTTATTTTATGTATTACATGTTCTTGACCTCTCTTTTTTAATCTCATCTCTATTTGTCAACTCTGTAAAGATCTCAATTGTGCTGTCATATTCTTATCCTCGCATTGCTATTTGCAGGACCTGAGTTCGCAGAGGATTTTTGACAGTGGATATGAGTGCGATGGCTTATACCACTTTGGGGATCCTCCTGCCCCTACTACTTTTGTTTCTGGACTTCATGCCTCTGCTTCCACTAAGCCTATTGCTTTTGATGTTTCCTTACAAGCTTTACATCTATGGCATGCCCCTTTAGGACATGTCAATTTTTAGTACTTATGTTTACTTTTCCCCTCTTTGTCTAAAACTTGTAAAGACAAGAGGTTTACGTATGAGACCTGTGAATTATCTAAACATATTCGTACTAGTTATATTTCCCATACGAGTCGTGCAATCTAGTATGTTTGATTTTATTCACTCTGATGTTTGGGGACCCTCACCCGTCACTGATCTATCGGGTCATAAGTATTATGTCACTTTTATTGTTGATTTCTCTAGATGTACGTGGGTATATTTACTCAAACAGAAATCTGAGGTGTTACCTTTATTTGTTCAATTCCTCCAAATGATTAAAACACAATTTAACACCATTGTTCGTAACATTTGGTCTGATAATGAGGGGAGTATGTTTCTGATGCTTTTCGTTCACAACTTAACCAAAAGGGAATTTTATACCAACTTACTTGCCCCTACACTTCGGAGTAAAATGGGGTAGCGGAACGTAAGAATCATCACTTAATGGGAATGGTTCGGTGCCTTTTACGAGGTATGAATGTTCCTAAATCTTATTGGTACCTTGCTCTTCTCACTGCCTCATTTATTATTAATCGCACTCCAAGCAAAGTTTTAAATGGCAAAACACATCTTCACTCTATCTTTCCTATTGCCCCCCTTTTTCCTATATTACCTCGGGTTTTTGTGTGTGTGTGTGTTATGTTCAGGATCAGCGCCCCTCACGTCACAAACTTGATGATAAGGCCATTAAAATTTATTTTTGTGGGCTATCCTACCATGTCTAAATCTTATAAATGTTATGATCCCCTCTCTCGACGTATGTATCACTCTTGTGATGTTACCTTCGATGAGGATACTCCCTTTTATAGTAGGCCCGCTACTCCCCCACCCCCTCCTCCTCTTGAGGAAGTTTCTCTAGTGGCCCGTCATATCCCTTTATTATATATTCATCTCTCTCTGCCCGAGGAACTCCCTTTGCAGGTCTATGCTCGTCGCCCTCGTCCGCCCCTGCCTCCTCCTCCTAGGGACTCAGGTACTATTTCTACTCCTTCTTCCCCACCCCCCACTCCACCTATTTTTGTTTTTCAGTCCCCCCTCCCCCACCTCTTGCTGGTTTTCAGTCCCGTTATCCCACTGGTGATCGTCGCCTTCCTGCTCGTTATGCTAACTCTTGTAGCACTAACCATTCTATTATCGAGCATCTTTCCTATGCAGGTCTTTCAGAGTCATATCGTGCATTTTTGGGTAGTCTTGACTCTATTTATATTCCCCAGTCTTTGCATGAGGCTCTCCAGAATCCGAAATGGGTAGCTGCCATGACAACTGAGATAAATGCCTTGGAAAATAATGGTACTTGGGAGTTAGTCTCTTCCTCCGGGGGAAAAACTTGTTGGCTGCAAATGGGTGTTTAGTGTTAAATATTTGGCTGATGGCTCTAGTGAGCGATCTAAGGCTCGTCTTGTGGCCCGTGGCTTTACTCAGATTTCGAGTAAAGACTTCGGTGCTACCTTTGCCCCGGTTGCTAAGATAACTTTTGTTCATCTCCTTATATCTCTTGCCGCCTCTCACACTTGTTCGTTGCATCAATTGGATATTAAGAATGCATTTCTTCATGGAGATCTTACTAAGACTATCTATATGTCTCCTCCCCCCGATTTTCGGGGTGAGGGGGAGTATATGGGCAAGGTTTGTCATCTTCGCAAATCTTTATACGGGTTGAAGCAGTCTCCCTTAGCATGGTTTAGCCGATTCAGTGGAGTGATTACTTTTATGGGATTCTCCAAATGTCAGCCCAATCATACTTGCTTTATTCGACGTCAGCCCGACCACCGGTGCATTATCCTTTTGGTTTATGTTGACGATATCATTATTACCGGTGATGATCTCGAGGGGATTGCCTAGGTAAAGAAGGACATTGGAGGAGTTTTTTATTCTAAGGACTTGGGTCCTCTTCGGTATTTTTTGGGGATTGAGGTGGAGAGATCTCGTCGTGGGATTTCCTTATCACAAAGGAAGTATGCTCTTGATCTGTCCGAATGTGAAGTTGACGATCGAGTTTGGGAATTTACTTTCTGAGTCATTTAGGTATCAGCGTTTGGTTGGTCATCTCATCTACTTGACCAACACCCGTCGTGATTTGGCCTTTGCTATGAGTATTGTTAGTCAGTTTATGCATGCTCCTCGCACTGCCCATCTTGATGTTGTTGATCATATCTTGAGGCATCTCAAGTCTTCACCGGGTCTTGGTCTCTTCTATGCTTCAAGAGACCAAAGGGGTCTCTCTTGCTTCACTGATGTTGATTGTGTAGGATGCAGGACTGATAGGCGTTTTACTTTTGGCTTTTGTACTTTCTATGGTTCTCATCTCATATCATGGAAAAGTAAGAAGCAAGCGGTTGTTTCTCGTTCTTCAGCAGAAGCAGAGTACCGTGCTATGGCCCATGGTACATGTGAGCTCTTGTGGCTTCGATCGATTTTGGGTGAGCTAGGCTGTACTGAGGACGGTCCTTCTGATTTGTTGTGTGATAACAAATCAGCTATTATGTTGTCATCTGATTCGGTTCTTCATAAGAGAACCAAACACATTGAGGTGGATATTCAATTCTCTGGGAGAAAGTTTCTACAGGCATCATTCGTCCCTTCATCAGCTATTATGTCGTCATCTGATTGTCTCACTAAGGAGGTTGAACCCTTTTTGCTTCACTCATCTATTGACAAGCTAGGCTTGGTGGATATCTTTGCTCTAGATTGAGGGAGAGTGTTGGATATCAAATTAGTACTATTTATTTTATTATTAGGTCCACCTATTTTTGACTTTAGTTATTTTGACTCTTTCTATGACTTGTCTATTATTTTTTACTTTGTACTTCTAAATACTTCTATTAGATAATAATAAATATCAAGTGTGACATCATCACTGGTTAGCCAATACGTTACAAAAATTCTCTCTAGATATAGCGGGCGTACTGGGCAAGTAGATACACATTACAGTGGGGAGACTCGGGACAGAGATAGGGAGGAGAGGGAGCAGGAAAGTTCTAGGGGGAGAGAGAAGAAGAGGGAAACGATAAGTGAGAGGGTGAGAGAGAGGAGACAGAGTTAAGTGTGTTGGAAAAATTGGACTTAAATGGGTTTTTAAGAAAGCTGTCCAGAATTTTCTGGACAGAATTTTGAGCAACTTTGAGCTCAAATTTAGGTGGGACCCACACTACGAAAATTGTGGGACCATATACGAACGCGTTCACCTCCGCAAGGAGATTAACGTAGTATATTCATATGTCCAATTTCAATAAGTTATGAATGATAAATATGTCCCCAAAGTGACTCACAAAGCAATGAAAGTAAATGAATTGGGTGTGTTTTAACTCTTGTCCCACATTGGAAGAGTAGTGGAATTTTGATGAGTTAATAACACCCCAAGTATGGACTAAGGCTTGGATGCCTTGGGGGTATCCCAACTCTTTGAAGGGGAGATGACCTAAGCTATGCACGGGTTGACTTTCGGTCAAAAGTCCACACGCGCGCGCGCGCGCGTCCGTCCGTCCGGCCGGCTCGGTTCGGTTCGGTTCGGGCTTGGGCTTGGGCTTGGGCTTGGGCTTGGGCTTAGGCTTAGGCTTAGGCTTAGGAAAATCTCCTACATTTTTGGGCCGAATTTATTTAACTTTCTGGGCTTTAATTATTAATTAATTACGAAATTAATTTTATTGCCAACAGTCTTCGTTTAACTGATTAACTGTTTTGACAGTTAATTTCGGTTGACTGTTCCAACAGTCAACACAAAAGCTATAAATTAAACATTCCCCCTACAGAATTTATTACTGAAAAAATTTCCCTCCTTCCAGAATTGCTGTCAATTTTATCCCAGAAAATTTCTGTCCTTCTCCTGCATAACATATCTATACTGTTTGTTATTGAGTTGAGTAAAAGCCACAGATTTGAGTTCGTTGTAATTAATTATTGTCGTGCTACATAATTAATTGGAAAATCCGTTCTATCTTGGGAGACAATATTCATCAACCTCGGAGCACATTGGAGGGAATAAATTGTCTTAAGGAAACTGTGAGATTCACAGGGCTCGGATTATTTCTTTTATTCTTGTTTAATTTCTGCAAATTCAAGTAAGTGTTTCATTTCTGTAATTCTGTTTTAATTCTGTAATTATATTATTTTCATAATTCTGTACAAATTGTTATTTATAAATATTAGACATAACAATCTTAAGACAATTTATTAGTTCTACTGTTTTTTGTGTACAGAATTTTTTTTTTATTACAGAAATTATTTGTTTGAAATAAAATCTGTTTTGACAGAAAAATGAATTAATTTACTGCTTTATTGTAGAAATTAGTAAAACAGTTTTAATATAGAAATTAGTTTCTATACTGTTTTTATATTCTGTTTTAGAAAATAAATTTTATTTGTGTACTCTTGTTAAAATCTGTTTATCAATTTTTTTTAAAAAATTATAATTCTGCTTTGTACGGAATTCTTTTTATTATTAAAAATTAGTGTGACACAGATTTTATAATTTAATTCTGTTTTGTACGGAATTCTGTTTATATTTCACTTTTATTCTGAATTATTATTTGAATTCTTTTGGAATTCATTTATTGTGAATCATGTTTGGAGGAAATTGTTGCACAGAATTTTGTATTCTGTTTTGATTAATTCATTAAATATGAATTTTATCATTGATAAAAATTCTGTTTTTGTAACAGAAATGGAATCACAAAGTACGAACACTACTCCTACGAAACTGATTGTCACCAACACAAGTGTGACTGCACCAGTATCTATGCCACACGGGGAGAAACCTGAAAAGTTCATTGGGGCTGACTTCAAACGTTGGCAAGGACAAATGTACTTCTATCTCACTACCTGCCAACTGGGCAGGTTTGTATATGAAGATTGCCCCTCTATTCAAGAGGGAGATGATGCTGAAAAGGCTGCTGCTGTCGATGCTTGGAAGCACTCGGACTACCTATGCCGAAATTATATTTTGGCCTACTTGGACAAGACTTTGTACCATGTCTATTGCACTATCAAAACTTCCAAGGAATTATGGAATTCTTTGGAAAAGAAGTATAAAACTGAAGATGCTGGGATGAAGAAATTTATCGTTGGGCGTTTTCTGGACTTCAAAATGGTTGATTCTAAATCTGTGATCTCGCAAGTGCAAGAATTCCAAGTGATCCTCCACGACATCCATGCTGAAGGAATGTCAATCAGTGAAACTTTCCAAGTTGCTGCAATTGTTGAAAAGTTGCCACCTTCTTGGACTTTGTTCAAAAACTATCTCAAGCACAAGCGTAAGGAGATGAATGTGGAGGAGTTGGTGGTCCGGCTAAGAATCGAAGAAGACAACCGTGAATATCAAAAGAAAAGTGGGAAGAATCCGATGGAAACAAAGGTCCATGTCGTTGAAGGTCCTAAAAAGAACAAACGAAAATATGATGGGGAAGGCACTTCTAAACATAACAAGAAAAAGTTCAAAGGCAAATGCTACAATTGTGGTAAACCGGGACACCGCTCAAGTGAGTGTCGTAAGCCTAAGAAGCAAAATAAAAATAACTCTCAAGCAAATGTGACTGAGGGTGACCATATCACCAATGATTTGGCGGATATGAATCTTTCTGCCGTTGTCTCTGAATGTAACTTGGTTGGAAATACCAAGGAATGGTGGGTGGACACTGGAGCCACACGACACATTTGTGCAAACAAATGGATGTTCTCCACCTATAAGCCTTTGGAAAATGAGGAGAACCTTTTTATGGGAAATTCTTCCACTTCTAAGGTGGTGGGACAAGGAAAGATTGCTTTGAAAATGACTTCTGGAAAGGAACTTACTCTCAACAATGTTCTTCACGTGCCTGATATCCGAAAGAATCTGATTTCGGGATCTCTCCTTACTAAGAATGGTTTCAAGCTTGTGTTTGTGTCGGATCGCTTTGTGTTGTCTAAAAATGACATGTATGTAGGAAAGGGCTACCTAAATGAGGGGCTCTTTAAATTGAATGTTCTTACTGTAACCCCTAAAACATCTGTTTCTATGAATGAAGTTGCTAGTTCTTCTTATTTGATTGAGTCATCTAATATTTGGCATGCTAGATTGGGACATGTTAATTTTGATACATTGCGTAGATTAATTAACTTGGATTTTTTGCCAAAATTCAATATAGATAAAAATCATAAATGTGAAATTTGTGTGGAATCTAAATTAGCTAGATTACCTTTCCATTCTATTGAAAGGATAACTGAACCTTTAGATTTAATTCACACTGATATTTGTGATTTAAAATTTGTTCAAACTAGAGGTGGAAAAAAGTATTTTATTACTTTTATTGACGATTGCACAAAATATTGCTATGTATATTTGTTACATAGTAAAGATGAGGCTATTAATGCATTTAAACAATATAAAAATGAAGTTGAGAATCAATTAAGCAAAACGATAAAGGCTATTAGAAGTGATAGAGGAGGTGAATATGAATATCCATTTGAGGAATTTTGTTCTGAAAATGGGATTATTCATCAAACAACCGCTCCTTATTCTCCTCAATCGAATGGTGTTGCTGAACGCAAAAACCGTACTTTGAAAGAAATGATGAACTCAATGTTATTAAGTTCAGGAGCTCCACAAAATTTGTGGGGGGAAGCCTTACTTTCTGCTAATTACATTCTCAATAAAGTACCTCACAAAAAGACTCATAAGACACCTTATGAATTATGGAAAGGTCGAAAACCTTCCTATAAATATTTACTAGTGTGGGGGTGCTTAGCCAAAGTGATGGTTCCTAAACCTAAAAAGGTAAGAATAGGGCCAAAAACCGTGGATTGTGTATTCATCGGTTATGCTACTAATAGCAGTGCATATCGATTTCTAGTTTGTAAATCTGAGATTTCGGACATTCATGTAAATACGGTTATTGAATCGAGGGATGCTTCATTTTTTGAAAATGAATTCCCGTATAGCATGACCCGAGAATCTGGTCCTCCTAAAAGGACATATCAAGCTACTACAAGTGGTACTCATCAACCTATTGAATCAATAGAGGATGAACCAAGACGTAGTAAAAGAGCAAAAACCTCGACTTCTTTTGGTCCGGATTTTCTAACATATTTGTTAGAAAATGAACCTCAATCGTATAAAGAAGCTATATCCTTACCCGATGCTTCCAATTGGAAAGAAGCAATTAATAGTGAAATTGAATCCATATTACAAAATCATACATGGGAACTAGTGGATCTTCCACCAGGTTCAAAACCGTTAGGTTATAAATGGATCTTCAAAAAGAAATTGAAGGCCGATGGATCAATTGATAAATATAAAGCTAGACTTGTAGCTAAAGGCTATAGGCAAAAGGAAGGGTTGGATTACTTCGACACATATTCACCGGTAACAAGAATAACGTCCATTCGGATGTTAATAGCAATAGCTGCTATTAATGGACTTGAAATACATCAAATGGATGTAAAAACTGCATTCTTAAACGGTGAACTAGACGAGGAAATTTATATGGAGCAACCTGAAGGGTTCAAAGCTCCCGGACAAGAAGGAAAAGTATGTAAGCTTGTTAAATCACTATATGGATTAAAACAAGCACCTAAACAATGGCATGAAAAATTTGATAATGCAATGTTATCAAATGGTTTCAAAATCAATGAATGCGATAAATGTGTTTACTTTAAATACATTCAAAATGGATATGTCATTGTATGCCTCTATGTTGATGATATGCTTATCATGGGTAGTAACTTGGAAATTGTCAAAACTACAAAACAAATGTTGAGTAGTAGATTTGACATGAAAGATATGGGAATCGCCGATGTTATATTAGGAATTAAAATTTCTAGAACATCGGATGGACTTATATTATCTCAATCTCATTACATTGAGAAAGTACTTGAAAAATTCAAGAAGTATGATATTAGTCCTACCAAGACACCTGTAGATGTAAATTTACATCTAGCAAGAAATAATGGTGAAAGCATATCTCAACTAGAATATTCTAGAATTATCGGCAGTTTAATGTATGTCATGAACTGTACGCGACCGGACATAGCATACTCAATAAGTAAGCTAAGTCGATTTACGAGTAATCCAGGAAGAGATCACTGGAAAGCAATATTGAGAGTTTTGGGTTATTTAAAATATACTCAAAACTATGGATTGCATTACTCAAAATATCCACCTGTTCTTGAAGGACATTGCGATGCAAATTGGATATCTGATACAAAAGACTCTAAGTCTACAAGTGGGTATGTGTTTACCCTCGGAGGTGCAGCCGTATCTTGGAAATCCTCAAAACAAACGTGCATTGCTAGATCGACAATGGAATCTGAATTCATTGCACTAGACAAAGCTGGAGAAGAAGCTGAATGGCTTCGAAATTTTTTAGAGGATGTTCCAAATTGGTCTAAACCTGTGCCCGCAATATGTATACATTGTGATAGCCAATCAGCGATTGGAAGGGCACAAAATCACATGTATAACGGAAAGTCACGACATATTCGTCGTAGACACAATACCGTTAGACAACTTCTCTCAAACGGAATTATCACAATTGACTATGTAAAGTCAAAAGATAATATATCGGATCCACTAACGAAAGGTTTAAACCGAGAGCAAGTTGAAAGATCATCGAGAGGAATGGGTCTAAAGCCTATAAATAAATAAGAATCAATATAGTGGCAACCCAACCTAGCTGACTGGAGATCCCAAGATTTAGGTTCAATGGGCAAACCGAACTACATTGTATTCAGTAAGCACTGGAGGATATTTAATCCTATCCATTCCAAAGATGAGACAGTGCATATCTGCCGAGAAATTAGGATAAGTTATGCTTTTAATGACATCTATATCTTAGTACGTCTAAGTGGGGTATTGCAGAATACTCTTTATGGAAGTCACCTACGTGAGTAAAAAGGGGGCCACTTCTATGAGAATAATGAAAGGCATATTCTCTAAAATACTTGCGGAACCAAGTGGTGTTCACGGCCAAAATGAACACAAACGTGAGAACCAACTGTGTTGAAGAATTGTTGTGTGAATACTGTTGTCTAGGTTTACAATAACGGTTGACGGTTCAAGGACGTGAAGTCTACTGATTAACCAAGTAAATCCGATAGTATATCACTAAGGAAAGTTCAAAGCCACTAGGCTACTTCTCCTGATGCAATAAGTCTTCAGTTTTACTCAACTTGTGTCTGCATCTGCATTAGCATCTGATTTGTTTTATTTATAGCGATATATCATTCATGTGGGGGATTGTTGGAAAAATTGGACTTAAATGGGTTTTTAAGAAAGCTGTCCAGAATTTTCTGGACAGAATTTTGAGCAACTTTGAGCTCAAATTTAGGTGGGACCCACACTACGAAAATTGTGGGACCATATACGAACGCGTTCACCTCCGCAAGGAGATTAACGTAGTATATTCATATGTCCAATTTCAATAAGTTATGAATGATAAATATGTCCCCAAAGTGACTCACAAAGCAATGAAAGTAAATGAATTGGGTGTGTTTTAACTCTTGTCCCACATTGGAAGAGTAGTGGAATTTTGATGAGTTAATAACACCCCAAGTATGGACTAAGGCTTGGATGCCTTGGGGGTATCCCAACTCTTTGAAGGGGAGATGACCTAAGCTATGCACGGGTTGACTTTCGGTCAAAAGTCCACGCGCGCGCGCGTCCGTCCGTCCGGCCGGCTCGGCTCGGCTCGGTTCGGTTCGGGCTTGGGCTTGGGCTTATAAAAATCTCCTACATTTTTGGGCCGAATTTATTTAACTTTCTGGGCTTTAATTATTAATTAATTACGAAATTAATTAATTAGTTGGCAGTTATTGCCAACAGTCAACAGTTAATTTCGTTTAACTGATTAACTGTTTTGACAGTTAATTTCGGTTGACTGTTCCAACAGTCAACACAAAAGCTATAAATTAAACATTCCCCCTACAGAATTTATTACTGAAAAAATTTCCCTCCTTCCAGAATTGCTGTCAATTTTATCCCAGAAAATTTCTGTCCTTCTCCTGCATAACATATCTATACTGTTTGTTATTGAGTTGAGTAAAAGCCACAGATTTGAGTTCGTTGTAATTAATTATTGTCGTGCTACATAATTAATTGGAAAATCCGTTCTATCTTGGGAGACAATATTCATCAACCTCGGAGCACATTGGAGGGAATAAATTGTCTTAAGGAAACTGTGAGATTCACAGGGCTCGGATTATTTCTTTTATTCTTGTTTAATTTCTGCAAATTCAAGTAAGTGTTTCATTTCTGTAATTCTGTTTTAATTCTGTAATTATATTATTTTCATAATTCTGTACAAATTGTTATTTATAAATAGTAGACATAACAAAGTGAACTTAAATAGGGACAGAGAGTGATAGGGTTAGCGGACACCGTAAGTATTATGATATTGATGATCGTCGTGGGGTTCACGATACTGATTACAAGTACCAGAGGCAGCAGAGACTTGACAAAACTGATCACAGGGACAGTTCGAGGAGAAAAGATGAAGAAAAAAATTACAGTTCTAAACGTCACCCTTCCGAAAGGGGCCATGAGAAACTTAAAAGAGATGAAGTTGAACAAGAAGACTATCAAGAAAGGATCGTGTTGCAACTTGTCGAACAGGAAGAGGAAGATCTTAACAAAATTTAGGAGGAGAGTAGAAGGTGAAGGCAAGCCATCCTTGAAAAATATAAAACTCAGCCGTTACAGCAACAACGTGAACATCATTTGGTGGATATGGCATTTAAGGAGAAATTGGAACAGCCTTCCCAGCCACTAAGAGCTGCTAATATTATTCCTGAAGCTCTTCATCGACAGAGTGAACGGGTAGTTACCTACCTTACTGACATACAATTTTCTGTTGGAAAATCTCGTCCACAAAATGGGATGCCTGCTTTTGAGAAGACTTCTAGTACTGGGGGGGTAGGAGAGGGTACTCCAAAGGGTGAGAGATCGGATGATAGTTTCTGTGATGATATATTTGGAGAATCACCTGCTGGAGTGCGTAAATCGGGGAAAGAGGATGGTTTAGCAGTTGAGAGAAGTGGCCTTCATGATGATTGGGATGACGTTGCTGTTGGGTATTATAGCTACCGCTTTGGGGAAATACTTGATGCTCGATACGAAGTTATTGCTGCTCAAAGAAAGGATGTCTTTTCGACAGTTGCTGGTGTAAACGATCTTAAAGCTTGACCTGGCGATCCAGAAGAAGTGGCAATAAAGATTATACGTAACAACGACACAATGTATAAGGCTGGTTTGGAAGAGCTAGTCATATTAAAAAAGTTAATTGGTGCGAACCAGGAGGATAAGCGCCACGGTGTGTATTTTCTTTCTAGCTTTAAGTATCGCAATCATCTCTGTTTGGTGTTTGAATCTCTTCATATGAATCTTCGGGAGTTTTTAAAGAAGTTTGGTCTCGGACTGAAACTACCTGCTGTGAGAGCATATGCCAAACAACTATTTATTGCACTAAAGCACCTTAGAAACTGTGGTGTTCTTCACCGTGATATCAATGCAGATAACATGCTGGTAAATGATGCGAAAAATGTGCTAAAGCTTTGTGACTTTGGTAGTGCCATGTTTGCTGGTAAAAATGAAATCACGCCCCCCTGACATAATACTGGGATTGCCTTATGATCTTCCTGTGGATATTTGGTCTGTTGGCTGCTGCTTGTTTGAGCTTTATACTGGTTCTTTTCCCTGGTCCCTCAAACAATGTTATGCTTCGCCTTCACATGGAGTTGAAAGGTCCTTTTCCAAAGAAGATGCTTCGAAAGGGAGCATTTACGGATCAGCACTCTGACCCGGATTTGAATTTTTTTGCCACAGCGGAGGATCCTGTTACAAAGAAGACTATAAAGAGGTTGATTCTTAATATCAAACCAAAAGATATTGGTAGAATAGTTTTGAACTCTCTTGGTGAGGAGGATCCGAAGATGTTGGTCAACTTTAAAGAGCTTCTGGAAAAATTATTTGTGTTGGATCCAGAGAAGAGGATTACAGTATCACAAGCACTGAATCATCCATTCATCACGGCCAAGTGAACAACGATGCTGATTTTCTGACTCAAGAAAATGCTGCTGCCCTAGATATTTGTACATTATGATCTAATTTATGTCCGAATAGCTAATCATTGGGCGTTTATTGTTCTTATCTTCTCTGTCTTGCTTAAGAGCTTTGCATGTGAAGTCGAACGGGAAGGTGTTTGTCTGGAGACATGTTACTTTGCGGTTCTTTCGTGTGGAAGTTGTTCTGTTTCTATTGAAAGCCGCAAGTGCTGTGTGATGCTCGGTTCAGTACTTTAGAATGCTTGAAAAGGCACTTTGGAAGGTACCTTGGTTTGTCCATTAGGCACTTCTTACAACACAACTAAATAATACAATATCTGTTGTAAATTTATATTGATTTTTTTTAAATCGTGTTCTTGGTTGTTGGGGAAAAAAATAGACTTTCATGGCTCTTCTTATTGAAGAGTTTGAGGAAATTTGGCTTTTTCAGAATACTGAATTGACATGATGTATAGAATTATCTCAAATTGTCTATTCTCTGTTATAATATATGGGAAAGCTCATGGGCTGTTTAAGTCCAACATTGGGTTGAGACAAGGGGATCCAGTTTCCCCAAGCCTATTCATTATAGTTGCTGAGGCTTTTTGTAGGGAATTGAAGTCCCTCTTCCAAAAAGGAAAACTTAAACCATACTCCACTCCACTTCATTGCATCCCCTCACTCATTTAACATTTGCTGATGATCTGGTTACATTTATTAATGCATGGAAAGTCACTTTTAAGAGGCTGATGGAGTTTATCGAATTATATGATGATGCTTCTGGAGTTCTGGGCACATGATTAATTAATTCAAAAAAAATTATTGTGGATAGACATTCCCTCAAGCTAGAAGGACCATGAACTAAGAAGTGACTGGATTTCAAACGAAACATATCCTTTGTGTGCCTGTGTATATGTCCTTCATGGTTCGTCTATAAGAGGCATAAAATATGTCTGCCTATGCATTTAATGGTTTCTTTAGATCTCCCGACGCTGTGATCAATACTTTGGATAATATATTAGGTAATGTTCTTTGGGGATAAACTGATAAGGGTGCTACTAGAAATATCATTGGATTAAGTGGCAAAAGATTTGTGTTCCTGCATGTGAAGGGGGATGGGAATTAGATCTATATAAGGCATCATAAAATCTAATAATATTAAATTGTGGTGTAAATTTATAGGAGGCAAAACTTTGTAGGTTAGATTTCATCTGGCAAAATATTGCAAAAAATTACATCCCTCATTGGTTCCTTTGAGACAAACTGCTTCTCATCTAAGGAGAAGACTGATAAAAGCTAGGAATGAATCTAAAGGCAATGTGTGTTAGTCACTGGGTGAGGGTGAATTGCAATAATTCAATGAAGAGTTTCTATTAGTCATGTGACTCATGATATGGATATGCTGAATGGGAAGTTAAAGAATTGTGGAGAAATGAGAAATGGGATAATTAGAAATTGCATGGGGTTGTTAATCAAGAGAATTTGGAGTTCATTGTGGAAAATTTGATGATTTCAGATCATGCTGATCGAATAATTTGGAAAGATTGTATTCTAGAAATGTAATATTGCAAATATCTGGCATAGTATTGAACGAAGAAAGGTTGCAAATATCTGGCATAGTATTGAACGAAGAAAGGCCAATCATTGGCTGAGCATATATTTGAAATTTAATATTTGTGTGGAGACTTTTCTTGGGTAGATTACCTATGTAGATGAGTATGTTAAAAATCTGAGGGAGAATGGATTCTAAATGCTCTTGTTGTAAATCAGGTAATATAGAGGATATCCAACATGTTTTTTCACCTAGGAGAATGGTTTAAGAAATTTAGGAGTATTTCAACAAATTGTGTGGGGTTAGGCATAGTCCTTTGTTCCTCTATATTAAATTGAATGAGTGGTGGATTTGTGCCAATAAATCTGATGCTATTAAAATCATGTTTACTCTTATTCCTTTATCAGTTTGTCGGGGTTTATGGTGTGCATATATGAAGGGGTTAGGAGGGGAGTGGATCAGATTATAACCAACATTTTATATGATATCTAATTTATATTTTCTATGTACAAGAAGGCCCAAGTTATTCCAAAGAAATGGAGATTTTATATGTGTTAGTTTGGATGGACGAAATGTTGACAAGATTTCTACCTGTGCTGAAGAAGAATTTACCACAGTTCAAGAAAAAAATAGCAAGAAAGGTACCAAGTAGTTGAATCCCGAAAACAGTGAGAACGCTCGAATAAACTCTCAGATAATTCCTATTGTGGTCAAAGAAGACACTGTTCAAGACGCTAATTCAGTGAATAGAGTGATGGATATTGAATCGAATGGTGTTAATGAAGATAAGATTTATGTTGTCTTATGCCATTTATTATGGTAAAGGAACTAATTCCTTTGCTGAATTTAAAGCTTGCTTGGATGGACTAGAGCATGTTGAAAGTTTGAATATTATCTGTTTACACATTGAGCTTCATTATATGGTTCTTTTAGACTATTAAAACTGAAGGAATAGCTCAACCCCATAGCATTTATGTCAATTCATTGTTCGTATCAAGCAGACAATGCTGGAATTAAAGGTGAATATTTTGCATACATTCAGAGAGTGCAATATATTAGTACATTACATGGCAAACTGGGGATGACAGTTAAAGGTTCTAATGTCTATTGGAATTAAGAAAGTCTCCCAAAAATTGCTAAAGGGACCGTGTTACTTGATAAAATTGGGTATCATAATGTAAGAATTGTTATAAAAGGGGTTGTAGTTTTGTAAGGACACAAGCCTCCGATTGAGTCTTAATGTTGTGTTGGCTCAATTCCGGACAAAAAAATTTGAGTCATAGAATAGTCTTCAAGTGTACCCATCCAAGCCTATGACGTGTTACTTGAAGACGTAGCGGCTAAGATGATAAAGCTTCATCATATGTCGGGTTTATTGTGCCTCGTTTCTACGTCAACAACATTGGTTCCAATGCTCATAAGGTATAAATGCATTATATATATATCACGGCGAGGGGCCGTCCGAGGTTTTTCCTGTTGTGGATTTTCCTCGTACATCGCGGCGTAGTGTGTTATGAATTTATTTTATCTTGCAAAATCACCTAGAACGCATGATTAGGACTAAAAGATAAAATATGATTTAATTCACTACTCTTGTTTAATTTGGTGCTAAATTAATTTGGGTAAATATTAATTTAATTCAAGTCATTAATTTTAATTGGATAAAATTTGCTTTGGCCTATGTAGAAAAATGAATTAATCGTGTTATGCAAATTTTATGACTTGGATTGAATTAAGTTGTTTAAGTGAAAATTAATTTGTTGATTAATTTAATGTCACTTGTAGTTTAGTTTATTTTAATTTGAAAAAAATTAAAATTAAAATTTAAAATTAGAATTTTTAGTTTGTTTTGTGTTGAAGCATCCTATTCCGCATTAAAAGGGAAATTGATTTTTAAATTGTAAGAATTTTAAAATTGGGGGTCCAACAAGTGGTATCAGAGTCGGAGCACTAATTTATCGCATTAATGATCCGTATTTTAGCTTTTATAATTTTTGTGCTCCTTGTATTTTTAGGTGGTTCATTTATGGCTCACTCTCATTTTTGTTTTGTATCTCTCGATGGGACGTCTTAATGATAATTTGTCTATTTCTAATGATAATGAATTTTTGATATTCAAGAGGAATTTAATGGGCTTAATATGTGTAATAAAAATTTAAGAGAATTAAATGTGAGATTTGCAAAAAGAATTAAGTTTCTTGAAAATGAAAATTTATGTTTTAAATCTAGAATTGAACTTTTGCAAACCTCACTATCTCAAGAAAATATTTTTCGTGAAAAGCTCATGGACATAAATTATAATTTTAATATTTTAAATATGTCCAAGAAAGAGAGTGATAGTCGAGAAAAAATTCTTAGGGACAAGTTTGCTCACACTGAGGGGGAGAGTGATAACCTTCTAGGAGTTATAGAAAATATAAAGGAGTCTCGTAAAATTGAACAGTCTAATTTATCACTTGAGTCCAAAATTTTTAAAATGAAAAATGATTTACAAGACTCGAGTAGTAGTTATACTGGTTTTAGCTCATCTTGTTCAAATATTTCCGTTACTAAAGCTAAGACCATTGGTTGTTTTAAAGGCTCAACTTTATCCAAGGACTTTAGAAAAGGTCACACCTTAGGTATCATTCCTCGTGTTTTCACATGCTGGCATTATGGTAGGAAATGTCACTTTAGGTCATTTTGTTTTGATCTTAAAAGAAGTTCTAGAAAGTCTATGTCTAGCATTCCATTAGTTCCCAAATCCCATCATTTTAAATATACATCTATATGGGTTAGGAAATCATTTTTAGATGCGCTAGATATTAGATTTGTTGATTCTCATTTGCTTTCACATGAAAGCTCCCTTGCTAAATTTAAAGGTTGAATGCGTTAATTTTGTTTACATACTCTAGCTTTTTGTGCTTCATATTATATATCATTGCTAGGGCTATGCATGTTTAATCATTTTCTAGTCATTGATTTACTACATATCTCATGCTAGAATTATGTTTTTTGTTTATCACTTCTCTTCTATTTTTTAGACTTAATGAAAAATACAAATGATTTTTGTTTGTCTTTTGAGTAAATATTTTTCTTTGTTTGGTTAAAAAATTTCAAAAACTCAAAAAGATTTTTGTTTTGTGTATATTTTAGTTTGACACACTCTATGTGGCATATACTTGTGTTTGAATCCTTTCTTTTTCGCTTCTATGTGGCTAGAACTTTTGGTTAAGATTGTCAATCCTTAAAATGTTCTTTACCATGCTTACATGGAGTAGTTGGATTTTGTGTTGCTATAAGAGATTCTATTTTTATATGCCTCAATCCACACATGCACGAGCTCACTTGAAACTATAACTTCATATGTATATTTGAGCCTTGTGAGGTGTTCTCCTACCAATCTTGTCATCTACATGTTATGTAACCTTGGAGGACTAGTGCATGTTAAAATCCATTGCACGTGAGAATTGAGTGATAAAAGATTATATATATATATATGTGTGTGTGTGTGTGTGTGTGTGTGCACGGGGAAGGGCTCCGGAAGGAAATATTTTCCTTTGTGAGTAAGTCACCGTTTGCTTGGACCTAAAAAAATACGTGGTCCAAAGGCCTAAAAGAATAATGGCATTAAAAGAAAATATTTGCCAAGGCCTATTTTGTGTAGTTGATTTATTCATATATATATATGCTTATTTTGAGGGAGATTGAATGGTATATCAACGGTTTGCACAATGTCCGTTTATCCTAGTTGTAATTTCAATGTCATGACTCTATTGGTTTGTAGAATCATCAAAATTCTAGGCTTGCATGCATTGTGTATGTTTTCTCATTGAGTTCAATTTATATTGTCACATGAGGTTATATTCAAATGTGATGAAGTTTGTAATCAATTGAGAACTCCGTGAACATGTTTTAAGTGATTGGGTCTAAATTTAATTGTTACTAGTTCACACCCCTACACTTTCGTTTCCATATGACACATTTTTCCATACAAATGTGAAAAGCTTATTGTATTTTGTATCATGTGTGGTGTCTATACCTATATATGTGTGCGTGTGCGTTAGTGATAGTCATTATGTCTACATATATATGGTATTTTATTCCTTTGCCTCGCTTTCTAGTCCATTTATGCTTCAAATTCATAATTGGTATCTATCTTGTTGCATATTGTTCTTGATGTCACATGCTTGGTATCTTATGTATCACAGTGGTATCATTTTTTTTTTCATCTTCGTTGGTATCCGTTATTATTTATATGGATTAGTTATGCTTTTGTTGCTTATATGCTTTCATGATCTTATCACCTTATGTTTCATTTTGTTAAATTAGTTCTTTTATCTTTTGTCTATTCCTGAAAAAAAAAAAGGGAGAATGATAGGGGAGAAATGGTATTTAATCCTATTGTCATCGTATCTTAGTTTAGGAGATTGAACTTAGGGGGAGTCGCGACCTTATTAGGGTGATCATAGTTGATAAATGAAGAATTAATTTAGGGGGAGTATTTATTTTAAATTCATTTAATACTTTGATATTCCCTATGCGTTTAATGTTTTGCTTAAGTGTGCAGGAATTATTCTAGCGGCAACTTTCATCGACAAAGATAGTCATCCTTAGGTTTTGAGTCAAGCTTCTATTTTTTATTTTGGGTGGGATATTTTTTAAGTCTAGTAGAGCTTGACGGCCCTTTAGGATTTTTGTTTGATTTTTATCCCGGAATAGCCAAAGGGGGAGATTTGTAAGGACACAAGTCTTCTATTGAGTCTTAATGTTGTGTTGGATCAATTCTGGACAAAAATATTTGAGTTATAGGATAGTGTTCAAGTGTATCCATCCAAGCCTATGACGTATTAGTTGAAGACATAACGACCAATATTATAAAGCTTCATCATATGCCGAGTTTATTGTGCCTCGTTTCTACGTCAACAACATTGGTTCCAATGATCCTAAGGTATGAATGCATTATATATATATATATATATATATAGAAGCTTGGAAATTTATTGGGTGTATTTTATAAATTTTTTATAAATAGTTTTAACGACTTTGTTTTTCTCAGAAAATATTTTTTAGAACTTTTCATAAAAAGTTTTGGGCTTACAAAGAATATTGCATTTTCTGATAAGTCGTTCGAACGAACTGGAATCTCGTTCGAACGAGATTCCCAGGTCATTCAAATGACACTTCTAACGAGACTTCCTTTTTCATACTGGAACATCATTGGCAAAGTTGTTCGAACGAAAAAGTCGTTCGAACGAGTTTGGCGGGAACAGTTTTTTGGCAGTTTTCTTCATGTTCCCACAATTTCCCCACTAACTTTTTGACAGATTTAACTAGTTCGGGAGCAAAATTTTTAAAGATACTTTTATAACCTTTTCTTCAATAAGAGTATTTTGAGAGTTAATTCTTCCAAAGAAAAAGTCCCCTTGATTTTTGTTAAAATGTTTTAATCCTTAGAACAAAATCAAGGTTTATACATCCATAGTTTGTTTATTCCAAGTTTCTTCATATATATCTTTGCTTGGAGTGTTTTGCACCGGGTTTATCTCTACACCTCAAAGAAGAGAAGTTTGGGTTTACTTGTACATCCCTAAAAGAAGAAAACTTATTTTTGTTGCGGCGTTCTCACATGGTGAAAGGCACCATGTGGGCTCGGAGGTAATCCCGAGATTAGGGATAATCCACCCATTGGCAACAGTGTTTGGAATTAAAATAGCGTGACAGCTCAAGCGTGACAGCTTTGCGTGGCAACTCATACTTTAAGCTTGTTGGTTACTTAGTCATATTGCATCTTTGTTTATATTGGCTATGAGCTATGCCAATTGTAATGATGTAACGAGAATAAGGAATCTGTGTGAGGTCGAACGGTACTCGCGAGAGACCAGGCTTGGCAGGGCCTGGGAGAGCTTTCATGCTCTATCGAACGACCTCACCGTGGGAACTTTAGAGGGACTTGGTTTGGAGGATTGAAAAGTGAGGCACCGTTGGGGCTTGTCCTGACCATCTTAGATACACCTGGTAAAACACCGAATGACCCTGGCCATGGAACCTCGGGCGGAGCAGCTTGAAGTTCCATTGGGCGTTGAGTTATGAACCAAA
This sequence comes from Sambucus nigra, assembly GCA_949130495.1. Classification (NCBI taxonomy): domain Eukaryota; kingdom Viridiplantae; phylum Streptophyta; class Magnoliopsida; order Dipsacales; family Adoxaceae; genus Sambucus; species Sambucus nigra. The sequence continues at coordinate 500,455,248 of OX422212.1, forward strand.
CAACCTTTTACTTAATGTCACATCTACTATAGGTGATGTCACTAGCCAGCTAAACAATGTCAAACCTTCACTTGAATAAACCACCGTGGTATTTGGAGCGGTCAAGCAGTTGGTGAACCACCTCTACGACAACAACCCCTTGACACACAATGGTTAGGCAAAAGGCATGTATTGACATTTAATGTTTCTCACGTGGAGACAAATAGTGCATCAGGTATTTAATATTTGTGACATAAAGTATGAGGGAGGTCTTTCACAGGCATCGATGACTGAGTTGCCCCGGGGGTGGTGTGTGGGGCTATTTAAGGACCCCAACCACCTTTGAGGAGAGGATGGTCTTTTTGAGAATTTGAGAAGTTATTATTAGAGAGAATACACATCAGATAGAGTTATTGAAAAACCAGAGACTTTACTCACTCACCATTGTCATTTATTACGAAGCTTTTAAAACTTGACAGAGATTATTGAGGGTGTTTGGTGTGTTTCTATCTGCCTACCAAGGTGTATCTAGGGTGCTTACTTCTCTCTCCCTCTAGCTAAGTTGCTTCTAAGCTCCTTACTATCTCCTGAGTTACACACGAGAGATGTGTGAGTTTAGACTGAGTTTTATCTTCATTGGGTTTGTATTGGGGTGTTATATCACTAATCCAAGGGTTTGGCTAATTTCCTTATCATCACCATACTCTAAAAAGGGGTTACGCCTCCATCTTACTTAAACTACCCTCTTACATTTGGCGACTCTGCTGGGGAGGCATTCTTCTAGGCAAGGAGCATGACGCAGGATAATGTTAGTTGAAGGCTCAACTTTGATGACATCCAACATAATGAAGAACAAGCTGCGAGAGAACTGGAGGCTCTAAGGGATGGGGCTCCTCGAATAGAAGTACCTCCAGTCCAGGCGACGACAGGCGTTCCGGGGGTGACACAAGCTTCCACGAGTGCAGGGTTGGGACCCACCCAGGTGGCACTCCTTATGAGCAAGTTTTATGACTTTTTGCAAACTCCGGTAGATTCGACGGTGTTGGGGGGATTTGAGGCCAATTCCTTCGTAACGCCGAGGGCATCCCCAACGGTCCCACCAGGTGCGAGCACAACGGGAACAGTCCCAGCAAGTATACCTACCGATGTGAATCCAGCGGTGGGAACCTCAGGAGTATCAATGGCGCCAGCTGCAACGATGGCCCCAGCTATAACGGCCATTCAGCCTGTGACCCCATTGGTCGTTGCCTCGTCACCTATGGAGGAAATAAGAAAGGAGATGTAAAAGGAAATGCTTAAGTTCATGCAGGTTCCTCGCTATCTGTGAGCGAGGTAGCCTCGGTCTACGACGACTTTCGGACGCCTTACCCTCAGGAATACAACGATGAGACTTTTCCAAAGGATTATATTCCTCCTATCTTTGAAAAATACACAGGAAAGGGTGGAAACCCGAAGGAACTTATTAAACGTTTCGTAGAGCATTTGGGGGCGCATTGTAACAATAAGAAGCTCAGGTTGAGAGAGTTTTCCAAATCCCTAACCGATAAGGCGTATACCTGGTATTCGCACTTGGCTCCCAAGAGTGTTTCCACGTGGGAGGAGATGCATGTGTTGTTCGTCCAGAAGTTCTTTTTGGCGGAGGACGAGTTTACTCTGACCCGGTTGGGGAGAGAGAAGCAACGACCCAGGGAAGACATGGTGGCCTATGTTCGAAGGTTTAGAGAAAGATCACTCAATGTAAGAGAGGAGGCCAAAGAGTCTAAACTATTATAGATTTGTGCAGAAGGACTGCTCCATGAGTACATATGCCATCTCATCAATGAGACGTGCGAGGGAACTTTTTCATCATTCCTAAAGGCTGCAAGAAATATCTCATTAGTTGTACGACCAAACCCGGTAGTAGTTCCCATGATGTTTAGGCAGCCGATGCAACCTGGGGGAGGAAGGCCTCAGCCCCATGGGTGGGGTACACCGAAGGAGCAGATGGGGGCAAGGAACCGAAGAAGGACAACAAGAGGAAGTTTGGAAGAGATAGAGAAGACCCACCACCGTTGCCTTGCATGATAGAAGAGGCTGTGAGTTGTTATAACGCAATGGTTTAAGGTGGAACGGTCTATGAACCAAAGGGGGTTCCAACGGAAGAGCCCGATGCTACAACAAGGGTTGATCTTAAATATTGCCAAATTCATCGAAAGATTCAGCATCCAACAGAGAGCTGCTTCACACTAAGAAGAATCATTGACAAGTAATTGAAGGCAGGAACGTTACAAATCCCCCCGCAGAACGTTAACAACAACCCACTTCCGACGCCTGGATCCAATCTAGTAATAGCCTATGACGAGGAGGCAGAAAGGGAAGGGGGAGGGTTAATGGTGAAGCAGAGAGAGTTCGAAGAAGCTCTAGAGAGTTGTACTAAGGGAATTGCTAACATAGTTTTAGCCTACGATGAAGCAAGCGCTAAAGACGCGGAAGACGTATACAGCATCGAAGATGAGGAAATAGACCCGGTCATAGAATACGGTGCAGTTTCAAAATCCCCAAAGTTCACTTGGTTTTTCGAGCAAGTAGGGATACCGAAGGAGAGTAGACTAGAAATAACGTAGGCGATCTTAGACATTACGAAGAGGAACACAGTCCCCTCACTGAGATGGAGGGGACCCATGGCTAGGTTGGTAAAAAGTTTTTTGTCAGAAGTAACCTTCAGCGATGTGGACGGGGCTGTAAGGTTCCCCTATAATAGGCCTTTGTATGTAACCGCCAGCATCAACGGGGTTAGTTTTGCAAGGACTCTTATGGATGGGGCCGCCTCCATTAATATTATGCCGATCGACTCCTTCCACGCAGCTAATATTCCAGAAGAAAGGTTGGTCCTCATGCCTTTGGTAATTTCGGGATATGATAATCAATCTTCCAAGTCCATCTAATATGTAAATGTTGAGATCGTGATGGGAAATCTAAGGTCCCACATCAAATTCCATGTAATAGAAAGTGCAAATTCCGATTATCTATTAATAGGAAGAGTGTGGATGCACAACCAGGGGCTAGTTCCCTCCACGTATCACCAATGCACCTAGGCAAATATCAGAGGGACGGAGGTGACTATTAGAGCTACGAGAAGGCCCTTCGCGGTTGAAGAAGCTCATTTCGTGGATGCAGCGTTCTACACAGAGCTGGAGGAAGATGCCCAGGTCCTAACAAAAATAATGGAGGGAGTGTGGGTCCACTCGATTAGAGAAAGAATGGGGGCTTTGAATGAGCAAAACAAAGAAGGTACCAGTGGCAAAAGGGAGACGACTAAGGAGGCTCCTCGGGAGGTCCCTCAGCCCCAAAATATTTTGAAGCGGCTTAAAGACAGGATGAGATCTAGAGTGGACCCGATGTAGAACGAGGCCCAACGCCAGAGCGTGTTGAGTCGTTTTTTAGGAGAAAGGATTGCTGAGGCTTCGAGAGAAAAGAAAAGGAAGGCAGTAATAACGGCCGGCAGATAGTGCAAATAGGTCATCACCAAAGAAGGAAAGTTGGTTTATTGGTTGTGATGGTATGAGCGGGTGGTCGAAAGGATCGATAATGAGGTTGACCCGATATATGAATGCTTTTTGGTAGATCGACAAGGGTAATGCATGGTAATAGACAACTCTAACATACAAGAATTCGTAGAAGATGTGGCCGAAGAACCTGATTACATCAAGGATAGACCAAGGCCGCAAGTGCAAGAGTTGGAGCAGTTGAACCTGGCTCAAGAAGGGGAGGATCCTCGGCCTATCTTTATCACGAGGGACCTCAACAAAGAAAAGCGAGAAGCCTTGGTGGAGCTAATTCGGGATTTCATAAACGTCTTCGCGTGGAAGTACACAGATATGGGGGTACTCGACGAAGAAGTTAGTTGCCATAAGTTAAACATGATGCCTTCGACAATTCCGGTGAAGCAAGCCACGAGAACGTACAAGCCGAAACTAGACTTGAAAATCAAAGAAGAGGTCCAACGGTTATTAGCAGTAGGGTTCATCAAGCCAATACAACATCCACTTTGGTTGTCTAACATTGTGCCGGTGGGAAGAAAGACAAGAACTAAATAAGGATTTGTGTGGACTTCAGAGATTTGAATAGGGCTTGCCCCAAGGATGAATTCCCTCTACCCTCCATCGACAGTTTGATATATGACACGGCTGGTCATGAGATGTATAGTTTCATGGATGGGTATGTGGGGTACAACCAGATTAAGATGGACCCCACAGACGCAGAGAAAACGACATTCAGAACCCCACTGGGAAACTTCATGTACAAAGTAATGCCATTTGGACTCAAGAACGCTGGGGCTACTTATCAGAGAGCAATGATGGCCATTTTTCATGACTTCTTCCACAAATTTGTAGAATTCTATGTGGATGATTTAGTCATCAAATCGAGGAAGGAGGAGTCTCATCTGAGCGATTTGAGAAAGGTGTTCTCTCAATGCAGGAAGTATAAGTTGAAGATGAATCCACTAAAGTGTATTTTCGGAGTAACAAGTGGGAAATTCCTAGGCTTCGTAGTGGACCGACAAGGGGTATAGATGGACCAGGATAAGCAGCAGGCGATCTTGGAGATGTCATGCCCAAGAACGACTAAGGAGTTGAAGAGTTTCCTCGGGAAAGTCTCCTACCTAAGGAGATTTGGGCCTAGAATGGCCAAAATAACATACCCGTTGATGCAGCTGTTGCAAAAGAGCATGAAGTTCAGGTGGGAGGAGGTTCACCAGGAGTCTTTCGCTGGGCTGAAGAAGCTACTAGTTTCACCACAAACCATGGTTCCCCCAGGGGCGAGAACACCGTTGTAGTTATATCTCACATCTACCACGAGGTCCGTTGGAGCTTTACTGGCACAAGAAATTAACGGGCAAGAACAACCAGTTTACTACCTCAGTAGAATCATACATGGGCCAGAGATTAGATATAGCAGCCTAGAAAGGCACTGTTTAGCCTTAGTATTTGTAGCACAAAACTGAGGCATTATATGCTGTCTTTTACAATTCATATTGTAACTAGATGCGATCCTGCTAAGTATTTATTGCAAAGAACTATATTGATTGGCAGGGAATCTAGGTGGTTCCTCATCCTTTCCGAATATGACTTAAAGTGTGTGGTCCCTCGTGTGATCAAGAGCCAGGCGTATGTCGATCTATTGGCAATTTTTTCATCAGGAACGTTTGAACCCCCTAAAGAAGACATTCCAGGAGATGACTTACAAGCCAATTATCTGGGTGCAACTGAAGAAGAATGGACGATGCAGTTTCGATGGATCTGCGATAAAAAAGAAGAGGGGCAGGGGTTATTCTTTCAAAAGGAATGGAGGAGATTTTTCTTTCCTACAAGTTAATTTTCCCTTGCTCCAATAACGAAGCAGAGTACGAGGCGTTAGTACTGGGGTTCCTGGAGGCTCTTGGAAGGGGAATTCGTTCACTCTGCATTAAGGGTGATTCGAACTTGGTGATTCAGCAAGTGAACGGAGAATATGCGTTAAAGCATATGAACCTGGCACCATACAAAACGATTATTCAGAGGCTCCTCAGCCAGTTCCACCGGACCAAGATCAAGAGACATCCTAGAACGATGAATCGCCATCCAGATTCGTATGCAACTATTTCCCAGAAAATGGTCATGAGAAACGATACAACTATCGTCACGATCTAACGGAGAACATCTCCTTCGGTGGTACAATCAATTCTACCGGTGGAGGAGGACGCGGACTGAAGGGGAGAGATTAGGAAGCAACTGGAGTCTGGTAAAGGGGCAATGGGGCTAAGAGAATTGGCCCAACACTACACCAAATCCTGCGAATGGTCACACCAAGTGGGTCACGGCCTAAGTCCGCGACCAGCTGGTCGCGGACTTAGGCCGTGACCCACTCAATTTTTGGCGTGACCAATTTTATTACCACATTAAATTATCCATGCTCTGGAAATGGTCACGGACTAAATCCCTGACCATAGAGGGTCACGGCCTGAGTCGCTGACCAGGTCGTGACCAGTTTGGTGCCAAAATTCCCTCCAAATTGGTCGCGGGTCGGTCACGGCCCAAATTCGTGACCAGGTCATGACCAGTTTGGCGCCAAAAATCCCTCTAAACTGGTCACGGATGGGTCACGGACTTGGGCCGTGACTAATGGCGCGACGAAGCAGAAAACACACATTAAGGGTCACGGCTATGGGCCGTGAACATTTGTGGGACTGGGTCACGGCTATGGGCCATGACCATACATCATTCAAACACCAAGGCTGTTGGAAAAGGGTCACGCATTATGGGTCACGGCCCATAGTCGTGACCATATCGAAATCCCCATTGTTCTGCAAGAAAGTGATGGGTCGCGCGCATGGGTCATGGCTCTTGGCCGTGACCAGTTTGGAATCACCATTGCCAAAGTCATTAATGGGTCACGGCTCTTGGCTGTGACCAGGTCGAAATCGCCAGAAATCATGCTCATTAATGGGTCGCGCACATCGGGTCAGGGCTCTAGGCCGTGACCATAGTCTGGTCATAAAAAGAAATACTCCCAGCTTCTCATTTATTATGTCCGACTTAGTTGCTGTTAGGGTTTTTGCGATTTCGAGCTCATGCGATTTCGGTTGGATTTCTATTGGATTTGCATTTGGATTTCAGTTGGATTTGCATTTGGCTAACCGATTTCAGTTGGTATGTATTGATTCATTTGGATTTCGTGATTTCTAACTAAAGCCCTAATTTTTGTGTATGTATGTGTAGATTTATGTTTGTATGTGTGTATATGTGTGTATGTATAGATTTATGTCAAAAAAATATTAGGGTTTAGTAAACCTTAAATAGTATGCGTGTGTATGTATAGATTATGTCAATAAACCCTAGCTTGTACGTGTGTGTATGTATAGATTATGTCAATAAACCCTAGATTGTATATGTGTGTATTTTTTTTAATCAAAATATGCCTGTGTCTTTTTTTTTTAGAAAATATAATTAAATGATTTTTTTTACATATGAGTCGCAAACACGTGTACACATTATTAAAGTGAGATATTGTTGGCTTGGTTGTTGGATACTATGTCGAATTTATTGAATTGATACTAGTGTCGATAAATGTATATGTTATTAAATTTGTTGGGTGTGTTCTTGATTTGCCTATGAAAAAGTATATCACATATGCTTGTCTTGTTTATGTGTATATGTATGTTTAAACTCTCATAACTTACACACCTAAACCTTAATAGGAGGACTCATATTCATGCCCTCGTATACTTTTCTCAAGAAAAATGAGGCACGGTGATAAATACTGTCAACAAGAGTGGAACAGGTTGCAATTAGACCGCACACATAACTCTTTTATTAGCGTGCGTCATATAGAGGGTACTCCTATTTATAGGTACGGAAATAAAAAGATCGAACAATTTAACTACCTTAAAAATCATGGATTTGATATCCAGCAAGATTACTTGTTCGATCGTATTCTATTTTCTCTACCAGAAAACTGGGATGACGTTATACAAAATATATTTCACACACATAATCCCGACATAGCCCTGACCTTGGTTACGTTGTTGGAGATGGCGAAAAAAAAATCCACCCGTTATGGATACAACTGCGTACATAGAGCATTGACATAGACTGTGATGTCTCGCGCCACATGCATGTAAAATTGAATCTTGCCAACAAGTTGAGAAATAGGGGATTCCGAGTTCATGTCACTGACATCTACACATCAATCATAGATACCCTTCCTTCTAGTTGGCCACGTGCAAAAATTCATAGGTTCTTAAAAACTAATACCGAATGGGTGGAGATCAGACACATTGAACTTATTCTAAAGTCTTACATTGAAAAGGTATCTATCTATCTATCTATATATATAAAACTAATTAAGCTTGATTAATTAGTTACAATTTCATATTATTATAATTATTTAGTCACTTATATTTTTTAATTTTTGTAGATAATGTCGAGAGGAAACAACCCTAGGATACCAAGTGCCGATGTGACACCACAACGAGGTTCACCATCTCGTGCAGAACCCGAATTCTCAACACCAATGGCTGAGCAATTCACAACTCCACCAATGGTTCACTCCTCACCAAGTCCAACCCCAAGTGCTCCTACGCCCCAATCCAGCACTCACGTTGCTTTAACGCCCCAATCCAACACTCATGATGCCTTCCGCTCAAATGAAAAGAAGCCTATTGGCTTCTCCATTCTCGAGAATAACCCGACGGGTGATAGGAATGACGTGCTGAACTTTAAAGCCCGGTGTTTGTCGCTGGAAAAAATGAACGTGGGAGTCGGTGGACCAGACAATTGGAACCTTGTTGATCAAGCTGTCAAAGATGACATATATGACCAACTTTGCAAGCATTTCTCATTTCCTGACCGTTCCAAGAATAAGGTTCTATCTCGGGTTGCTGAAGGATTGAGGACATACAGGAGAAACCTTCGGAAGAAACATTTCCCGAAAGAGGCAGCGAGCTCCGATATTTTGGCTTTAAAAGAGAAAGTTCCTCCCAATGTTGAAATGCCGGTGGACCAGTGGAATAAGTTTTTGGAGAATGAGGCGAAGGAAAACAAGTTGGTCCAGATGGAGAAAAATAAAAAAAATAGGGCACAAAAAGATGATATCCATAGGCTGGGATCCAAATCATATGAGGATTTGAAGAATGAATGGGAGAGTAGGACAAAAGATGGTCCATATGCCGATAAAAACCCAAATCGGTCCAACTTATTCCTTCATGCTCGACGGGACAAAGATAATAAATTCCCGCTGCACTTGGCTAAGACACTGGAATCAATAGAGGCCATCAACAATCAATCAGATTCGAGCCCTACTGATGACTTTGACCTTGAAAATGAGGCCCTGACTAATATCTTTGGAAAAGACAAAAGGGGGAGGACGAGAGGTGTTGGCTCACATATTCCAAAAACAAAACTTCAACACATTGCACCTCTTGTGGACGAGCTTTCTTCGGTCAAGAATTGTATCTCATCCCAAAAGGAGCACCAGTTGAAGACCGATGGGGATATCCATGAGATTAAAAATTCCCTGGGATTATTGACAAATCAAATTGGGAAACTTGTGAATCTTATTGAAAGTTATATACCCCCAATGCCTCCTCAAGGTTTCACACATCCTTCCCCTCCAACATTCCCCTCTCAAATGCCTCATCCTCCAACATTCCCCTCCCATGCACCTCCGCCAATCACGGGGCTCGGATCATCGTCAACAATGCACGGTGACTATGGCGAAGAGTACTATATCAAGGACATGAGCAATTCGAGGTTTATTGGCGTGTGCATACTCATCTCCAGGGTTCCTGGAACTCTAGTACATCACCGACCTTTGGAGAAGGGTGAGGCTAAAATAATGGTCGATGAAGTATACAACGGCTGCGGAGATGTGCCTGTGTACGTTAACAGCGGGGATGGGATGGAATTGAGGAATTATGCAAAATCTTTTATTACTTGGCCACTTTATCTGTTGGCCAAGATTAATAATATTTTCTTTCGTTTCAGTTGTAATAATTTTTTTTGTTTTAGTTGTAAGAATATTGTTTTTGCTTCAGTTGGAATGATATTTTTTTTGTTTCAGTTGTAAGAATATTGGTTTTGTTTTGTTTGGAATGATATATTTTTTGTTTCAGTAGTAAGAATAATCTTTTTGTTTCATGTGTAATAATATTTTTTAACCTATTACCATAGGACTGAAATTTGAAGATTATTACATGGATTTCCCACAATTCAAAGAGTGGATGGGAGGGACTAACCGGATATCAATTAATCATGTAAAGGGAGTTTATGAATTTGTTAAATATGCTTCCAAAAATCTTAAAAGTGAGAAGATTTCGTGTCCGTGCACTCATTGTATTAACGGAAAATATAAGTCATTGAAAGTTGTTGAGTTGCATTTACTAAAGTGGGGAATCTGTCAAGACTATATAATATGGACATAACATGGTGAAAAAGTTGTACCTTATGTTCTAGAAGAATTATCGGGAGCCGACCGTGTAACGGAACCTCAAGGAGTAAAAGTGGTACATGATTCACAAACACATCGTCCATTGACCGACTTAATTGATGATGCTTACGGACTCCACAACCAACAAAACCACCAACCTATGGATACAAATAATGTGCATTATGACCAAGTAAATGAACAAATTGATGCTGAACTACTAGTAGATCGGGAATACATACGGTTGAAAGCCGATGCGGCTAGACCGTTGTATAAAGATTGCGATGAAAATCACTCGGTATTATATGCAATGATTGGTTTGCATAATTTGAAGAGTCAATTTGGTTTGTCTGGAAACAACGTAACCGGAATTCTTAAGTGGGTTAAAGAAATTCTCCCAAAAGAGAACATGTTACCAGACAATTATCCTACCATGAAGAAGAGTTTGAAGGGTTTAGGTTTGAAATACAAATCTATTCATGCTTGCAAGTATGATTGCATATTGTACCGAAATGAGCACGAAGAGAAGGATGAATGTCCTGTATGCAGTGAGCCTAGATATATGGTTTGTGAGAATGGAAATGACAAACATGCAAAAAATCGCAAGTGCTCGCAATTCCCACAAAAGGTTTTGAAGTATTTTCCACTTGGGCCACGGTTAAAAAGTTTTTTTACTGTACCGTGGATAGCGGAGGCCAGGACATGGCATGCTCGATGCGAGGTGGGTGGGAATTTGATGCGTCATCCGGTTGATTCACTCATCTGGCAAATTTCAAATGCACAACACCATGAATTTTCAAAGGAACCGCGCAACGTTCGTCTTGCAATCTCAACCGATGGGTTTAAACCTTTCGGTAATTTAAGTACTAGTCAGAGTTATTGGGCAGTTCTTATGGCGCCTTTAAGTCTTCCTCCGACGTTATGCATGAGAAAGGAGTTCACATTGTTATCTCTGTTGATACCCAGGCCGAAGGCTCCTAGTGATGATATTGATATATTCTTAGCACCATTAATCGAAGAACTCAAAGAGTTGTGGGATAAAGGTGTGACGGCGTTCGATTCTCATAAGGGTGAAGAGTTCACGCTTGAAGCAATGGTGATGTGGGCGATCCACGATCTTCCTGCTTATGGGACCTTGTCCGGTTGTAATGTTCATGGTTATTATGGATGTCCCATATATGGGGAGGAAACTGAAGCCTGTTGGTTAAAACATACTGGTAAGTTGAGTTACACGGGTCATCGTAGATTTTTGTCGACCAGTCACCCTTTTAGGAACGACAAGTCTAACTTTTTGCCTGTTGGTCACGAGAGAAGAACGGCACCTATCCGACTTTCTGGTAAGCAAATTGAGGAGGAGCCGGTGGCTGCGACTGCGGGGAATAGGTATGTAGGCAAACACCCCCAGTTTGTAAACTTGAAGCGTAAAGTTAGGGAGGATCCGAGCGACCCTAGTAAAGCGAAGCCATGGTCCAGGCGATCAATATTTTTTTATTTGCCGTATTGGAAAGATCATCGTGTAAGGCATATAATTGATGTGATGCACACAGAGAAGAATGTTGCACAACATTTATAGGAACATTTCTGGGTGGATCTCATTCCAAAGATGGCGAGCGTGCCCGCCGAGATCTACAGGATATGAAAATAATGAAGAGACTGTGGTTAAAAAATGATCAAACGACAGGAAGAATTTCTATCCCCCCGACTGACACGTTGTTCACTTTGACTACTAGTGAGACTTGCAGTGTTTCACTTTGACTACTAGTGAGAAGAAGATCCTCTTACACACGTTGTTCAACTTGAAGACTCCAACCAGTTATTCTGGTAATTTACGTAGGGTAGTAAACTACCAAGCAAATGACTTGAAACACTGCAAGTCTCACGACTGACACGTAATCATCCAATTAATCCCGTTGTTATTTCGGCATTGCTTCTCTGAACACAAAGATCTTCGTCGGCAATTATGCAAATCAGTTTGTGTTTTACCCTACTTTGTGCAAAAGTGGTAAACAGAAGACAAATTAAAGCTGCGAAATCAACTTTAGCCGAGGCAATTTGTGTGTTAGAGAAATATTTTCCTCCGTCATTCTTCGATATCAGTATCCACCTGCTTGTGCATTTATGCGATGAAGCTTTACTATGTGGTCCCGTGAGGTATCGTTGGATGTATCCTTTGGAGCGCTTGATGAAAACCTTCAAAGATTATGTAAAGAATACACGGTATATTGGAGGGTCAATTGCTGAAGAATACGTAACGGTGGAATCATTGTTATACGCTAGGGAACATATGCCAGAACAAGAGGTGAGGAGGTTTAATCCTCGTGGAGAACGAGTGATAGAGGAACCTGAAGAGTTTGAGGACGAATTATCGTTTGGGAACCCTAAAGAGGTGACACTCACAAACCTACAATACGAGCAAGCAACTCGTTATGTCTTCGAATCGCAAGATGAAGTCCAAGACTGGAGAGAGTGAGTATCTATTGAATTCTTCTTCTTTGATTATATGTATTTTTTATTTTATTATCTAAACTCTATAATTTTTCGGTAGGAAGTACGAGAACGAAATTATCCAAAATCAAAGGAAAAATTGGACGACAACTGACTTTAGGGCATGGATGTCAAAAGAGGTACTTTTCACATCTTATGTGTGCGGTTATTTATTCATGTGTGGTAAAAACATGCCCTAATACAAATTCATTAATAAATGCAGCTTCTAAAAAGAGGTGATGTCTCTTCCAGACTTGCACGCCTAGCAAAAGGTCCTAGTTTTCGTGCAAAAGAGTTTAAGAAATTCCGCACCAACGGTTTTGATTTCATTTCATATCCATATGAGGAAAAGCTTTTGACGCAAAACAGTGGAATATCAATTTCTGCCTTGACCACCTGTATCGCTAGCAAAAGTGATAAAAATCCAAAGAATATGGTGCTAACCTATTATGGGATAATTCAACAAATCCTAGAACTTGATTACTTGGATTTCACAGAAATCGTATTCTATTGTGATTGGGTAAAGGTGGAGGATACAACGAATGCTTGCAAAGTTGATCATGACTCCAAACTTATTATGGTAGATTTATCAAAGCTGAAGACTAAAGACCGCATAGTCGACGAGCCTTTTATATGTGCCTTTCAGAATGTAAAGAAGGTATTCTACTCGAAGTGCATAAACGATGGCAATTGGTCTATTGTTGTGCATGCACCAAAGGGTATGACTACTGAAGTAGACGCATTAAAGACTCCAAAAGATTTCCAGTCAGCTCTTGATGACAACCCTAATTTGAAGGATCTTTTAGTTAATTTAAAGGAAGATTGAGTATCAAAATATTATTTTATCCTCATCAATCTTATTTGTATCCTATTATGATATTGACATTGTATTAGCACTTTACATTAATTTATGAATTTCATCTACTTTTAAATGTAATGTCCCGCTATTGAACGTAACTGCTTGCAAAATATTTTTTGGTTCTACCATTTTTTTAATTGAACATAACTGTTTGAAAAAAAATCATTATTTTTTCACTGTCATAGGATACATTGATGTTGGGGTCGAACTACTATCAAACATAATCTGAAATTGCATCGCTGCTAGCATAGAGAAGGTTCTGATTGGCGTTGGGTGTAACAAAATATCCAGATAATGGATAGACCTATGATGAACTTTATTTTAAGGTTAAATATGCATTGATTCAATTTTTTAATTATTTTGGGTTTGGATAACTTTTGAACAAAGAATAGTTAGGGTGAACACTAGAAAAAGAAGTCATTACCCAACGGATTGCCACTTTCTATGTTTAAGGCGCTCCCGGTTTGATTGTACGACGTAAATTTGCAAAAAATTAGACTTAAGCATAAAAACATGCCATCAAATGGTGAAAATGTAAAATATCCACAAAACAGTACCATAAGAGTCATGAACACCTCGCACGAGACCAATGTAAATCACAGGAACTGACCGTGTAGTCACGACGCTCCCGGTTTGAGTGTATGACGTAAATTTGCAAAAAAATAAACTTAAGCATAAAAACATGCCATCGAAGAGTGAAAACGTAAAACATGCTTAAAACGGTCCCGTAAGAGTCATGAACCCCTCGCACGGGACTAATGTGACTCGTAGGAACCGACCGCGTAGTCACGGGGCTCCCGGTTTGAGTGTATGACGTAAATTTGTAAAAAGTTAGACTTAAGCATAAAAACATGCCATCGAAGGGTGAAAACGTAAAACAAGCTTAAAAGGGTCCCGTAAGAGTCATGAACCCCTCTCACAGGACTAATGTGACTCGTAGGAACCGACCGCGTAGTCACGGGGCTCCCGGTTTGAGTGTATGACGTAAATTGGTAAAAAGTTAGACTTAAGCATAAAAACATGCCATTGAAGGGTGAAAATGTAAAATAGCCATAAAACGGTCCGGTAAGAGTCACGAACACTTTGCACGGGACTAATGTAACTCATAGAAACCGACCGCGTAGTCACGGGGCTCCCGGTTAGAATGTACGACGTAAATTTGCAAAAAAATAGACTTGAGCATAAAAACATGCCATCGAAGGGTGAAAACGTACAACAAGCACAAAACGGTCCCGTAAGAGTCACGAACACCTCGCACGGGACCAATGTGACTCGTAGGAACCGACCGCGTAGTCACGGCGCTCCCGATTGGAGTGTACGACATTCATTCGCAAAAAATTAGACTAAAGCATAAAAGCATGCCTTAGAAGGGTGAAAACGTAAAAAAGCCAAGAAACGGTACCGTAAGAGTCACAAACACCTCGTACGGGACCAATGTTAATAGTAGGAACCAAACGCGTAGTCACAAGGATCCCGGTTTGAGTATACGGCGTAAATTTGCAGAAAGTTAGACTTGAGAATAAAAAAGATGCCATCGAAGGGTGAAAACGTAAAACACCCACAAAACGGTCTCGCAAGAGTCACGAACATCTCGTACGGGACCAATGTAAGTCGTAGAAACCGACCGTGTAGTCACGGCACTCCCGGCTTATGTGTGTGTGTGTGTGCATGTTTGTGTGTGTGAGCGTGTGAGTGGGAAAGGGGGGAGGGGATGGGCAGGGGGGCGTGTGTGCATGTTTGTGTGTGTGCGCGTGGGGAAGGGGGGAGGGGACGGGCAGGGGGCGCGCGTGTGTGTGTGCGTGTGTGTGTGGGGGGGGGGGACGGGGGGAGGGGACGGGGCATGTATGCATATATGTAGTGAGAGTGTGTGCATATATGCATATATGTATATATGTAGTGAGTGTGTGTGTGTGTGCGTGCGTGTGTTTGTGTGCGCGTGTGAGTGTGTGCATATTGGTGATAAAATCCAAAATAAAATAGAGAGTATACCTGATCTAGGGTGAATCCAAGAGTAGGATCTACAAAACAAACCTCCTGACACTCATATTCGGTCATCTAATCCGTTACGGTTGCCTCTGGTTCCGGTATCACATAGGACTTTAAATAATTGTCACCTGAAAGAGAAATAACATATCTGCATATATAATTATTAATATGAAACTAATATATATGCAGGGGGCGTAGTAATGGGGCAGGGGCGGGGCGAGGCAGTGCTGCATATATATGTAGTGCATATATATGCAACTGCATATATATGAAGTGAATATATATGCAACTGCTGCATATATATGAAGTGCATATATATGCAGTGGGGGGAAGGCAGGATTGGCGCATCTACAAGCTGAGAGTGTGCTCGGGCAAGTGGGCTAACCAGAACTACTAGTAACGGGATTTGCCTGCAATACGAGTAAGGGGAATGGAACTCTTGTTTGAGAACTTTAGCTACGGACTTAGGTTAGCTAGCTCAGCTTCTCCTATGGCTATTTGGATTAAGGAAGTAGGGTAATGCGCAGACAAAGAAGGCCTAATATAATAATGGTGAGTCGAATCAGGCGCGGCAGCCGTTCGTGCATATATATGCAGTGCATATATATGCAACTGCTGCATATATATGCTGTGCTTATGCAACTGCTGCATATATATGCAGTGCATATATATGCAACTACATATATATGAAGATGCCGCTTACAATCGACTTTTGATGAAGGTTTGCCTGCATATAGAACGCAAGTTCGCGTGCCAGGTCATCATTCACGTCCACCTCTTGCTCTTGGTCAATGTTAACAGATAGGTTGTGTATCCAATCCACGTTTTCACTAGACCATCCTTGTTGTATAGATCTAATAAATATTTATAATGTGTCTAACTCTATTCAAACTGTCTGAAATTTCACCCTTGTTGTGACAAAGAAATCCACATTGACCGGGGGCTTTATCCTCCACATTTGCCTCCATGGGAACATAATATCCCTCCTACCAATAAGCACCGACGGTACGCTTATTTAAAGTAAAGAAAAGTAATTATTTGTCAATGAATCGAAATACCTGAAAAATAAAACCAAACAATCATGTCAAGTTTGCAATGGGTTTGAAATCCTAAATGTTTTTGAGACTATCCAATATCCTAACCATCTACAATAATTAAGGCTCTAAATCAATCAACCGTCCATAATCGTGGGTGAAAACTCGAAAACTCGAAACAACCCCAAACGGCCCCGTGCGTGGCACTAACACCTCCCACGGGACCAACGTAACTCGAAGGAACTGACCTCGCAGTCGCGGGTCTCCCGGTTTGAGAGTAATATGGTAACTTGCATATTTCAAGACTTAAGTTTAAAAACATGACGTTAGAGGGTGAAAACTCGAAACAACCCCCGAACGGCCCCGTGGGTGGCACCAACACCTCCCACGGGACCAACGTAACTCGTATGAACTGACCCCACAGTCGCGGGTCTCCCGGTTTGAGAGTACGATGGTAATTTGCTTATTTCTAGACTTAGGCTTAAAAACATGACGTTAGAGGGTGAAAACTCGAAACAGCCCCCGAACGGCCCCGTGGGTGGCACCAACACCTCCCACGGGACCAACGTAACTCGTAGGAACTGACCTCGCAGCCGCGGGTCTCCCGGTTTGAGAATACGACCGTAATTTTCATATTTTTACACTTAAGCAAAACATGACGTTAGAGGGTGAAAACTCGAAACAGCCCCCAAACGGCCCCGTGGGTGGCACCAACACCTCCCACGGGACCAACGTAACTCATAGGAACTGACCTCGCATCCGCGGGTCTCCCGGTTTGAGAGTAATACGGTAATTTGCATATTTAAAGACTTAGGTTTAAAAACATGACGTTAGAGGGTGAAAACTCGAAACAGCCCCCGAGCGGCCTCGTGGGTGGCACCAACACCTCCCAAGGGACCAACGTAACTCATAGGAACTCACCCCGCAGCCGCGGGTCTCCCGGTTTAAGAGTACGACGGTAATTTGCTTATTTCTAGACTTAGGTTTAAAAATATGACGTTAGAGGGTGAAAACTCGAAACAGCCCCCGAACGGCCCCGTGGGTGGCACCAACACCTCCCACGGGACCAACGTAACTAGTAGGAACTGACCTCGCAGCCGCGAGTCTCCCGGTTTGAGAATACGACCGTAATTTTTGTATTTTTACACTTAAGCAAAACTTGGCGTTAGAGGGTGAAAACTCGAAACAGCCGCCAAACGGCCCCGTGGGTGGCACCAACACCTCCCACGGGACCAACGTAACTCGAAGGAACTGACCTCGCAGTCGCGGGTCTCCCGGTTTGAGAGTAATACGGTAACTTGCATATTTCAAGACTTAGGTTTAAAAACATGACGTTAGAGGGTGAAAACTCGAAACAACCCCCGAACGGCCCCGTGGGTGGCACCAACACCTCCCACGGGACCAACGTAACTCGTATGAACTAACCCCACAGTCGCGGGTCTCCCGGTTTGAGAGTACGATGGTAATTTGCTTATTTCTAGACTTAGGCTTAAAAACATGACGTTAGAGGGTGAAAACTCGAAACAGCCCCCGAACGGCCCCGTGGGTGGCACCAACACCTCCCACGGGACCAACGTAACTCGTAGGAACTAACCTCGCAGCCGCGGGTCTCCCGGTTTGAGAATACGACCGTAATTTTCATATTTTTACACTTAAGCAAAACATGACGTTAGAGGGTGAAAACTCGAAACAGCCCCCAAACGGCCCCGTGGGTGGCACCAACACCTCCCACGGGACCAACATAACTCATAGGAACTGACTTCGCATCCGCGGGTCTCCCGGTTTGAGAGTAATACGGTAATTTGCATATTTAAAGACTTAGGTTTAAAAACATGACGTTAGAGGGTGAAAACTCGAAACAGCCCCCGAGCGGCCTCGTGGGTGGCACCAACACCTCCCAAGGGACCAACGTAACTCATAGGAACTCACCCCGCAGCCGCGGGTCTCCCGGTTTAAGAGTACGACGGTAATTTGCTTATTTCTAGACTTAGGTTTAAAAATATGACGTTAGAGGGTGAAAACTCGAAACAGCCCCCGAACGGCCCCGTGGGTGGCACCAACACCTCCCACGGGACCAACGTAACTAGTAGGAACTGACCTCGCAGCCGCGAGTCTCCCGGTTTGAGAATACGACCGTAATTTTTGTATTTTTACACTTAAGCAAAACTTGGCGTTAGAGGGTGAAAACTCGAAACAGCCGCCAAACGGCCCCGTGGGTGGCACCAACACCTCCCACGGGACCAACGTAACTCGAAGGAACTGACCTCGCAGTCGCGGGTCTCCCGGTTTGAGAGTAATACGGTAACTTGCATATTTCAAGACTTAGGTTTAAAAACATGACGTTAGAGGGTGAAAACTCGAAACAACCCCCGAACGGCCCCGTGGGTGGCACCAACACCTTCCACGGGACCAACGTAACTCGTATGAACTGACCCCACAGTCGCGGGTCTCCCGATTTGAGAGTACGATGGTAATTTGCTTATTTCTAGACTTAGGCTTAAAAACATGACGCTAGAGGGTGAAAACTCGAAACTGCCCCCGAACGGCCCCGTGGGTGGCACCAACACCTCCCACGGGACCAACGTAACTCGTAGGAACTGACCTCGCAGCCGCGGGTCTCCCGGTTTGAGAATACGACCGTAATTTTCATATTTTTACACTTAAGCAAAACATGACGTTAGAGGGTGAAAACTCGAAACAGCCCCCAAACGGCCCCGTGGGTGGCACCAACACCTCCCACGGGACCAACGTAACTCATAGGAACTGACCTCGCATCCGCGGGTCTCCCGGTTTGAGAGTAATACGGTAATTTGCATATTTAAAGACTTAGGTTTAAAAACATGACGTTAGAGGGTGAAAACTCGAAACAGCCCCCGAGCGGCCTCGTGGGTGGCACCAACACCTCCCAAGGGACCAACGTAACTCATAGGAACTCACCCCGCAGCCGCGGGTCTCCCGGTTTAAGAGTACGACGGTAATTTGCTTATTTCTAGACTTAGGTTTAAAAATATGACGTTAGAGGGTGAAAACTCGAAACAGCCCCCGAACGGCCCCGTGGGTGGCACCAACACCTCCCACGGGACCAACGTAACTAGTAGGAACTGACCTCGCAGCCGCGAGTCTCCCGGTTTGAGAATACGACCGTAATTTTCGTATTTTTACACTTAAGCAAAACTTGGCGTTAGAGGGTGAAAACTCGAAACAGCCGCCAGACGGCCCCGTGGGTGGCACCAACACCTCCCAAGGAACCAACGTAACTCGTAGGAACTGACCTCGCAGCCGTGGGTCTCCCGGTTTGAGAGTAATACGGTAATTTGCATATTTAAAGACTTAGGTTTAAAAACATGACGTTAGAGGGTGAAAACTCGAAACAGCCCCCGAACGGCCCCGTGGGTGGCACCAACACCTCCCACGGGACCAACGTAACTCGTAGGAACTGACCCCGCAGCCGCGGGTCTCCTGGTTTGAGAGTACGATGGTAATTTTCTTATTTCTAAACTTAGGCTTAAAAACATGACGTTAGAGGGTGAAAACTCAAAACAACCCCCGAACGGCCTCGTGGGTGGCACCAACACCTCCCACGGGACCAACGTAACTCGTAGGAACTGACCTCGTAGCTGCGGGTCTCTCGGTTTGAGAATACGACCGTAATTTTCGTATTTCTACACTTAAGCAAAACATGACGTTAGAGGGTGAAAACTCGAAACAGCCCCCAAATGGCCCCGTGGTTGGCACCAACACCTCCCACGGGACCAACGTAACTCGTAAGAACTGACCTCGCAGCCACGGGTCTCCCGGTTTGAGAGTAATACGGTAATTTGCATATTTAAAGACTTAAGTTTAAAAACATGACGTTAGAGGGTGAAAACTCGAAACAGCCCCCGAACGGCCCCGTGGGTGGCACCAACACCTCCCACGGGACCAACGTAACTCATAGGAACTGACCCCGCAGCCACGGGTCTCCCGGTTTGAGAGTACGACAGTAATTTGCTTATTTCTAGACTTAGGCTTAAAAACATGACGTTAGAGGGTGAAAACTTGAAACAGCCCCCGAACGACCCTGTGGGTGGCACCAACACCTCCCACGGGACCAACATAACTCGTAGGAACTGACCTCGCAGTCGCGGGTCTCCCGGTTTGAGAATACGGTCGTAATTTCATATTTTTACACTTAAGCAAAACATGGCGTTAGAGGGTGAAAACTCGAAACAGCTCCCAAACGGCCCCGTGGGTGGCACCAACACCTCCCACGGGACCAACGTAACTCGTAGGAACTGACCTCGCAGCCGCGGGTCTCCCGATTTGAGAGTAATACGGTAATTTGCATATTTGAAGACTTAGGCTTAAAAACATGACGTTAGAGGGTGAAAACTCGAAACAGCCCCTGAACGGCCCCGTGGGTGGCACCAACACCTCCCACGGGACCAACGTAACTCGTAGGAACTGACCTCGCAGCCGCGGGTCTCCCAGTTTGAGAATACGACCGTAATTTTCATATTTTTACACTTAAGCAAAACATGGCGTTAGAGGGTGAAAACTCGAAACAGCCCCTGAACGGCCCCGTGGGTGGCACCAACACCTCCCACGGGACCAACATAACTCGTAGGAACTAACCCCGCAGCCGCCGGAATTCCGGTTTAAGAGTAATACGGTAATTTGTATATTTCAAGACTTAGGCTTAAAAACATGACGTTAAAGGGTGAAAATTCGAAACAGCCCCCGAACGGCCCCGTGGGTGGCACCAACACCTCCCGCGGGACCAACGTAACTCGTAGGAACTGACTCCGCAGCCGCGGGTCTCCCGGTTTGAGAGTACGAGGGTAATTTGCGTATTTTTACACTTAAGCAAAACATGACGTTAGAGGGTGAAAAATCGAAACAGCCCCGTGGGTGGCACTAACACCTCCCACGGGACCAACGTAACTCGTAGGAACTGACCTCGCAGCCGCGGGTCTCCCGGTTTGAGAGTAATACGGTAATTTGCATATTTAAAGACTTAGGCTTAAAAACATGACGTTAGAGGGTAAAAACTCGAAACAGCCCCCGAACGGCCCCGTGGGTGGCACCAACACCTCCCACGGGACCAACGTAACTCGTAGGAACTGACCCCGCAGCCGCGGGACTCCCGATTTGAGAGTATGATGGTGATTTTCTTATTTCTAGACTTAGGCTTAAAAACATGACGTTAGAGGGTGAAAATTCGAAACAGCCCCCCGAACGGCCCCGTGGGTAGTACCAACACCTCCCACCAACACCTCTCAAAACGACGATAATTTTCATATTTCTACTTGGTTACTGATAATTTTATCTCATATATGCAATTTTTCAGCTTGATTAAATTTTTTGTAAAAATACTTGGTTACTGATATTTTTGTTTTTTGTATCCTATCATTTGTCGTATTTTTGCACGTGGATCAAATGAAGGAGGCAATGGTTTACAACATGATGATTATTTATATGTTGTGGACATTTAGGATAATGTTTTTTATGTGTTATAACTGTGCAGGCTTTTATTGTTTAGTTTTATGGCCGTGCGGGCTTTTATAATTTTATTGTTGAATTTTATAGCCGTGGGGGCTTTATAATAAACATGTTTTTCATTTACAGGTTTTGGAATGTCAAGAAAATAGAGGAAACTCTGCCCAATTTTTTTTGGTCTCTGAATTATTAAGACGTGTAATATTTTTAAGTTTGTATATATATTTGTTTATTAACAACATTCTCAGTTCGCAATTTGTGATTTTTTTTATTATTTTGCCTATAATAAATATTTGTAACACCTCGTAGCAACCGACGGTGCACTCACAGGACCCTCAATTTTAGGATTGGACAAAAAAAATACATTTTTTTTTTTAAATTATAGATAAATATGGTCATGGACTTTGTCCATGACCATTTGAATTTTTTTTTGTCGCGCTTAAAAATGGTCGTGGCCAAAGTCCGCGACCAATTTTTTTAATTTTTTTTTGTCACACACGTGGGTCGCGGACTTTCGCCGTGACCAATTTTTTTTAATTATTTTTGTCACGGGCGTGAATCGCGGATTTTGGCCGTGACCAATTTGTCACGGTTATTTGTCACGGATAAGGGCCGCGATCAATTTTTTTTAATTTTTTTTGTCACGGAAGTGGGTCGCGGACTTTGGCCACGACCAATTTGTCACGATTGTGGGTCACGGATAAGGGCCGCGACCCGTCACGGCATGGGTCACGGCCAAAGTCGGCGACCATCTTCCGTGACCCCTCTTGGCCGTGACCATTTTTTGGTCACGGACTTGGGCCGCGACCCACGAAAATGGTCACGCCAGAAATGGTCACGGCCAAAGTCCGCGACCCACAGTTTTGGTCAGGGATTTTGGCCATGACCAATAGTGCAATATTTTACAAACCAAGGAAATCTCTACTTCAAAAATGCAGGGGGATGGTTATCAAGATGTATTGGCCAAGAATAAGCAGAGCGAAGGTTGAAGAAAACACATGAGGAGCACTGCAAAACAACTAAGGTACCTCTTTATAGGAGAATTCAAAGAGAGGGATATTTCTGGCCTAGAATGAAGCAGGACGCAGCAGAGTTACAACGGAGGTGCGATAAGTGTCTGCTATTTTTCAATGCAGTTGAATGTTATTTTGTTGAAGCTCAAACGGACTAGAGGTAGCCCTATATTGACTTCATTTAAAATGGAGTTATCCCAACAGAAAAAATTGATGCGATGGGACTAAAGCGAAGGGCCCCAAGGTTTTATATCCAGGAGGGGCAACTCTATCGAAGGGGATACTTCAACAGGCCATTGCGTTGCATCACGAAGGAAGAAGCAGATGAGGTCCTCAAACAGGCGCACGATCTAGCTCACATAGGAGGGGCCAAGTTATATGATCAGCTGATGACATTGGGATATTATTGGCCAATGATGGAGAAAGACTCTGTTGAGTTCATTCGAAAATAAAAAGCTTTCCAACTACATAAAAACATAATCCACGCCCCATGAGTAGAATTACACTCTCTAGCAATGCCTTACCCTTTTTATACTTGGGTGTTTGACCTGGTGGGGGCAATACATCCTTCTTCGAGGGGGAAGATATGGATACTAGTTGCAACAAAGTGCTTTACAAAGTGTACCGAAGCGATACCACTCAGAAGGGCAACGACTGGGGTGGTGAGCAACTTCATTAGAGAATACATCATATGTCGTTTTTGGATCCTAAAGGTTATTCTCTCAGATAACGGGACGCCCTTCGTCAATTCAGAAGTAACAATGCTCACAGACAAGTACTCCATTGTTCATCATACTTCAATGGTGGCATACCCAAAGGGAAACGGTCAAGCCGAAGCGACTAATAAAACATTGGTTAATATTATGGCTAAGGTAATGGAGGACTTCCTAGGATCGTGGGATGACAAGATACCAACTGTGTTATGGGCCTATCGAACAATCAAGAGGAAATCCACAGGGTACACTCCGTTCTCACTTATTTATGGGGCGGAGGCAATCCTTCCAGTGGAGTTAAAAGTTCCCTCTGCCCGATACACCTTACGAAGCAGATGCTCCCTCAGAATAGACACGTGTAGTTGGAAGCATTAGATGAGCACAGAGATAATGCGTTGCAACACTTCCAAATGTATACGAAACAACTATCCAAGGCATATGATAACTTGGTAAGACCCAGGAAGTTAATGGAAGGAGACCTCGTTTTAAAAGCAGCGGTAAAGCACATCAGGAGGCTTCCTCTACCAAAGTTTGCAGCCAATTGGGAGGGACCCTTTGTTGTAAAAGAAGCTCATGACTCAGGTTATTGTTTAATTTCTAGGTTGGAGGAAGACAAGCCATTTAAGATTAACAATAAATGGTTGAAGGTTTATCATGTGTAAACAATTAAGTTTGAACCATGGTTGTAAATAGCTATTGTTATGAATATACAAATTTCAGTTATGACTTGAACAGAATGAAAGAGTTGCAGAAATGTCAAAATTTATAACATACAAAAGCAGTGGTAACACATAGATGAATTGGAAAATATATATTATTTATTCATTCATAAATGATGGAGTATTACAAAATTCGGAGCTACTGTCCAAGAATTACATAGAAAGAAGTAAGAGGAAGATATATACAAAAGTCGATTAGCCTAAGAGGAACTATAGATCTAAAGACGAGAAAAAATCTCCAGGAAGGCTCGAAGAAGATGTGGTGCAAGACTATTGGGTGTTGATGGAAACCTCCGACCTTGTTCGCACTTGTGTACATTCGATGAGGAGTCTTTCTTGTTTTAGTTTAACCAGACGCAAATCTTCTTCGGCATCCTCTACCTCTTTGTCCACGACTTCCAAAAGAGGTGCTAATTCAGCCAACCTAGCTTCCTCGGCCCGTTGGTCTTCCTGATGTTTTCGCAGCAGTTCCCTCTGGCTGACCAGTTGCTCGCTTTTCAAAGTCTTCAAGTGATCTATAAGCCAGTCAAACCGAAATCCATCACGACCCAACTCCCTTAGATATCCCAGAAATTGGTTAAGGAGGGGTCTGATAATGTTTACCGTGGGAGTGCTGGCAATTTCAGCAACAATGGTAGCCATGCCTTGAAGCCTATAATTCATAACAGAGATATTTGAACGTAGGCAATCCACCGTGAAGGTTTCAGGATGATGGTTCACAATTTTCTCAATCACTAAATGGTGGTTGGCCGGCATTTGGGGAGAACGTTGAAGCACCATCAGGCATAAAGCATAAGGAGTCAAGTCGGGTAAAGGAAGCTCGCACCCAGATTCACTCTCTGCTACAACACCGGTTATGAAACCTTGGTCATCATGACCAGAATCTTCTGAGACGATAGGTTCCCGATGGGGTGAGTCGACAAGCGAAAGAACGGGTGGAGAATTCTCCCGTGCAACTTGAGAAGTGGCAAAGGTTGTTAGATGAAAAATCTTAACAAGCATTTTTCGTTGTTAAGTCGCCGTTATAAGGTGGGGTTTATGAAAAATCTTAACAAACGTTTTCGTTGTTAAGTCACCATTATAAGGTGGAGTTTATGAAAAATCTTAACAAGCGTTGTTAAGTCACCGTTATAAGGTGGAGTTTTTAAAAAATCTTGACAAGCGTTTTTCGTTGTTAAGTCACCGTTATAAGGTGGAGTTTATGAAAAATCTTAACAAGCGTTTTCGTTGTTAAGTCACCGTTATAAGGTGGAGATTATAAAAAAAAAACTTAACAAGCGTTTTCGTTGTTAAGTTAACATGTAGGGGGGAGTTAGCAAAAATACCTCAGTCGTGGTAGAAGCTAGAACTTGAATCACTATGGCGGCCGTGGGGGCAGAAATCGTTGGAGGTGGGCTTATTACATCACAAGCCCCAACGGGACCCCTGGTTGCAGAAGCCTCAACGGTGGGCAAAGCTCCCCCACCAATATAGGGTACCAAGGCTAGCACAGGTGATCCACTGGGAGAAGATAATGGATTCCTAAACGAGGCCCCAACATGGTCGGGTGCAGAAAAACTACCACGAGGGACAGAAGCACTAACTTTGGCCCTATACGCATACAGACCATCAAGAGAAAGTCGCAACATGAAGCTCAGTGTTAAAAAAGAGGAATAAATACAGAAAAAGGGAGAAGTACCTCTAAATATCACTTACCTCAGTTATGGCACTAAAAATGGGAGTTGTGGTTAAAGGTCTCGTTAGCACCGTGGGAAGAAGAATGTTAGCTAATAATGAGGACACTTCAACCTAGAGCACCTAAAATCTCAAGGTTCAGCACGATAAATAAATAATGGGGTGAGAGTGAAAGGACTTTATACCAAACAAATTATAGAGGAAATCTTACCTCGGGCTCATTTTCTTCAGCCAGCACGATGGGCAGAAGGATCTCGGGCAGAGGAGAAAAATCAGAAAGGATGGGGAGAGTTGTCTCTGGTTGCGAAGAGACGCCCACAGAGTCAACATCATCACCCCCCCCCCACCCATAGCAACATCCCTTGCACGTTGAAAGGCTGAACGATGGGAATAGGTAAGCCCGGTCATGGGCAAACGAGGAGGAGTCACATCGGGTGGAGAATCACCGAAATGCCCCCCCACGAAAGGGCTCATGGGAGGGCTAGGGGGATAGGCACTTTCTTTGACAACCTCCTGCACCAAAGTTACCAAAAAGAATAATACGCAAATGTAGTTTTCCTTAAGCAAATGGGAAATGAGAATATAACAAGTATACATACCTCAGATCTGACATGAGAGGCAGAGGATATAACCACCAGCGAAGTAGGAGGAGAGGTAATAGGTGAGGGGGAAGGAGACAGGTGCACCTCAGGAGTTTGTTTCCTCTGGGACTTGGTACCCAGAGTTTTCTTCCTCGTTCCTGATGAACCAGTTCCACTACCTCGAAGAACCCTTGAACTTTTTCTCCTCTTTCATCGTGGGCTCGGTGGGATCAACTAGGATTGTGGGGAAGGTTCCCGGTGGAGGGACAACTGGAGCACGCCGTTCGAACTCAGCATTTATGCTTGCTACCTCAGCTTAAACTTTCCTTCTCAACTCCTCAGCCATCTCTATAGGCATGTGCGGAGGAAGGGAGGCAATGGGGAATGCCTCCTTAGTAGCTTGGGGTTTAGTCTAGGACTTGGACTGGGAAGAAGTCCCACCCTTTGCCTTCTGTGCAAGAGGTTCATCGGTAGCAGCTTTGGTCGAAGGGGAAGCTTTCTTAGAGGCTGTAACGCTTTTGGGTTTGGGCGTGGCAGTAGGGATCATGGAACAAAGGGGAGGAAGCTCAGCGGGACGTACCTTGGGGGTTTCACTCAGAGGGAACTCAATCCCAAGAACAGAGTTTCCCTTTAAACACATCCCCAACGCTGAAAAGGAACGAACTGGAGGATACACTAGATCCCCCTTGATGAAATCTGCAATATCAGCCAATTGTTTCGGCCAGTACCGTGTAGCAAATAAAGGGGACACATCCCCTTGTCTTTTGTTGCTAGTAATGGTGACTCACCCATCCATTGCAGAACTTATTCACCACGCAGTAGCAGAAGCAAACAGGGAGCATGCCTCGTGATTAGGCACATATTCTTCACATTTATCCCCTTAATTTTGATATTTTTATGATCCCGTGAAGTGTAAATAGCTTAGATTTGTCTCATATTTATGCTACTAACCTCTTTTGGCAAGTATTCCATGTTTTGTGCATTTCTCATGTGCTCTATAGGTATTTCATGCAAGTTAGTTTGAAGGAGAACTCAAAACAGTGAAAGAAAGCAAGAAATGTGAAGTTCAAGGGCATTTTCATAATTTTGCAGCCTCAGTTCGGAGGTGGGTCCAATTGGAAAGTTGAAGATATTCCAATTACAAGAACACTGAAAAACATGGCACCTCAATCCGAGCTACGGTGAAGAAGTTACGAGGTTTTGAAGTTACGAGATAATGAAGAGTCATTTTCAGAACTGAAGAGTCATTTTAAGAACTAAAGAGACAACTCTTGAAATTTCTTGTTTAAATCGTTTTTATTAGTTGTAAAACATGGGGAGGCAAGGGAAGAGTCAAATTTATGTATTATAAAAGGGAAAACCCTATTAGGAAGTGAAAAGAGTTGTTTTTATCAAGTTGTAGGAGGCTAGTAGTTAATTTTTAGAGGATTCTTGTAATCAAGAACCCTAGTTTTGAAGTTTGGCTACTATTCAAGATTCAAGGTTCTATTCAAGATTCATCATTCATCAATTGAAAGTAATTTTAATTTATTATTTTTACTGCTTTCATAGTTAGTTTAATTAATTGTTGATTTCTAGTTTTCCAATCCCAATTCAAGTCATGTTCTCAATTTTCTAGATTTAGTTATGGATTCCCGCAATTTCAGTTTTAATTTTTCTTTTATTTTAATCATGTTAAGCTAAGTTTTTAAGGGTGGGGATGCATGAACCCAACCCGATGTGGTATGAATAGATATAAAGTTTTTCCTCTAAATTAAATAAGTGATTAGATCATGTTGTATAGGTTCACAACCACTGTATACGTTTTGACCTCATTTGCCCTAGGTAACCGGGGTGCTTAAGGATGCAACACGCGTGAACTATTGCAACACTTCTTTACTCATTCTTTGATTATGTATGATGCGAGCTTGAACCTCAAATATGTAATGCTTTGTAGTACTAAAGACTAGGTCTGATCAATTATCTAATTTATGACTAATTTTGTACTGGCATACACACTAGGGTTTGGGGGAGTGTATTCTTAACCCATTTCTTCATTCAATTAATTCCTTCTTAGTTAGTTAATTTTGCATGCATAAGTTAATTAAATTGAATTTAGTTAATTCATAGATAAAATCCAAAAATCAATCATCTTTTTCTTTTCTTTTGTTTTCTTTTAACATCAACTTTAGGATTAAACTACCTTACCTTTGTCGTCACGTTCACACGTCTTAACTCCCTGTGGATTCGATACCCACACTCACCACTATACTCCTTAAGAGTGTAGTTACAAGTTTAGGTTTTTTGTATTGAGGTTGGAAGCCGATAACAATGACTAGCGTATTACACGGACGCTCGATTTTTCCACTCGATCAAAATGGCGTCGTTACCGGGGAATTAGGTGAACTTTAGGTTAGGTTGGTTAATCCCGAATTTGATCATTTAAAAAAAAATTCAAAAATATGTGTGTCACGTTTTTGAAATGCCCAATTTAAAATGTCTTACTTTAACTCTTTTGGTGGCTTTAATTTTTATGATAATAGTGAGGAGGAGGCGCTCAAGACTTATGAACATTGGATCAATATCACTAAAGATGAGTCTCATAAATACAAGCCCAGTGCTAAGTCCATCCAAATTTATCAAAATGAATTGCTTGAAGAAAAAAGACTTGAAAAAGAATATTGGGAAAAAAATCATTATTGGGAGCAAGAGTTAGATGCATTATTTGAATCCAATGAGGATTTTTCTTTAGATATTTTGAAGTTCAAGAATGTTTTCAACCAAATGAGGAATCCAAGGTGCTAGAACCAAGGAAGCCTACTTTATAAGAACTCTTGATTATTATCAAAAAGCAATCTGATGACCTTGCTACTACAGAGTTGAAAATTAGAGCAACTTGCAAGTAGTTTAATGATTATTTGGAAAACTTAGAGAAGGTCGAGACTTGCGCTTCACCTAACACTTTGAGGATGAAATCATTGAGAGTGATCCAAGTTCTTTTGAATATCAACCTCTTATAAATATTGCAAAATCTACTGAGGTTGAAGATCATTTGTCTCCTTGTGTACCCACTATTATCGAACCATTAAATCCATCACAAGAACTGGATGAATGTATTGAGGATGTTGATCCGATTCTTGTATGGGAATGTTTTTTTGAGATGATTCATCTTACAAGCCATAAACTTAGACATGTCACTCCATCATATCCGGTTGAAAATTTTAGGGGAGAAGATTTTGAGGACAAGGACTCTATGCTTGAATTGTTTTCTAAGATAGACTCTTTCTGTTTGTGTGATCCTCTTCCCATACTACTTGGGAAATCTTTGGAACGTGATTCTATTTTTCTTGGATCCCAATGGCACTTGTCCCCCTATGCACCCAAATCCTTCATTATCCCCCTAAATGTTTTAATTGGTGATGGTTCATTTCTTCCGCTTTGCACATGCCTTCCGTTGTTCAAACGGAATTATTATTTTTCGGATGGCATACTTTCTAGTGAGGGCACACCATTAATCCCTCAAAGTCAAATTGTATTTTTGGTGGATCCTCAAATTTTTCGACTTCCAGTGTATGATTTATTAGCCGTTCAAATTTTAGGTTGTAAATAATTAATTAATTTTATTACTACTTTTTCTATTTTATTATAGTTTAGTTTCGATGGTAGAGTTTGAGTTATTCTTTTTTCTATGCTTGGTTCAAACAAGTTTTGTAGATTCAATGGATTCATACTCATCGGCAATCGCTCCATTT
This sequence comes from Sambucus nigra, assembly GCA_949130495.1. NCBI lineage: Eukaryota > Viridiplantae > Streptophyta > Magnoliopsida > Dipsacales > Adoxaceae > Sambucus > Sambucus nigra. Next base: position 500,485,441 of record OX422212.1, read on the forward strand.
GGGTAATATCTTTCTTTTCCTCTCTTTATGTTGTGTTCTTAATTTGAATTGAGGACAATGCAACATTTAAGTTAGGGGGTGTGGGATATTCTTCCCGTTTATTGTTTAGATTCATTGATTCGATCACATGTTCTTTCCAAGTGTGTTTTCTTTAGAAAATTTCAAAAAAAAAAATTAAAAACTTTAGAAAAAAAAAGGCAAAAATATTTTTCTTCAAAATAAATAAAAATTAGAATTTAAATTTTCATAAAATGTCACCTTTATTCTGTTTAAAGTCTCAAATCGTTAACAATCAAAATACACTAAGCCAAAATTGACCGAAGATGGAAATTGAAATAAAATTGACGACTTAACGAATAAATGTGGAGATTGATCAAACCCGGTGAGATTTCGAGCCTTTCAATTTTTTATGATTTTTTAAATCAATCCGAGCTTATGATTAACTCAAAGTCCTTTTTAGCGTTTTAATAAGTCGTTGATGATCTCAATCTTTTGTTTTGATCGGTTATGGGAAATGTGTGAAAGTTTGTCTCGAAATTTGTGCTAAATATATCTCTAAACTTAATTAATCTCGAGATGCATATGGTAATGTGATTAGCAATTTGGATAATGAAGTAGGCCCTCTCTTGTTTAACCCAAAAATATTAGCCATAATAAGTTGTGAAAAATTATCCCTTTGCAACCCACTTTGAGCCTAATAATATATTTCCCTTTCGTTTGATAACCCGAAAAACCCAAATAGCCCGGAATTGTGAAAAATTGGAAATTCATCAAGTAAGTCCAAAGTGCATAATAAAAAAGGGGTAAGAAAAGAAAAATAGCAAAAAAAAAGAAAAAAAAAGAAAAAAATGAAAAGAGAAAAAGAAAGAGAAAAATGAGCAAATGCCTGAAAAAGCACTAATGGACGTCATAAGGACATTTTCCAATTCCGAACATTCCGTCCATTTCCATTTTTACCCTTTACATTTTTTAACCTGAAAAGTCCAAACCGAGTTCGAATGGCGAAATTGAATACTGCATGGAGAGCTAAGACATGAAAAGATAATAAAAGAGATTAAAATGGTGTGATTAAGAGATGATATTTTTCGTTTTCTAATAACCGTATTCCGTTGATGAGATCCTATCACTCAAAAATCCCCGTCTTTCTACTTGTATACGTGACTTTGCGTCCATTATATTTACTCTTTATATCATGCATACCGAGAGATTATCCACATTCCGAGTGATTCGTTTGAGACATCATTCCGTGAGAATTTAAAATCAAAACAAATTTTCGGATAAGTAATGTAATGGTCAATAGATGGAAATCCGCGGTTAAATTTTTGGCTTCGCACACACGCATAATGATTTGAGACTTGCAAATATGGTTTGATGATGATTATTTTCTGGGAAAGTTTGAATTATACAATTTTTGCGTATTTTGAAGTTTCTTTGAGTCGAATTTTGTGGGTATATTCACTGCAAACCCTCACGAGACAAAACTCGTCCTACTAGGGTAACCTAGGGGTTTAAAGGTTTGTTGCATATGCTCAATGCAATCTCTTGCCTGCGAAAGTGGAATTTTATTTTAATAAAGGAATTTTCAAGAGTGTAATTTTGGTTAGATTCATTTACATTGCTCGGAACGCGCAAAGTTCTAAGTTACGGGGTGCGATTAGGCACATATTCTTCACATTTATCCCCTTAATTTTGGTATTTTTATGATCTCGTGCAGTGTAAATAGCTTGGATTTATCTCGTATTTATTATACTAACCTCTTTTGGCAAGTATTCCGTGTTTTGTGTATTTCTCATGTGCTTTATAGGTATTTCATGCAAGTTAGTGCGAAGGAGAACTCAAAACAGTGAAAGGAAGCAAGAAATGTGAAGTTCAAGGGCATTTTTGTAATTTTTCAGCCTTAGTCCAGAGGTGGATCCAATTGGAAAGTTGAATATATTTCAATTACAAGAACACTGGAAAAAATGGCACCTCAATCCGAGCTACGGTGAAGAAGTTACGAGGTTTTGAAGTTGGAGATAATTAAGAGTCATTTTCAGAACTGAAGAGTCATTTTCAAAACTAAAGAGACAACTCTTGAAATTTCTTGTTTAAATCATTTTTATAAGTTGTAAAACGTGGGGAGGAAAGGGAAGAGTCAAATTTAGGTATTATAAAAGGGCAAACCCTATTAGGAAGTGAAAAGAGTTGTTTTTATCAAGTTGTAGGAGGCTAGTAGTTAATTTTTAGAGGATTCTTGTAACCAAGAACCCTAATTTTGAAGTTTGGCTACTATTCAAGATTCAAGGTTCTATTCAAGATTCATCATTCATCCATTACAAGTAATTTTAATTTATTATTTTTACTTCTTTCATAGTTAGTTTAGTTAATTGTTGCTTTCTAGTTTTCCAATCCCAATTCAAGTCATGTTCTCAATTTTCTAGATTTAGTTATGGATTCCTGCACTTTCAGTTTTAAGTCTTCTTTTATTTTAATCATGTTAAGCTAAGTTTTTAAGGGTGGGGATGCATGAACCCAACCCGATGTGGTATGAATAGATATAAAAATTTTCCTCTAAATTAAATAAGTGATTAGATCGAGTTGTATAGGTTCACAACCATTGTATACCTTTTGACCTCATTTGCCCTAGGTAACCGGGGTGCTTAAGGATGCAACGCGCGTGAACTATTGTAACCCTCGGAAGGAAGAAGGCCCCATTCAGTAGAAGCTTCGTCTTCATCACCCAACAATAAAGGGTCAAACTTAGAAGAAAAATGGACCATCTTACATGGACCAGCAAAATCATCACCTTGTCCAAAAATAGGCGATCGACGATAAAACCTCAGTTGTTCCTGGCGGGCAGCATTTAGGGTGGTGGCAATGGTGGAGGTAGCAGGCGGAGCACCGGTGGCAGATATGGTGGGGTTGCTTGAGGATGCCATAGCAGATATCGATAAAATAACAGAAAAGCTTCAAGAAAGAAAGGTTTGAGAACGATAATGGAGGAGCACAACCACAGGTGGCAGTGTAGAAGATCAGAGGGGAAGAAGGTAGGTAAAAAACTTAGAAATAATGGATTTCTCACAGACTTTCTCTCTCTAACGTAAATGGAAGCTTGAAGAATACGAAGGCAAGGTAAGAGAAAAGAAGGGTTTAAGTGTTTGGATATGGACGTTTGAAATTTCTGAGTTTGGCTTTTAGAATTCACCACCATCACACGTGCACGGCCGCCTATAATCATTTCAAATGAACACGTGGCACTTTGTGAAGTACTTTGGCAGTTGAAAAAGACAGCGCCATGTCATTAATAAAGTGACGCATAGGGAACAACAAGCGTTGCCTCCTTAAACAAGTTTGAGTTTTGACGCGAAAAGCTTTTGTCAGGCATATCTAATAATCTTCTCACGAAGAAGATATCCCAACGGTTCCAAAAAGCTACGATGTCCCCTCGACACAAGTTTAAACGTTGTTTAGATCGTGACCTGGCTATATCGGGGAGAATTTCCAAGATGAAACGTTACAAGGGAGAATTTTGCAAACGTCGCACACATCCGGGCAGTCCCAACGAAAATATTGGCAGGGCCTTCGGGAGAATTACAGATCCTCAAGATACAACGCGTGAGGCTCCGCCTAAGGAAAAAGTGGCGATGCCCCACAACCCAAGCTTCAACAAACTTCAGCACTTCAGGTTAGGTACATTGGGGAGAATTTTCACTTTTTCCTAAAGGCGCTAGCGCTCCGACACTAAATGAGGGAAAACGGGCCAAAATTTTTTCACGCAGAGAAGGTTCATCGGATTGAGAAGTTTTCGTGCAGGCATTTCTTGTTCCCACTATAAATCCCTCCACGAAGGGGAAAATGTAGAGGGGGATCGGAGGTAATCCTGATATTAGGGATAATCCATCCATTGGCAACAGTGTTTGGGAATAAGACAGTGTGATAGCTTGGCGTGACAACTCATACTTTAAGCTTGTTGGTTACTTAGTCATATTGTATCTTTGTTTATATTGGCTATGATCTATAAAGATTGTAATGATGTAACGAGAATAAGGAATCTGTGTGAGGTCGAACGGTACTCGCGAGAGACTAGGCTTGGCAGGGCCTGGGAGAGCTTTCATGCTCTATCGAACGACCTCATCGTGGGGCCTTTAGAGGGACTTGGTTTGGAGGATTGAGAAGGAGGCACCGTTGGGACTTGTCCTGACCATCTTAGATACACCTGGTAAAATACCGAAGGACCCTAGCCGTGGAACCTCGGGCGGAGTAGCTTGGAGTTCCATCAGGCGTAGAGTTATGAACCAAACATCCCTCTACTTAATGTCACATCTACTATATGTGATGTCACTAGCCAGCTAAACAATATCAGACCTGCACTTGATTAAACCACCGTGGTATTTGGGATTGTCAGGCAGTTGGTGAGCCACCTCTGCAACAACATCCCCCTGACACACAGTGGTTAGGCAAAAGGCATGTCTTGACATTTAATATTTATGACGTGGAGACAACTAGTGCATCAGGTATTTAATGTTTGTGACACAAAGTATGAGGGAGGTCTTTCACAGGCATCGATGACTGAGTTACCTCAGGGGTGGTGTGTGGGGCTATTTAAGGACCCCAACCACCTTTGAGGAGAGGATCGTCTTTTTGAGAATTTAAGAAGTTATTACTAGAGAGAATACACATCAAAGAGAGTTATTGCAAAATCAGATATTTTACTCACTCACTATTGTCATTTATTACGAAGCTTTTAAAACTTGATAGAGATTCTTGAGGGTGTTTGATGTGTTTCTATCTGCCTACCAAGGTGTATCTAGGGTGCTTACTTCTCTCTCCCTCTAGCTAAGTTGCTTCTAAGCTCGTTACTATCTCCTGAGTTACACACGAGAGATTTGTGAGTTTAGACTGAGTTTTATCTTCATTGGGTTTGTGTTTGGGTGTTATATCACTAATCCAAGGGTTTGGCTAATTACCTTATCATCACCATACTATAAAAAGGGGTTATGCCTCCGTCTTACTTAAACTACCCTTTTACAACGGTTGTTCCCAAAAACTTCATTGGTGGATTCCAAGGTTCCGGTGGAGTCCGGGATTGTCGGCTAAGCAGAGGTTGATATAAGAAGATACATTAGGGGCTTGAAGGGAGTTGAGTCGAGTTGTGTAAGTCATCTGTCTTGTATTTGTAAAATTTCGTACTCAGTGGACTTAAGGCTAGGGGTCGTCCGAGGTTTTTTCCGTTGTGACTTTTCCTCGTATATCGCGTCATAGTGTGTTGTGAATTTATTTTATCTTGCAAAATCACCTAGAACACATGCTTAGGACTAAAAGATAAAATATGATTTAATTCACTAATCTTGTTTAATTTAGTGTTAAATTAATTTGGGTAAATGTTAATTTAATTCAAGTCATTAATTTTAATTGGATAAAACTTGGTTTGGCCTATGTAGAAAAATGAATTAATCTTGTTAGGCAAATTTTATGACTTGGATTGAATTAAGTTGTTTAAGTGAAAATTAATTTGTTGATTAATTTAATGTCACTTTTAGTTTTGTTTATTTTAATTTGAAGGAAATTAAAATTTAAAATTAGAATGTATAGTTTGTATCATGTTGAACCATCATATTTCACATTAAAAAGAAAATTGCTTTTTAAGTTGTAAGAATTTTAAAATTGGGGGTCCAATGAGTTTGATATCCTCGTTGAATGTTGGTGTCGGGTTTATGTCTTTAGTTGGAGATTTTGGCTTTGATTTTCACCTCCATGTAGGGGTGGCAATTCGGGTTAGTCGTGTCATTTTCGGGTCACGATGATTTTGATTTTATTATAAGTTTGGAGTAATCTTAAATCTATACAAGTTAATCGTGACATGTTCGGGTTATTACCATAAACGGGTTATCGTGTCAAAAATTGCCAGCCCTACCTCCATGTAATGCCACTGGGGAGGCTCTATTCCTCCCCTATACATTTTTTAATTTTTAAAAAATTATTAGGTAATTTAACTAACCAATTTTGCAAAAATGCTAGAAATGATTATCCATTTATTTCCCTGCATTTTTGGTGAAACATCTCAAATGTGTAACCATTATTGGGTCCCGACTTTCATAATAGTCATAAAACGTAGGTAAAAATATGAAGCGATGTTTTAGATAGTGTCAGCATTTCCCGAGTAGAGCAACCACGATGTTTATGCATATCATCGGACAAACGTTGGTATATCTTTTTCTGAAATTATTTTACAACTTTTAGCAATATTTATCCCAGTTTTCTTGTAGTGCCGACATGGATGGATTTCCATGAACTATTATCTCTTACACATGATTTCTCATTTACATCTATGCGACAAAGCACCCCGATGATTTTGGGAAGGACCATTGTACTTTGCTTCACACAATTGCTACGTCACCATAGACTTAAGAGGATTTTATATACATGTTGATTTGGTCTGCAGCAAAATAGGTAAAGCAATGCCACAGTTGGCCATATGGTCTAGGGCATGACGTTCCTATCAAGATAAATGAGGTAGAGCTCACAGTCAAGGCAGAGGGTAAGGTCACTGTTGGAAAACAGCGGTACCGCACAGCTGTTAACTTTTAAAGATGCAAACTTTGAAATTCATTTAGGCATAGTCCCACATCGGTGAGATGTGGGAAATGAGTTGGATATATTTATAATTTATTTGGGATCAATGGGCAAGTTTTTTGGGTATTAGATGTTTTGTGTGTATGGGTGGAGAACTTATTGGGCCAAGTCACGCGCGCCGCCGCCGTCCGGCTCGTGCCCGTGTCCGTGTCCGGGGGCTTGGGCTCATTAAGAAATAATTTTTTGGACAAATAAATTAACGGTTTGGGGCTTTAAAAATTAATTTTTAACTGTAATTAATTCCAAAAAAAACGTGGGCGTTTTACTGTTGAATTTTTTCACCCACGTTTTCAGTTTTCTCTCCACGTTTTTGCCCACTAACGGTAATTTCTTTTTTGCATAAAAAGAGGTTGAGACCTCCGTTTTCAATACAGTTCCAACAGAAAGAAAAACCCACATACAGTTCGAACAGATCCGATTTTTTTTTTCAGAATAATTAATCTCGTTTCACAGATTAATTATATTGTTAGAATCGAGCAATGATACAGAATGGGTGTACACATACCGAGTTAATTTTTGTGCTTTATCAATCCGTATTTTCTGATTTTGGAGGCTGTTTTATCCTGGGGGTGACGGGGCTTCTAGACTGTCAGCACACTTTGGACAGAGCCGCGAAACACCTTAAAGAGAGCGACATTGTCCGCGACTCAGCCGTATTCTAGACTGTCCAGTTCGGGATTTCTTATATTTTCCTGTCCCAGATTTATTTGCTCCAAAAATTGGGTAATTTCGTTTCTAATTTTTAATTCTGCATTTAATTATTTAAATTGCTGCTACAACAATTTTAAGGTGTTATGAAATTCTGCCATGGACGAAATTAACTCAAGTAACCTAAATAAGCCTTTCAATTATGAAGGCACCCATTTTAAACGTTGGAGCAAAAAATTGCTATTTTATTTAAGTACGAAAAAAGTCACATCATGTGTTCAATTTGATAAACCCGTAGTAAATAATCCACCTACCGTTGAGGAAAGCAAAACAATTAGAACTTGGGAGGAAAATGATTTTTTGTGCAAGAACTATATTCCGAATGCTCTAAGTGACGAACTTTATGACTATTATGCCAATTATAAAGCTGCGAAAGATGTTTGGGTTGCACTCTTTAAAAAATATGACACGGAGGAGTCGGGTGCTAAAAATATGCCGTCAGCCGTTATTTGAAATTTCAAATGACGGATGACAAATCTGTTGTTGCTCAAACCCATGATTTGCAAATGATTGCCCATGAAATTATTTCTGAGGGCATGGCCTTAGATGACCAATTTCAGGTGGCTGTAATTACTGATAAATTGCCTCCACTGTTCAAAGAGTTCAAAAATGTTTTGAGGCATAAGTCTAAAGAATTTTCACTAGAGTCATTAATTACTAAATTGAAAATTGAGGAGGAATTCCGAAAATAGGACTATAAAGATGAAATTCTTGTTGTGTCTAACAACAAAAATCAGAAAAAGAACCACACTCCAGTTGTTTTAAAAGCAAACGGTAAAAATATGAAAAATCAGAAAAAGAGCCACAACCAGAATTTTAAAAATCAGACTCAGACTCAGAATAAGTATAAGAACCCTGGAAATGGACAGTCTAGCAACTTGGGACAGTTTCTCTGTTTTAACTGTGGCAAGCCTGGCCATATGACTCGCAAATGTCACAATGTGCCATAAGCACAAGCGAATTTGACCGAAGAGGACCTATGTGCTATGATTTCAGAAATCAACATGGTTAGCGGTGCCGAAGGGTGGTGGTTGGATACTGGCGCTTCTCGCCATATCTGTTATGACTGTAGTCTGTTTAAGACTTATTCTGAGACTGCAGATAAGAAGGTATTGTTGGGTGATTCTCACTCCACTCAGGTTGCTGGTACTGAAAATGTGGAATTGAAGTTCACTTTGGGAAAGACTATTATCTTCAAAGAAGTTCTTCACACTCCCGAGATAAGAAAAAATTTGGTTTCGGGCTATCTTCTCAACAAAGCTGGCTTTACCCAAACTATTGGTGCTGATTTATTTACTTTGACCAAAAATGGAATTTTTGTAGGCAATGGTTATGCCACTGATGGGATGTTTAAGTTGAATGTTGATGCAATGAATAAAATTTCTCCTTATTTGGCATGCTAGGCTTTGTCATGTTAATAAACGACTTGTTAAAAATATGAGCACTTTAGGATTAATTCCAGAATTATCATTAAATAATTTTGAAAAATGTAAATGGTGTAGTCAAGCAAAAATCACTAAGACACCACATAAATTTGTTTTTAGAGAATCTGAACCACTTGATTTAATTCATTCAGATATTTGTGAATTGGATGGTGTCACAACTAGAAATGGCAAACGTTATTTTATAACTTTTATTGATGATTGTTCCGATTATTTATTTGTGTATTTAATGAAAAATAAAAGTGAAGCGTTTGACATGTTTAAAATTTTCCTTAATGAAATTGAAAATCAATTTAATTGGAAAATAAAAAAGTTACGTAGTGATAGAGGCACCGAATATGATTCTGGACCATTTATTGAATTTTATAAAACCCACGGTATTATTCACGAAAAAATTGCCCCTTATTCGCCCGAAATGAACAGTAAAGTCGAAAGAAAAAATAGGACATTAACTGAATTAGTTGTTGCTATTTTATTAAATTCAGGCGCTGCCTCACATTGGCGGGGTGAAATTATTTTGACTGTGTGTCATGTGCTTAATAGAATTCCTAATACTAAAATGAAAATCTCCTTATGAAATTCGGAAAAATATTAAGCCCAACGTGTTATACTTTAGAACGTGGGGGTGCGTAGCCTATGTACGTATACCCGACCCTAAAAAGTCTAAATTGGCGAGTAGAGCATATGAGTGTGTTTTTATAGGCTATGCTATTAATAGCAAAGTATACCGATTTTATGACTTGAAAAATCAAGTAATTATTGAATCAAATGACGCTGATTTTTATGAAGATAAATTTCCTTTTAAATTGAGAAATAGTGGGGGCGAGTCATCCACTAATATTTCTTTAACTAAAAACAAAGGAAATAATGAATCCATTTTAGAACTTCAAAAAAGTAAAAGCGCTCGTGTAGAAAAAGATTTTGGTCCCTACTTTTATGCTTACACTTTAGAGGACGATCCTAACACTATTCAAGAAGCTTTATATTCTTTAGATGCCGATTTATGGCAAGAGGCTATTGATGATGAAATGGATTCTTTGGAAACAAATAAAACTTGGCATTTAGTGGACTTTTCTCCTGGATGTAAAACAATTAGGTGTAAATGGATTCTTAAAAAGAAATTAAAACCTGTTGGCACTGTTGAAAAATATAAGGCACGCCTTGTTGCTAAAGGTTTTAGACAAAGAGAAAATGTAGACTTTTTTGATACATTTTCACCCGTGACTAGAATAACATCTATACGTGTACTATTTGCTATAACTGCCTTAAATGATTTAAATGTACACCAAATGGATGTTAAAACTGCATTTTTAAATGGAGAATTAGAAGAAGAGATTTATATGGATCAACCTGAAGGTTTTATTGTACACGGTCAAGAAAATAAAGTATGTAAATTAGATAAATCTCTTTATGGACTCAAACAGGCACCAAAACAATGGCATGATAAATTTGATAGCTTAGTCATCTCTAGTGGGTTTAAAATAAATGAAAGTGACAAATGCATTTATTATAAATATGTTGAGAACATTTGCACTATCATATGTCTTTATGTTGATGACTTGCTTATATTTGGTTCTAATATTCATGCCGTAGAAAATGTAAAATCATTATTGTGTGCCAACTTTGATATGAAGGATTTGGGTGAAGCTAGTGTAATATTAGGAATTAATATTACTAGGTCAGAAAAGGGACTTTTTTTGGATCAATCTCATTACATTGAGAAAGTTCTAAAGAAATATAATTACTTTGACTGTAAACCTGCTAGTACTCCATTTGACCATAGTGTAAAGTTATTTAAGAACACTGGAGACAATGTAAATCAAAATGCTTATGCAAGCATTATAGGTAGCTTACATTATGCTACAGATTGCACTAGACCTGACATAGCTTATGCTGTGGGAGTACTATGTAGATTTACCAGTAGACCTAGTATGGAGCATTGGCATGCTATTGAGAGGATCATGCGGTACCTTAAAAGGACGATGAACCTCAGATTACACTATAATAAGCATCCCGCTGTCCTTGAAGGATTTAGTGATGCTAATTGGAACACCCTATCTGATGATTTTAAGGGTACTAGTGGATATATATTCAGCATCGCTGGTGGTGCAGTTTTTTGGAAATCTAAGAAATAAACTATTTTGGCTCAATCCACTATGAATTCTGAGATGATAGCGTTAGCTACTGCTAGTGAAGAGGCAGGTTGGTTAAGAAACCTCCTGTCAGATATCCCATTATGGTAAAGACCGATACTGGCTGTTTTGATTCATTGTGATAGTACCGCGGCTATTGCAAAAGTTGAGAACCGTTATTATAACGGTAAGAAACGACAAATACGTCGTAAGCATAGTACTGTTAGAGAATTTATCTCTACGGGTGCTGTGAGGGTGGATCATATACGGTCTGAACAGAACTTAGCTGATCCTTTGACGAAAGGACTAGCGAGGGAGGAGGTGTGGAACACCTCGAAAGGGATGGGACTAAAGCCCTTGGATAAATGAGTCATTTGTGATGGTAACCCAACATATAGACTGGAGATCCCAAGAAATATGTTCAAAGGGTAATAACAAATCACAAGTGATATGGGTTGAATCATGTTATAATTAATTAATATAGAACGGGGTTTTACTCCGAGTCCATCCCTATGGAGCATGATATCCTGAAGCGAGTTAAGGATGAGTTATTATAACTCTTAATGAGATCTATAGCTCTATTTTGAGTGGGGTACTTAGCTACATAAGTATTCTTGATAGACTCACCTATGTGAATGTGGAAGTGTGACCCCTTCCTATGAATATTTTGGGCAAATTCCTAGAGCGTTCACTATACTGGGATAGAAGTACATGGTCGTAACGTGCTAGCTATTATAACTACACCCAAGTAGGGTTGTGTGTGGGATGTTGTCAGAGATAGAGTTCAAAACTATGGTTACTCTAGTATATTCTGGATCATCTTTACTTCGTAAATGTTCAAGTCGAAAGACACCTTTGCTTATGCATAATTCTATGAATTATTGCTCGATAAAATGTTTTCAAATTTTGCAAGTGGGAGAATGTTAGAACACAACCGTTAACTTTTAAAGATGCAAACTTTGAAATGCCTTTAGGCATAGTCCCACATCGGTGGGATGTGGGAAATGAGTTGGGTATATTTACAATTTATTTGGAACCAATGGGCAAGCCCTTTGGGCATTAGATGTTTTGTGTGTATGGGTGGGGGACTTATTGGGCCAAGTCACACGCGCGCGCGCACCGCCGCCGTCCGTCCGGCTCGGCCTGTGCCCGTGCCCGTGCTCGGGTCTTGGGCTCATTAAGAAATAATTTTTTGGACAAATAAATTAACGGTTTTGGGATTTAAAAATTAATTTTTAACGGTAATTAATTCCGAAAAAAACGTGGGCCTTTTACTGTTGAATTTTTTCACCCACGCTTCCAGTTTTCTCTCCACGTTTTTGCCCACTAACGGTAATTTCTTTTTTGCATAAAAAGAGGTTGAGACCTCCGTTTTCAATACAGTTCCAATAAAAAGAAAAACCCACATACAGTTCCAATAAAAAGAAAAACCCGCATACAGTTCGAACAGATCCGAATTTTTTTTTTCAGAATAATTAATCTCGTTTCACAGATTAATTATATTGTTAGAATCGAGCAATTATACAGAATGGGTGTACACAGACCGGGTTGATTTTTGTGCTTTATCAATCCGTATTTTCTGATTTTGGAGGTTGTTTTATCCTTCGGGTGGCGGGGCTTCTAGACTGTTAGCACACTTTGGGCAGAGCCGCGAAACACCTTAAAGAGAGCGGCATTGTCCACGACTCAGCCGTGTTCTAGACTGTCCAATTCGGGATTTCTTATATTTTTCTGTCCCAGATTTATTTGCTCCAAAAATTGGATAATTTCGTTCCTAATTTTTAATTCTGCATTTAATTATTTAAATTGCTGCTACGACAGTCACGACCAAGTTCTATTCTAGGGATAAGGTTTACGTTCCTCCTTTCATTTATGGCATTGACTTAGTCCCTATTCGTAAGGAGTATGAGGGTGGTTCTTCTGATGCTTCTACTGATGGTGATGTCACTGGTGTATCTGCCTCTCAGCTGGTACATTTTGATCCTACTCCATGTGACTTCATAGCACGTTAGTATGATAGGATTGTCCAACATCCAACTGAAAATCTGCAAGAAGATAATGATTTAGCTCAAAATCACAGTAACTCTTTGTGTTTTGATTATTTTATCTTGTTTTGGATTATGCGTGGATGGTTGATGATACATTTAATGGTTTGATTGGATATTAGGCTAGTTCCCTATTTTTCATTTTTTATGCCATGTATGTTATCATTTCATATCTTTTAGCTATGTAACTCCTATTTATCTGGTGGTCTTAATTGTTATTCATGTCAATCTTGTTTCATTCCTTTTTTATTCCATAACATGTTGTGGGGAGACATATAATAAATGCTTAATTAACATTTTGGGAGAGTGAGATTGAACTTTACCAATGTTTTAACTTTTTGTTGACTTTAGACTTGTGTTTTGGGAGTGAGTATGCTATCACATGTTTTAAGGAGAGTTGCTTACTGAGGGGGAGTAGTTCCTGTTGATTATGAATGCTTATTGTTTAAATCATTATTTATCATTTCATATGATTTGCAACAAATTCTTTTGATGCATTTGTTAATGTTTACAGGAAAACATGTATTAAAAAAAGATCATTTTGTTCTTGGGAGTCTTTTGGTTTTGGCTGTAAAAGTACATTTTAGATATGCCTCAACTTTGGCTGGCTTTATGTCTATGTCATTAGTGTTAAAGACTTTTTTAACATTTTGTTTGTTTCATGTTTTAGTCATGGAATGACATAGGAGGAGATTGTAAAAACATGTCTTCTAACTTTTGATTGTCTTAATTTTTTTGACTAAAACACACGAGTCCTTTTGGAAAGCTTTGATTGATAAAGATCTTCTAACCGGGTTTGTTCCTTAATTGCTCATGCTCATATTCATTGGATTGAATTTGTACACCTCTAGCTTTAAAACAAGCTAAAAGTGAGAGTGTGTTTTTCAAAGTTAAACCTTGAATGTTTTTGGAGTTTTTGAGAGTTTTCATATACATGGGATTCAAATATACTTTTAATTTTGTTGAAATTAACTTTAACACCCATCGTATTGCAACCATATGGCTAAGATTTGTCCCATTTCCTTAAAATGCAAAAATGGGCCAAACCGATATGAGTTAACGACAAGCGAGCAAAGTTGTGAACCGACTGCGATCTTGGACTGCAGGTGCCAAATCCTGTTTGTAGGTGTTAACTGGTATGAGATATATACATAACCCAAAGCAAAGAGTTTTCGCAACTGGTTCACAAGTTGTTCATTGGTTACAAACTGCAAACCGAGTTCTCACTCGTGACTCCGTGAGCCTCACTTCGCACCTGCAAACTAGGTGTCAAGGATGTTAGTTTTGGATTTTTGAAATATTCTTGCCACCACCTCTTTTGTTTATTGACCTTGGAAAAAGTTCCAAGTTAGTTTCAGAGTTATATTTCCCCTCTCTAGTTTCCTTTTGAGTCAGAATCGGACTAAATCATTATCATTGATCTGTTAGTTTTCCTTTGATGCTTGAGATTGTTTTGAAGAAGCAAGTTCAAGACTGAAGCTTATGTTGACAATTCTCACTAAACCACTTGTTTCTTGTCATAGCTAGAAGCAATATGTCTAGTTAATGAGTATCAATGTATAATATTATGTGCTTGCTGACACTAACATGAGCTTTTATGACTTTAGTGAACAAAATTCTACTACTACCATCTCTTGTGATAATTCAATTCCTATTCATATTGGTATAGTAGAGACCAAATTAATTTTGGGAACTAAAATTAGGTTGGGTGGATGAGTTGTGGTGAAGATATAAACGATATACAAAGAGAGACGTAAAGAAGAGACCTCAATTTATAGTCATCGAAAGACTAATTTATAGTCTTTCGATGACTATAAATTGAGGTCTCTTGTACAGTTTTTGAGAGTTGTAATATGCATAAATTATTTTCAATCTCTATAAACTAACGGAACTCAATAAATTGGATTTTAGGAATAGTTGGATCCTTGAAATGCACTATATGTGATGATTAATTTGAAATTTGACCTTTATTATTTATGAAATCGATTTGTATGTAAATTTCTAGATAACAAGCGTTGTCACTCGAGAACTTTTTCTCTTTACGAAATGAAGCGAAACACGATAACACGAAATGAATCGACACGAAGTTATAAGTTAATGGGTGAAGTCTTAATAAATTCGAATCATATCAGTATCAACCCGATAAAATACGATAATTAATGGATCGAATTCATGTTGATCCTCTTTACCCGTCTATACCCGATAAAGTCCATTATGATCCATTAATTTAAGTAAATAAAATACAATGTCAGGACTTAAAATAATTTATATAGACAATTTAATCATAACAAATTTTACTAAATGAGAAATTTGGTAATGTCAATGAATGAATGGGTCTATTTAGGTAAAAAAATGAGATAATATATCAACTTATATATAATTCAAAATTAAACATTAACTTATTGGGTATTAATAAGTGAACAAGACACGACACGTTAAAATAACGGGTCAGAGTTGTATATGATTTTTTTACACAATAAAAAAATGGAAAATGCTTTGAGTCCCAAACAACTCCACCAAATCCTACGTGGGCGTCACGTCATTCTTCCACTTGCCTGTCATCTATTGCCATGTGATGAGAGTCTCGTCAGGGCACAAATTCCAACTCATTTTAAAAGAAGTTTGGGGGAGTTATTTGTTGTACGTAGACCCGACCCATTGACAGGTTATCCCTTCTGCTCCGTTAACCTTGACTGATATTTTCTTGTATAATTCATGTCTCTTATCAGAAGATCATCTAGGGTTCGTTTTCCACCATCTGATAATTTGGAAGGTAATGAGTGGCAGATCTTGAGAAGACCCGTTTCAACGGAGAAAGAAGTCGAAGAGGAGAATTAAGCTAAATTCAATATACCAATTGTTGCGAATCACGCTGGAGTACATAATGGATGGAGTACTTTAAGCAAAAGTGACGCAGCAAAATTATCTTACTGAGAGATCCAGATCTTAGACAATTCAATTGAGCCAAGTGCAGTTCAAAAGAGAAACGAAGAAGAATATGCTAGATCTAAAGGTAATTTGAATGGCAATATGGAAGGGAAGCGTAATGGATCTGAATTTAATGTTCAGTTTCCAGATCTATGCAATAAGACAAAATCAAATGTTAATACCAGTGAGGTCAAAGAGCATAATAACGAAAATAATGGTTTGAGACATAGAGCTTCGGCAAAAATGTTTTAGCTCGTAATAAGGATAAAGCTGCACGTAATAAATGGCATCTTATTGGCATCCACGGTAACATTTATCAAGTCAAAGATGTATGACTCATTAATTTTTGTTTAATGCATCAATTTTTTTTTATTATAAAACATATATATTTAGATAAATTTACATCTCATACATAATCATTTTAAACTTACATTCTCTTTCTAAAATGAAACACATAACTACACACACTCTCTCTAGTAGTTCCATCCTCACCCCCACCCCCACTGAACACTCATTGGAACAGTCCATCGAAAAAAATGGTAGAAGGCCATCAGATATTCTGGTCGACGTGTTTTTCTATCCTCATTTTTTTCTCTATTTTCATCTATTTCTTTCTTTTTTCTGGTCCGCACCAGCAACACCGTCGCCTGAGGTGGAGAAGAAGTTTTTTCGTTTGAAAAATGGACGTCTTTTAGAAATAGTAAATTTGTCTATTTCGATTTTTTCATTAAAAAATCAAATATGGATATTGTTTTATAGATCTTGACGAGTAGATTCCAAATATATAAATTTTGCGAATATTAAATTTTTAGGATTGAAGATGTGGACTTTTAAAGATTTGATGGCCTTTTTTTGCGAAAAACGAAGTAGTTATCTATCAAAGATAATTTGAAGTATGTTGATCATTTTAATGCGTTGAGTTGGTAAAATAGAACTTTTGTTATCATTGACCCAATCAAATGATATTTTACAGCATTGACCAAGTCAATGGGACTTAGTAGCAATTCCCTTAATTTATTCCTTGTGGTAAAGATGATGATCGAAAAAATTGTGTTAAAATTGATTATGATGAGGTGAAACATGTGGAGGAATGCAATTGTTGCATATATGCTTGGAACTGAAGTTTCATTTGGAGCAATGACGGGTTATATGATGAGTAAATGGAGTAAGTTTAGGAGATCAATATATTTTTGTTAAAATCGAGGGTGTTTATCATTGTGTTTGATGATTATGAGGCACAACAACAAGTGTTAGAGTTGGGTACATGGTCCTTTAAGAATAGGCCCCTAATTGTTAAGCCTTAGAGTTCAGAAGTTATCTTAAAGAAGCAGGGGTTATTCACAGATAGAAAGATTGCAAGGAGGGAAAGGCTAAATATGCTAGAATTTGTGTTGAAATTGGGATATATAGTGAATTACCTAAAGATATTCTTATATATTGTGTGGATGGCAATGTTATGTGTCAATTCGTTAAATATGAATAGACTTTGGAAAAATATAAAGTGCGATAATTATTTGGCTATAAGGAAGATATGTGTGTGAAGGGAAAAAAGCCAGTACAAGTCTAGAAAAAAAAGGGAAACTACTAATGGAAGAAATAGAGAAGATATTACTGGAACAAGTAGCAACAGAGAAGGAGATGGTGACATAACTATTCTAGAAGATGAGCTCAACAATGGAAATGTAGATAATTAGAGAATAATTGCAGAGTTAGTTCATTCTATGAAGTTAGATGAGCAAGAAGAGAAGGTTGTTTTTGTGAATGAGATTATAAATCATAATATTGGATCAAAAATAAAAAGTTGAGAATAATTTTAATATTTTGCCTGAAGAAGAAAGCATTGAAGATTTAATAAATGATAACATGATAATGGATGATATATTGGGCAAAGAAAAGGGTAAAGGCAAGCAAGAGAATACAAATAAATCAACAAGGGGCAATATAGGGAATAAATTAGCTAAAAAGTCCAAGAAGGGTGGAAGGAGAGGAGGTTTCAAAAATAAATCGTGATTAAGATTGTAATGTGGAATATTAGGGGTTGTAATGCACCACATAAGCAGAGATAAATGAATAATTACATTAGAAACAACAACATGAGTTCCTTATATTTAGTAGAAGTTAAAATTAGAAGGAATTGCATTATAAAGGTAAATGAGGGTTATTTTTACTAATGTGAATTGTTACACAATATTCCAAATTTTGTCCATAGAAGAGTTTGGATAACACGAGATACTAAGATGTTTGAAGTGGAAGATTTGAGTAGATGTAACCAAGCCTTATCAGCTAGGGTTAGTTTTAAAAACAGTAATAAATCTTATATTTTCACTGGTGTTTATGCAGTAAGTGTTGTAGATGACAGAATAAGACTATGGAACTACCTTAAAAGTATTGTTGGGAGTTATAATAATTAATAATGGACTACTAGAGGTGATTTTAATGTGGTAAGATCCACTAAAGAGATATTAAGGAAATGGAGTTTATTGGGATGAAATGGGTGAATTTAATGTGCATCAGAGATATATATGTTGTAGATCTCCCAGTGAAAGGAAGTTAGTTCACATGGAATAATGGTAGAGAATGTGAAGCTAACATACAAAGAAGAATAGATAGAATTCTTCACAATAAAATATGGAATTAGAACTTTATAGAATGTGAAACTCTAGTTGATTTACCAAGTATACCAGACCGTATTTCTCTTATTTTATCCATTCCAAATGAAAGAGAGAAAGGTAATAGGCCTTTCAAAATTTTTGACCTTTGGATGAGGCACAATTAATATAAAGACATTCTTAAAAAGGGTTGGGTTACTCAAATTAAGGGGAGTCCTATGTTCCCTGTGGCTAAAAGGCTGAAGTTACTTAAAATGGATTTTGTGAGTCTAAATAAGAAATGGCTTTCAAACATCTCATTTAGAGTCAATGCTAAGAAGGTGGAGTTATATAACATTCAGAAAAGGTCAAATGCTAATGGTAGTGATGGGGAGTTAATTAAGGCGAGGAGGAAATGCTTAGTGGAGTGCTTTAATCTCAGAAATGTTGATGAGGAGTTTTATAAGAAGAAAGTCAGAATCCTATGGTTAATATTGGGGGATAAAAATACGTATTTTTTCCATAAGAATGTTAACGACCACTTTTGCAGAAACAAGATCTTATCTATAAAGGATGAGAATGGAAATGTTTTTAGTGGGAGTAATGAGGTTCATAAGGAGGCTATGAGATTCTTCTGTAGTCTTCTTTGTTCTAAAAGGCATAATGAGAAATATGGTGGAAGTAAACTCTTGAATATAAGTCAAAGATTGTTAAATGAGAATAAGAAATGATAAAGGATCTTCCTATAATCCAAGAGGAAATTAAAGAGGTAGCGTTTGATATTAATGCCAAAAAAATTCCAAGTATAGATGGTTATAATGTTGTTGTTTTTTCAAGAAAATTGGGAAATTCTTGTGGAGGATGTGACCAAAGCAGTTTTATTCTTTTTAAAAAAGGTAGAATTCTTAGAGACTAGAAAAATACCATAATCAGTCTTATCCTTAAGATTCCTAACCCCAAACACTATGAGGATTTTAGACCCATCTCATGTTGCAACACTACTTACAAGATTATGTTTAAAGTCATTGTAAGAAGACTTGGATGGATTATTCTTAATGTTGTTAACAATAGGTCGTCTCCCTTTGTTAAAGGAATGAACATTTTTGGTTATATTCTTCTTACGCAGGAGATTATCGAAGTCTATCATTTGAAGGGAGGGTTGCCCATATGTGCTTTAAAAATTGACTTGATGAAGGCTTGTGATTCTACTAATTCAGATTTTATTAGGAATGATTTTGAGATTATGGAATTTCCTTGTTTGGTTATTAATTAGATCATGGAGTGTGTCCAGACAACTAGTTATTATGTGTGTACTAATGGAGGGTTAATGGTGTTTTTCAAGGAATTAATGGTCTTAGACATGGTGGTCATCTATCACCATATCTTTTCCTTTTAGTCATGGGGGCATTTTATTAGTTAATGGATGATGAAGTGCGCAAAGGGGAGTTTAGTTTCCATCCTAATTATGGTCAGTTGAAAATTTCCCATGTTATGTTTGGTGGAGATATTTTTATTGTTGCTCAATTTGAAGATAAGTCTTTTAGGGTTATTGATAAAGACTTAAAGGCACTACACTAAATATTGTGCATGGTCACGGTCCGAATCCCTGACCATCGGTGGTGGGTCACGGATTTGGTCCATGACCAAATATGGCGTGACCAACATCGGTGGTTACGACCTAAATCCCTGACCACCAACATTGGTCACAGACTAGGATGGTCACAGCCATGGTCACAACCCATGTTCGCGACCCACTATTTTGTGTCCACAAAATATTATCACGGCCCAAAGTCGTGACCACATTTTATCGTAAAAATAAAATAGTCACAGTTGTAGGCCGTGAATATGTTATTTTTGAAATAAAAGATGGACATGGCTTTGGGCCGTAACCATTACCTTATGATTGAAATAAAAGTTGGTCACGCCTTTGGACCGTAATAACCTTTTATTTCAAAAATAAAATAGTCATGGCCCAATGCCATGAGTATTTTTTATAAAACAAAATCATTTTATCCTCGAACTGAGAGTCTAATCGATCAGTTCTTGCGAGTAGGGTTACATTGGCCCTTTATGTGACAACGTGGTCGGTTCCTACAGGTTAAATTTGTCCCATAAAAGTCCTAACAATTTGCAAATTTTGGTCGTGCTCTCAAATTAGGAGTCCCGTGACTATGCGGTTGGTTCCTATGGGTTACATTATTCCTCTACGAGATGTTCGTGCCCATCACGGGACCGTTTAGTGGTTGTTTTATATTCTCACCCTCTGACGGTATATTTTTAAGCTTAAGTCTAACAGTTTGCAAATATTGGTCATGCTTTCAAAACTGAGACCCCGTGACTACGGGGTCGGTTAATACGGGTTACATTGGTCCGGTATGAGACGTTCGTGCCTCTCATGGGGCCATCTAATGGCTGTTTTACGTTCTCACCCTCTAACAGCTTATTTTTAAGCCTAAGTTAAACGGTTTGCAAATTTTGGTCGTGCTCTCAAATTGGGGGTCCCGTGACTACTCGGTCGATTCCTGTGGGTTACATTGGTCCCGTGCGAGGTGTTCGTGCCTTTCAAAGGGCCATCTAGTGGTTTTTTTACGTTCCCACCCTCTGACGGAATGTTTTTTATTCTAAGTATAACAGTTTGCAAATTTTGGTCTTTCTCTCAAATCGGGGGTCCCGTGACTACACGGATGGTTCTAGTGGGCTATATTGGTCCCGTACGAGGTGTTCATGCCTCTCACAGGATCGTCTAGTGGCAGTTTTACGTTCTCACTCTCTGACGACATGTTTTTAAGCCTAAGTCTAATAGTTTGAAAATTTTGGCCGTGCTCTCAAACCAAGGGTCTCGTGACTACGCAATTGATTCCTGTGGGATACATTGGTCCCATGCAAGGTGTTTGTGCCTCTCACGGGGCCGTTCAATAGTTGTTTTACGTTCTTACCCTCTGACGGCATATTTTCAAGCCTAAGTCTAATAGTTTGGAAATTTTGGTCTTTCTCTCAAACCGGGGGTCCCATGGCTACGCGATAGGTTCATGTGGGTTAAATTGGTCCCATGCCAGGTGTTCGAGCCTCTTACTGGGCTTTCTAGTTATTATTTTACGTTCTCACCCTTTGACGGCATAACACTTTTTAAATTTTGGTCCTGCTCTTAAATCGAGGGTCCCATGACTACGCGGTCGGTTCTTACGGGTTACATTAGTCCTGTGCGAGGTGTTCGTGCCTCTCACGGGGCCATTTAGTGGTTGTTTTACATTTTCACCCTCTGACGACAAGTTTTTAAGCCTAAGTCTTAAAATTTGCAAATTTTGATCATGCTCACAAACCAAGGGTCCCGTGGCCACATGGTCGGATCCTTCAGGTTACATTGGTCCCTTGCGAGATTTTCGTGCCTCTCACGGGGACGTCTAGTATTTGTTTTATGTTCTGACACTCCGACGACATGTTTTTAAGCCTATGTCTAACAGTTTGTAAATTTTGGTCATGCTCTCAAACCTGGGGTCCCGTGACTATTCCATTAGTTCCTACGGGTTATATTGGTCCTGTGTGAGGTGTTTGTGCCTCTCACGGTGTCGTCTAGGGATTGTTTTACGATATCACCCTCTAACGGCATGTTTTAAGCCTAAGCCTAACAGTTTACAAATTTTTGTCTTGCTCTCAAATCGGGAGTCCCATGACTATGCAATCAGTTTCTACAGGTTACATTGATCTTGTGCAAGGTGTTCGTGCTTCTCATGGGTCAGTTTAGTGGTTGTTTTATGTTCTCACCCTGTGACGGCGTGTTTTTAAGCCTAAGTCTAAGAGTTTGTAATTTTTTTTGCTCTCTCAAACTGGGAGTCTTGTGACTCTGCGATCGATTCCTGTGAGTTACATTGGTCCCGTGAGAGGTGTTCATGCCTCTCACAGGGCTGTTTAGTGGATGTTTTACATTCGCACCCTCTGATGGCATGTTTTTAAGCCTAAGTCTAACCATTTGCAAATTTTGATTGTGCTTACAAATCGGGATCCCGTGACTACACGGTCGAATCCTACGAGTTACATTGGTCCTGTGCGAGGTGTTCGTGCCTTTTATGGGGCCGTCTAGTGGTTGTTTTATGTTACACTCTCCGGCTACATACTTTTAATCCTAAGTCTAATAATTTACATATTTTAGTCATATTCTCAAATCGAGAGTCTCGTGACTATACGATTGGTTCTAATGGGTTATACTGGAACCATGTGATGTGTTCATCTCTCTCATGGGGCCGTCTAGTGGCTGTTTTATTTTCTAATCCTCCGACGACATAGTTTTAAGCCCGTGTCTAAGAATTTGAAAATTTTGGTCTTGCTCTAAAACTAGGGGTTCTGTGACTACGCGATTGATTCCTGTGGATTACATTGGTCCCATGCGAGGTGTTCGTGCCTCTCACGGGGCCGTCTAGTGGTTATTTTACGTTCTCACCCATTGAAGGCATGATTTTAATCCTAAGTCCAACAGTTTACAAATTTTGGCCTTTCTCTCAAACCTAGGGTCTCGTGACTACGCGGTTGGTTCCTACGAGTTACATTGGTCCCGTGCCAGGTGTTCGTGCCTCTCACGGGGCCTTATAGTGGTTGTTTTATGTTCTCACCCTCTGACGGTATTTTTTAAGCCAAAGTCTAACAATTTGTAAATTTTGGTAGTGCTCTCAAATCGATGGTCCTGTCACTACGCGGTCAGTTCTAGCGGGTTACATTGGTCCTATGAGAGTTGTTCATGCCTCTTACGGGAACGTTTAGTTGTTGTTTTACGTTTTCACGCTCTGACGACATGTTTTTAAGCCTAAGTCTAATAGTTTGCAAATTTTGGTCTTGCTCATAAACCGGTGGTCTTGTGACTACACGGTCGGATCCTGTAGGTTACATTGATCCCGTACGAGGTGTTTGTGCCTCTCACGGGGCCTTATAGTGGTTTTTTTACGTTCTGACACTCCGAGGTCATGTTTTTAAGCCTATGTCTAACAGTTTTTAAATTTTGTTCGTGCTCTCAAACATGGGTTCCCGTGACTACGCCTTCGATTCCTGCAGGTTACATTGGTCCCATGCAAGGAGTTCGTACCTCTCACGGGGTCGTCTACTGGTTGTTTTACATTATTACCCTCTAAAGGCTTATTTTTAGGCCTAAGCCTAACAATTTATAAATTTTGGTCTTGCTCTCAAATCGAGGGTCCTTTGACTACACGATCGGTTCCTATGGTTACATTGGTCCTGTGTGAGGTGTTCATGCCTCTCACGGGGAATTCTGTGGATGTTTTACGTTCTCATCCTCTGTCAGCATGTTTTTAAGCCTAAGTCTAACAGTTTGTAAATTTTGGTTGTGCTCTCAAATCGGGGGTCTCGTGACTACGTGGTTGGTTCCTATGGCTACATTGGTCCTATGTTAGGTGTTTGTGCCTCTCACGGGGCTGTTTAGTGGCTGTTTTACGTTCACACCCTCTGATGGAATGTTTTTAAACCTAAGTCTAACAATTAGAAAATTTTGGCCGTGCTCACATAACAGGGATCCCGTGACTACACAGTTGAATCCTACAAGTTACATTGGTCCCGTGCGAGGTGTTCGTGCCTCTCACGGGGCCGTCTAGTGGTTGTTTTGTGTTCTCACCCTCTGACGGCATGTTTCTAAGCCTAACTCTAACAATTTACAAATTTTGGTCATGCTCTCAAATCGGGAGTCCCGTGACTAAGCGGTCAGTTCCAACGGGTGACACTCGAATCGTGCGAGGTGTTCGTGCTTCTCATAGGACCGTCTAGTGATTGTTTTACGTTCTCACCATCGGGTGGCAAGTTTTTATGCCTTAATCTAATAGTTAGCAATTTTTTATCGTGCTCTAAAACCGGGGGTTTCCTGACTACGCGGTCGGTTCCTGTGGATTATATTGGTCACATGCTAGGTGTTAGTGCCTCTCACAGGGCTATTTAGTGGTTGTTTTACGTTCGCACCCTTTGACAGCATATTTTTAAACATAAGTCTAACAGTTAGCAAATTTTGGCCGTGCTCACATAACGGGGGTCCCGTGACTACAAAGTCGAATCCTGCAAGTTACATTGGCCCCGTGCGAGGTGTTCGTGCCTCTCATGGGGCCGTCTAGTGACTGTTTTATGTTCTCACCCTCTGACGGCGTGTCTTTAAGCCTAACTCTAACAGTTTACAAATTTTGGTCGTGCTCTCAAATCGGGAGTCCCATGACTAAGCGGTCGGTTCCAACGGGTTACATTCGTGCCTCTCACAGGACCGTCTACTGGTTATTTTACGTTCTCATCCTCGGATGGAAATTTTTTACACCTTAGTCTAATAGTTAGCAAATTTTGATCGTGCTCTCAAATTGGAGGTACCGTGACTACGCGATCGGTTCCGGCGGGTTACATTGGTACCGTTCGAGGTGTTCGTGCATCTTACCGCCCTATTTTACATTCTCACCCTCTGAGGCTATGCTTTTAAGCCTAATTCTAACCGTTTTAAAATTTAGGTCTTGCTCTCAAACTTAGGGTCCTGTGACTACACGATCGGTTCCTCAGGATTACATTTGTCTTGTGCGAGGTGTCGTGCCTCTCACGGGGCCGTCTAATGTTTGTTTTACGTTCTTACCCTCGGATGGCATGTTTATAAGCGTAAGTATAACAATATAGAAAATTTTCTTCGTGCTCACAAACCGGGGGTCCCATGATTACATGGTCAAATCATGTGAGTTACATTGGTTCTGTGCGAGGTGTTCATGCTTCTCATGGGGCCGTCTAGTGGCGGTTTTACGTTCTCACCCTCCGACGGTATGTTTTTAAGCCTAAGTCTAACAGTTTACAAATTTTGGTTGTGCTCTCAAATTGAGAGTCCCGGGCCCATGCGATTGGTTATAATAGGTTACATTAGACTTTGTGAGGTGTTACTGCCTCTCACGGGGCCGTTAAGTGGCTGTTTTACATTCTCACCCTCTGACATGATTTTTTTAAGCCTAAGTCTAACCGTTTGAAAATTTTGGTCCTGCTTTCAAATCGGGGGTCCCGTGACAGCGCGATAGATTCATGTTGGTTAGATTGGTCCCGTGCGAGGTTTCGTGCATCTCGCTGCCCTATTTTACATTCTCATCCTTTGACGAGCCTATGTCTAACAGTTTGAAAGCTTTGGTCGTGCTCTCAAACTTGGGTCCCGTGCCTACGCCGTCGGTTCCTGTGGGTTATATTGGTCTCGTGCGACCTCTCACGGGGTTAACTAGTGGTTGTTTTACGTTCTCACCCTCTAACGGCATGTTTTTAGGCCTAAGCCTAATAGTTTGTAAATTCTGATCATGTTCTCAAATCGGGGGTCCCGTGACTACGCGACCGGTTTATACGGAGTACATTGGTCCCTTGCGAGGTGTTTGTGCCTCTCACAGGGGATTTTTTTGTCTCTTTTATGTTCTCACCCTCTTACGGTATGTTTTTAAGCCTAAGTCTAACAGTTTATAAATTTTAGTTTTGATCCCGAACCGGGAGTCTCGTGACTACGTGATCGGTTCTTGCAGGTTACATTTATCCCGTGTGAGGTGTACGTACCTCTTAAGGGGTTGTATAATGGTTGTTTTATGTTCTCACCTTATGACGGTAAGATTTTAAGCCTAAGTCTAACAGTTTGCAAATTTTGATTGGGCTCATAAACCGGGGGTGTCATGACTACACGGTCGAATCCTGTGAGTTACATTGGTCCTTTGCGAGGTGTATGTACCTCTCACGGGATCATCTAGTGGTTGTTTTATGTTCTCACCCTCTAACGGCATGTTTTTAAGCCTAAGTTTAAAATCTTACAAATTTCGGTCTTACTCTCAAATCGGGAGTCCCGTGACTATGCAATCGGTTCCAACGGGTTACATTGGAACCGTGTGAGGTGATCATGCCTGTCAAGGGGCCGTCTAGAGGTTGTTTTATGTTCTCACGCTTTGAAGACATATTTTTAAGCCTAAGATGAACAATTTGAAATTTTTGGTGGTCCTCTCAAATTGGGGGTCCTGTGACTACACGATCGATTCCAGCTGGTTACATTGGTCCTGTGCGAGCTATTCGTGCCTTTCATGGGCCCTTCTAGTGGTTGTTTTATGTTCTCAACCTTAGAAGGTTTGTTTTTAAGCCTAAGTCGAACATTTTGTAAATTTTTGTCATTATCTCAAATCGGGGGTCCCGTGGCTACCTGGTCAGTTTCTGCGAGTTACATTGGTTTTGTGTGAGGTGCTCGTGCCTCTTATGGGACCTTCTAGTGGTTGTTTTACGTTCTCACCCTCTGACGACCTGTTTTTAAGTAAAAGTCTAACAACTTGTAAATTTGGTCGTGCTCTCAAATCGACGGTCCTGTGACTACGCGATCGGTTCCAGCGGGTTACATTAGTCCCGTGAGAGGTGTTTGTGCCTCTCATGGGGACATTTAGTGGTTGTTTTACATTTTCTTCCTCTCACGGCATGTTTTTAAGTCAAAGCCCATTAATTTGCAAATTTTGGTCTTACTATCAAACCGGGGGACCCGTGACTACCCTATCGATTCCTATGGGTTATATTGGTCCTGTGCGAGGTGTTCATGCCTCTCACAGGGCCTTTTAGTGGGTGTTGTAAGTTCTCACCCTCTCACAGCATATTTGTAAGCTTAAGTCTAATTGTTTTTTATTTTGGTTATGCTGTCAAATCGAGAGTCCCGTGACCACGCGATCGGTTCCTGCGGGTTACATTGGACCCGTGTGAGGTGTCCGTTCCTTTCACAAAGCTCTTTAGTGGCTGTTTTATGTTCGCACCCTCTGGCAATTTGCAAATTTTGGTCGTGCTAAAAAATCGGGGGGTCCCGTGACTACACTATCAAATC
This sequence comes from Sambucus nigra, assembly GCA_949130495.1. NCBI lineage: Eukaryota > Viridiplantae > Streptophyta > Magnoliopsida > Dipsacales > Adoxaceae > Sambucus > Sambucus nigra. Next base: position 500,512,723 of record OX422212.1, read on the forward strand.
CTGCGAGTTACATTGGTCCCGTCCGAGGTGTTCGTGCCTCTCACAGGGCCGTCTAGTGACTGTTTTATGTTCTCACCCTCTGACGGCGTGTCTTTAAGCCTAACTCTAACAGTTTACAAATTTTGGTCGTGCTCTCAAATCGGGAGTCCCATGACTAAGCGGTCGGTTCCAACGGGTTACATTCGTGCCTCTCACAGGACCGTCTACTGGTTATTTTACATTCTCATCCTCGGATGGCAATTTTTTACACCTTAGTCTAATAGTTAGCAAATTTTGATCCTGCTCTCAAATTGGAGGTACCGTGACTACGCGATCGGTTCCAGCGGGTTACATTCGTACCGTTCGAGGTGTTCGTGCATCTTACCGCCCTATTTTACATTCTCACCCTTTGAGGCTATGCTTTTAAGCCTAATTCTAACCGTTTTAAAATTTAGGTCTTGCTCTCAAACTTAGGGTCCTGTGACTACACGGTCGGTTCCTGAGGGTTACATTTGTCTTGTGCGAGGTGTCGTGCCTCTCACGGGGCCGTCTAATGTTTGTTTTACGTTCTTACCCTCGGATGGCATGTTTTTAAGCATAAGTATAACAATATACAAAATTTTCTTCGTGCTCACAAACCGGGGGTCCCATGATTACATGGTCAAATCATGTGAGTTACATTGGTTCTGTGCGAGGTGTTCGTTCTTCTCATGGAGCCGTCTAGTGGCGGTTTTACGTTCTCACCCTCCGACGGCATGTTTTTATGCCTAAGTCTAACAGTTTACAAATTTTGGTTGTGCTCTCAAATTGAGAGTCCCGGGCCCATGCGATTGGTTCTAATAGGTTACATTAGACTTTGTGAGGTGTTACTGCCTCTCACGGGGCCGTTAAGTGGCTGTTTTACATTCTCACCCTCTGACTGGATTTTTTTAAGCCTAAGTCTAACCGTTTGAAAATTTTGGTCCTTCTTTCAAACCGGGGGTCCCGTGACTGCGCGATAGATTCATGTTGGTTAGATTGGTCCCGTGCGAGGTTTCGTGCATCTCGCCGCCCTATTTTACATTCTCATCCTTTGACGAGCCTATGTCTAACAGTTTGAAAACTTTGGTCGTGCTCTCAAACTTGGGTCCCGTGCCTACGCCGTCGGTTCCTGTGGGTTATATTGGTCTCGTGCGACCTCTCACGGGGTTAACTAGTGGTTGTTTTACGTTCTCACCCTCTAACGGCATGTTTTTAGGCCTAAGCCTAATAGTTTGTAAATTCTGATCATGTTCTCAAATCGAGGGTCCCGTTACTACGCGACCGGTTTATACGGAGTACATTGGTCCCTTGCGAGGTGTTCGTGCCTCTCACAGGGAATTTTTGTGTCCCTTTTATGTTCTCACCCTCTTACGGTATGTTTTTAAGCCTAAGTCTAACAGTTTATAAATTTTAGTTTTGATCCCGAACCGGGAGTCTCGTGACTACGTGATCGGTTCTTGCAGGTTACATTTATCCCGTGTGAGGTGTACGTACCTCTAAAGGGGTTGTATAATGGTTGTTTTATGTTCTCACCTTATGACGGAAAGATTTTAAGCCTAAGTCTAACAGTTTGCAAATTTTGATCGGGCTCATAAACCGGGGGTGTCATGACTACACGGTCGAATCCTGTGAGTTACATTGGTCCTGTACGAGGTGTATGTACCTCTCACGGGATCATCTAGTGGTTGTTTTATGTTCTCACCCTCTAACGGCATGTTTTTAAGCCTAAGTTTAAAAGCTTACAAATTTCGTTCTTGATCTCAAATCGGGAGTCCCTTGACTATGCAATCGGTTCCAACGGGTTACATTGAAATCGTGGGAGGTGATCATGCCTGTCACGGGTCCGTCTAGTGGTTGTTTTATGTTCTCACGCTCTGAAGACATATTTTTAAGCCTAAGATGAACAATTTGAAATTTTTGGTGGTGCTCTCAAATTGGGGGTCCTGTGACTACACGATCGATTCCAGCTGGTTACATTGGTCCTGTGCGAGCTGTTCGTGCCTCTCATGGGGCCTTCTAGTGGTTGTTTTACATTCTCAACCTTTGAAGGTTTGTTTTTAAGCCTAAGTCTAACAGTTTGTAAATTTTTGTCATTATCTCAAATCGGGGGTCCCGTGGCTACCTGGTCAGTTTCTGCAAGTTACATTGGTTTTGTGTGAGGTGCTCGTGCCTCTTATGGGGCCTTCTATTGGTTGTTTTACGTTCTCACCCTCTGACTACATGTTTTTAAGTCGAAGTCTAACAACTTGTAAATTTGGTCGTGCTCTCAAATCGATGGTCCTGTGACTACGCGATCGGTTCCAGCGGGTTACATTAGTCCCGTGAGAGGTGTTTGTGCCTCTCATGGGGACATTTAGTGGTTGTTTTACAATTTTCTTCCTCTGACGGCATGTTTTTAAGCCAAAGCCCAATAGTTTGCAAATTTTGGTCTTACTATCAAACCGGGGGACCCGTGACTACCCTATCGATTCCTATGTGTTATATTGGTCCTGTGCGAGGTGTTCATGCCTCTCACAGGGCCTTTTAGTGGTTGTTGTAAGTTCTCACCCTCTCACGGCATATTTGTAAGCTTAAGTCTAATAGTTTTTTATTTTGGTTATGCTGTCAAATCGAGTGTCCCGTGACCACGCGATCGGTTCCTGCGGGTTACATTGGACCCGTGTGAGGTGTTCGTTCCTTTCACAATGCTCTTTAGTGGCTGTTTTATGTTCGCACCCTCTGGTAATTTGCAAATTTTGGTCGTGCTAAAAAATCGGGGGGTCCCGTGACTACACGATCAAATCCTGCGAGTTACATTGGTCCCGTCCGAGGTGTTCGTGCCTCTCACGGGGCCGTCTAGTGACTGTTTTATGTTCTCACCCTCTGACGGCGTGTCTTTAAGCCTAACTCTAACAGTTTACAAATTTTGGTCGTGCTCTCAAATCGGGAGTCCCATGACTAAGCGGTCGGTTCCAACGGGTTACATTCGTGCCTCTCACAGGACCGTCTACTGGTTATTTTACGTTCTCATCCTCGGATGGCAATTTTTTACACCTTAGTCTAATAGTTAACAAATTTTGATCGTGCTCTCAAATTGGAGGTACCGTGACTACGCGATCGGTTCCAGCGGGTTACATTGGTACCGTTCGAGGTGTTCGTGCATCTTACTGCCCTATTTTACATTCTCACCCTCTGAGGCTATGCTTTTAATCCTAATTCTAACCGTTTTAAAATTTAGGTCTTGCTCTCAAACTTAGGGTCTTGTGACTACACGGTCGGTTCCTGAGGGTTACATTTGTCTTGTGCGAGGTGTCGTGCCTCTCACGGGGCCGTCTAATGTTTGTTTTACGTTCTTACCCTCGGATGGCATGTTTTTAAGCGTAAGTATAACAATATACAAAATTTTCTTCGTGCTCACAAACCGGGGGTCCCATGATTACATGGTCAAATCATGTGAGTTATATTGGTTCTGTGCGAGGTGTTCGTGCTTCTCATGGGGCCGTCTAGTGGCGATTTTACGTTCTCACCCTCCGACGGCATGTTTTTAAGCCTAAGTCTAACAGTTTACAAATTTTGGTTGTGCTCTCAAATTGAGAGTCCCGGGCCCATGCGATTGGTTCTAATAGGTTACATTAGACTTTGTGAGGTGTTACTGCCTCTCACGGGGCCGTTAAGTGGCTGTTTTACATACTCACCCTCTGACGGGATTTTTTTAAGCCTAAGTCTAACCGTTTGAAAATTTTGGTCCTTCTTTCAAACCGAGGGTCCCGTGACTGCGCGATAGATTCATGTTGGTTAGATTGGTCCCGTGCGAGGTTTCGTGCATCTCGCCGCCCTATTTTACATTCTCATCCTTTGACGAGCCTATGTCGAATAGTTTGAAAACTTTGGTCGTGCTCTCAAACTTGGGTCCCGTGCCTACGCCGTCGGTTCCTGGGGGTTATATTGGTCTCGTGCGACCTCTCACGGGGTTAACTAGTGGTTGTTTTACGTTCTCACCCTCTAACGGCATGTTTTTAGGCCTAAGCCTAATAGTTTGTAAATTCTGATCATGTTCTCAAATCGGGGGTCCCGTGATTACGCGACCGGTTTATACGGAGTACATTGGTCCCTTGCGAGGTGTTCGTGCCTCTCACAGGGGATTTTTGTGGCTCTTTTATGTTCTCACCCTCTTACGGTATGTTTTTAAGCCTAAGTCTAACAGTTTATAAATTTTAGTTTTGATCCCGAACCGGGAGTCTCGTGACTACGTGATCGGTTCTTGCAGGTTACATTTATCCCGTGTGAGGTGTACGTACCTCTTAAGGGGTTGTATAATGGTTATTTTATGTTCTCACCTTATGACGGAAAGATTTTAATCCTAAGTCTAACAGTTTGCAAATTTTGATCGGGCTCATAAACCGGGGGTGTCATGACTACACGGTCGAATCCTGTGAGTTACATTGGTCCTGTACGAGGTGTATGTACCTCTCACGGGATCATCTAGTGGTTGTTTTATGCTCTCACCCTCTAACGGCATGTTTTTAAGCCTAAGTTTAAAAGCTTACAAATTTCGGTCTTGATCTCAAATCGGGAGTCCCGTGACTATACAATCGGTTCCAACAGGTTACATTGAAACCGTGCGAGGTGATCATGCCTGTCACGGGGCCGTCTAGTGGTTGTTTTATGTTCTCACGCTCTGAAGACATATTTTTAAGCCTAAGATGAACAATTTGAAATTTTTGGTTGTGTTCTCAAATTGGGGGTCCTGTGACTACACGATCGATTCCAGCTGGTTACATTGGTCCTGTGCGAGCTGTCCGTTCCTCTCATGGGGCCTTCTAGTGGTTGTTTTACGTTCTCAACCTTTGAAGGTTTGTTTTTAAGCCTAAGTCTAACAGTTTGTAAATTTTTGTCATTATCTCAAATCGGGGGTCCCGTGGCTACCTAGTCAGTTTCTGCGAGTTACATTGGTTTTGTGTGAGGTGCTCGTGCCTCTTATGGGGCCTTCTAGTGGTTGTTTTATGTTCTCACCCTCTGACGACATGTTTTTAAGTCGAAGTCTAACAACTTGTAAATTTGGTCGTGCTTTCAAATCGATGGTCCTGTGACTACGCGATCGGTTCCAGCGGGTTACATTAGTCCCGTGAGAGGTGTTTGTGCCTCTCATGGGGACATTTAGTGGTTGTTTTACAATTTTCTTCCTCTGACGGCATGTTTTTAAGCCAAAGCCCAATAATTTGCAAATTTTGGTCTTACTATCAAACCGGGGGACCCGTGACTACCCTATCGATTCCTATGTGTTATATTGGTCCTGTGCGAGGTGTTCATGCCTCTCACAGGGCCTTTTAGTGGTTGTTGTAAGTTCTCACCCTCTCACGGCATATTTGTAAGCTTAAGTCTAATAGTTTTTTATTTTGGTTATGCTGTCAAATCGAGAGTCCTGTGACCACGCGATCGATTCCTGCGGGTTACATTGGACCCGTGTGAGGTGTTCATTCCTTTCACAATGCTCTTTAGTGGCTGTTTTATGTTCGCACCCTCTGGCAATTTGCAAATTTTGGTCGTGCTGAAAAATCGGGGGGTCCCGTGACTACACGATCAAATCCTGCGAGTTACATTGGTCCCGTCCGAGGTGTTCGTGCCTCTCACGAGGCCGTCTAGTGACTGTTTTATGTTCTCACCCTCTGACGGCGTGTCTTTAAGCCTAACTCTAATAGTTTACAAATTTTGGTCGTGCTCTCAAATCGAGAGTCCCGTGATAATGCGATCGATTTCGACGGGTTACATTCGAATCGTGCGAGGTGTTCGTGACTCTCACAGTGCGGTCTAGTGGCTGTTTTACATTCTCACCCTCAGACGGCATGTTTTTGAGCCTTAGACTAACAGTTTGGAAATTTTGGTCATACTCTCAAACCGTGGGTTCCGTGAATATGCAGTTAGTTCCTGCGGGTTAGATTGGTACCGTGAGAGGTGTTCGTGCATCTTACTGCACTGTTTTATATTCTCACTCTCTGGCAGCATGTTTTAAAGACTAATTCTAACCATTTGAATATATTGTTCTTGCTCTCAAACTGGGGGTCTCGAGACTATGAAGTCGATTCCTGAGGGTAACATTTGTCCTGTGCGAGGTGTTTGTGCCTCTCACGGGGCCGTCTTGTGATTGTTTTACATTTTTACCCTCTAACAACATACTTTAAAGCCTAAGGCTAACAATTTGCAAATTTTAGTCGTGCTCACAAACTGTGGGTCCCGTGACAACATGGTGGAATCCTTCGAGTTACATTGGTCTTGTGCGAGATGTTCATGCCTCTCACGGGGCCACCTAATGGCTATTTTATATTCTCACCTTTTGAGGGCATGTTTTTTAGACTAAGTCAAACTGTTTACCAATTTTAGTCGTGCTCGCAAATCTAGAGTCCCGTGACTATGAGGTTGGTTCCAACTGGTTACATTGGAACTGTGTGAGGTGTTTGTGCCTCTCACGGCGCCGTCTAGTGGTTGTTTTACTTTCTTACCCTCTGAAGGCATATTTTTAAGCCTATGTCTAATCGGTTGAAAATTTTGGTCATGCTCACAAACCGAGCATCTCGTGGCTACGCGAAAGGTTCCTGCGGGCTACATTGGTCCCGTGCGAGGTGTTCGTGCATCTTACCACCCTATTTAACATTCTCATCCTCTAATGGCATGTTTTTAAGCGCATGTCTAACAGTTTGTAAATTTTGATTGTGCTCTCGAACCAGGGGTTCTGTGACTATGTTGCCGATTCTTGTGGGTTATATTTGTCCCGTGTGAGGTGTTCATGCCTCTCACGGGTTCGTCAAGTGGTTATTTTACGTTCTCACCCTCTAACGGAAAGTTTTTAAGCCTAAGCCTAATAGTTTGCAAATTTGGGTCTTGCTCTCAAACCGGGGCTGCCATGACTATGCGATCGGTTCTTAAGGGTTACATTGGTCTCGTGTGAGGTGTTCATGCCTCTCACGGGGATTTCTAGTAGATATTTTATGTTCTCACCCTCTGACGGTATATTTTTAAACCTAAGTCTAACAGTTTGTAAATTTTAGTTGTGCTCTCAAATCGGGGGTCTCGTGACTACACGATCAGTTCCTGTGAGTTACATTAGTCCCATACGAGGTGTTTGTGCGTCTCATGGGGTTGTTTAGTGGTTGTTTTATGTTCACACCCTCTGACAACTTGATTTTAAGACTAAGTCTAACAGTTTTCAAATATTGATCGTGCTCACAAATCAAGAGTCTCGTGACTACATGGTAGAATCCTGTGAGTTATATTTGTCCTATGCGAGGTGTTCGTGCAATTCATGAGGCCATCTAGTGGCTGTTTTATGTTCTCATACACGAACATCATGTTTTTAAGCCTAAGTCTAACAGTTTATAAATTTTGGCCATGCTCTCAAATCGGGAGTCATGTGACTATGCGATCGATTCCAACAGGTTACATTGGAACTGTGCGAGGTGTTCCGTTTAGTGGAAATTTTATGTTCTCACCCTCCGAAGACATATTTTTAAGCCTAAGTCTAACAGTTTGAAAATTTTAGTCGTGCTCTCCTTTAACTATACGATCGATCCCATCAGGTTACATTGGTCCCGTGCGAGGTGTTCGTGCCTCTCATAGGTCCGTCTAGTAGTTATTTTACGTTCTCTCCCTCTGACGGCATATTTTTAAGCCTAAGTCTAACAGTTTGCAAATTTTGGTCTTTCACTCAAACCGGGGGTCTCGTGACTAAGCAATCTGTTCCTGCAGGTTACATTGGTCCCGTCCCAATTGTTCGTGCCTCTCACTGGGTCTTCTAATGGTTATTTTACGTTCTCACTCTCCGACGGCATGTATTTAAGCCTAAGTCTGACAGTTTGTAAATTTTGATCGTGCTCTCAAATCGATGGTCCCGTTACTACGCGGTCGGTTCCAGGGAGTTACGTTGGTCCCGTGAGAGGTTTTTGGGACTCTCACAGGGACGTGTAGTGGATGTTTTACATTTTATACTTCTGGCGGCATAGTTTTAGGCCAAAGTCTAATAGTTTGTGAATTTTGGTCTTTCTCAAAAATCAGTGATCCCATGACTACACTATTGGATCATGTTGGTTACAGTGGTCCCGTGCGAGGTGTTCGTGACTGTTACGGGGCCGTCTTGAGGTTGTTTTACGTTCTGACACTCTGATTGCATGTTTTTAAGCCTATGTCGAACAATTTGTCAATTTTGGTCGTGCTCTCAAACTTAGGGTCCCGTGACTACGCCGTCAGTTCCTGTAGATTACATTGGTCTCGTTGGAGGTGTTCGTGCCTCTCACGGGGTCGTCTAGTGGATGTTTTACATTCTCACCCTCTAACGGCTTATTTTTAAGCCTAAGCCTACAAATTTACAAATTTTGGTCTCGCTCTCAAATCGAGGGTCCTGTGACTACACGATCAGATCCTGCGGACTACATTGGTCCCCTGCGAGGCATTCGTGCCTCTCATGAACTGTGTAGGGGCTATTTTATATTCTCACCATCTGACGACATGTTTTCATGCCTAAGTCTAAGAGTTTATAAATTTTGGTCGTTCTATCAAATTGGGAGTCCCGTGAGTATGCGATCAGTTCCAACGAGATACATTGGAACCGTGCGAGTTGTTTGTGCCTCTCACAGGGCCATCTTGGGGCTGTTTTACGTTCTCACCCCCTGAAGGCATGTTTTTAAGCCTTCATCTAACAATTTTCAAATTTTGGTCGTGCTCTCAATTCGGGGGTCCCGTGACTACACGGTAGGTTCCTGTGGGTTACATTGGTGCCGTCCGAGGTTTTTGTACCTCTCTCCACCCTGTTTTAGATTCTCCCCCTCTGACAGCATGTTTTTAAGCCTAAATCTAATGGTTTGAAACTTTTGGTCTTTCTCTCAAATTGGGGGCCCTGTGACTATGCGATCGATTTTTGAGGGTCACATTTATCCCGTGCGAGGTGTCCATGCCTCTCACGGGGACGTCATTAGGTGTTTTACGTTCTCACGCTCTGACGGCATGTTTTTAAGCCTAAGTCTAACAATTTCCAAATTTTGGTCAGCCTCTCAAACTGGGGGTCATATGACTAAATGATCAGTTCTTTTGGGTTACATTGGTCCTGTGCGAGGTGTTTATGCCCCTCACGGGGCCATCTAGTGACTGTTTTATGTTTTAACCCCCTTACGACAAGTTTTTAAGCCTACGTCTAACCGTTTATAAATTTAAATCGTGCTCTCAAAATGGCGGTCCCGTGACTACACAGTCGGTTACTGCGGGTTACATTGGTCTCGATTGAGGTGTACGTGCATCTCACGGGGTTTTCCAATGGTTGTTTTACGTTCCCACCCTCTAACGACGTGTTTTGGGCCTAAGTCTAACAATTTGCAAATTTTGGCCATGCTTACAAACCGGAGGTCCCGCAACTATGTGTTCCAATCCTGCGAGGTGTTCTGCTTCTCATGGGGCCATCTAGTGGTTGTTTTACATTCTCACCCTCTGGCAATATGTTTTTAAGCGTAAGTCTAACAGTTTGCAAATTTTGGTCATACTCTCAAATCGAGGGTCCCGTGACTATACAAACAGTTGTTGTGGGTTACATTGGTCCTGTGCGAGGTGTTTGTGCCTCTCACGGGGCCGTCTAGTGTCATTTTTACATTCTCACTCTCTGAAGGCATGCTTTTAAGCCAAAGTTTAACAATTTGGAAATTTTGGTCGTCCTTTCAAACCAGGGAGTCCCGTGACTACGCGATATGTTCCTGGGAGTTACATTGGTCCTGTATGAGGTGTTGGTGCCTCTTAAGGGGCCATCCAGTGGTTGTTTTACGTTCTCACCCTCTAACAGCCTGTTTTTAAACCTAAGTCTACTAGTTTACAAATTTTGATCTTGCTCTCAAACCGGGGGTCCCGTGACTACGCGGTCAGTTCCTACGGGTTACATTGGTCCTGTGCGAGGTATTCGTGCCTCTCACGTGGCCGTCTAGTGGTTGTTTGACATTCTCACCCTCTGACGGGATGTTTTTAAGCCTAAGTCTTATAGTTTGCCAATTTGGGTAGTGCTCTCGAATCGAGGGTTCCGGGACTACTCAATCGGTTCTTGCGGGTTACATAGATCTTGTGCGAGGTGTTCACTCCTCTCACGAGGCAATTTGGCGACAGTTTTTCGTTCTCACCCTCTAACAGCATGTTTTTAAGCCCAACTCTTACAGTTTATAAAATTTGTTCGTGCTCTCAAACCATGGATCCCGTGACTACGCGATCGGATCCTGCAAGTTATTTGGTGCCTCTCACGGGGCCGTCAGGTGGTTGTTTTACGTTCTCACCCTCTGACGGCATGTTTTTAAGCCTACGTCTAACAGTTTGCAAATTTTGATCGTGCTAAAAAATATGGGGTCGAGTGACTATGCGGGCAGATCCTATGGGTAACATTGGTCCCGTGCGCGGTGTTCATGCCTCTCACAGGGCCGTCTAGTGGTTATTTTATGATCTCACCCTCTGATGGCATGTTTTTAAGCCTAAGTATAACTATTTGGAAATTTTGGTGGTGCTTTAAAATTGGGGGTCCTGTGACTACACGGTCTGTTCTTGCGGGTTACATTGGTCCCGTGGGAGGTGTATGTGCCTCTCAAGGGACCGTCTAGTATCTATCTTACGTTCTCACCCTCTGACGGCATGTTTTCAATCCTAAGTGTAACAGTTTTCACATTTTGGTCATGCTCATTAACGGGGGGTCTCGCGATTTTGCGATCGGATATTATGGGAAACATTGGTCCCGTGCGAGGTATTAGTGCGTCTCACAGGGCCATCTATTGATTGTTTTACATTCTCACCGTCTGACGTCATGTTTTTAAGCCTAAGTATAATAGTTTACAAATTTTCATCGTGCTCACAAATCGGGGGTCCCATGACTACGCGATCAGATCCTGCGGGTAACAATGGTCCTATGCGAGGTTTTTGTACCTCTCACGGGGGCGTCTAGTGGTTGTTTACGTTCTCACCCTATGACGGCATATTTTTTTAAACCTACGTCTAACAGTTTATAAATTTTGACCGTGTGCTCAAATCGGGGGTTATGTGACTACACGGTCGGTTCCCTCGAGTTACATAAGTCCCATGCGAGGTGTTCGTGCCTCAAACAGGTCCGTTTAGTGGTTGTTTTACGTTCTTACCCTCTCACAGAGTATTTTTAAGCCTAAGTCAAACAATTCGCAAATTTTGGTCGTGCTCTCAAACCGAGCATCCCGTTACTATGTGGTCGGTTCCTGCGAGTTACATCAATCTCGTGCGAGGTGTTCCTGCCCCTCATGGGGTCGTCTAGTGGCTATTTTACATTCTCACTCTCCGACGGCATGTTTTTTAGCCTAAGTCTAACCGTTTGCAAATTTTGGTCATGCTCACAAATCGAGGGATGTGTGACTATGCAGTCTGTTCTAGCGGGTTACATTGATCTCGTGCGAGGTGTTTGTGCCTCTCACGGGATCGTCTAGTGGTTATTTTATGTTCTCATCCTCAGACGACTTGTTTTTAAACCTAAGTCTAACTGTTTGCAAATTTTGGTCGTGATCTCAAATCGAGGTCCTGTGACTACGCGATCGATTCTTGGGGGTTACATTGGTCCCGTGCGACGTGTACATGGAAATCATAGGGCCGTTTCGTGGCTGTTTTACATTCTCACCCTCTGATGGCATATTTTAAGCCTAAGTTTAATAGTTTGCAAATTTTGGTTGTGCTATTTGAAACAAGGGGTCCCATGACAACGCGATTGGTTCCTGCGGGTTCCATTAGTCCTGTGCGATGTGTTTGGGCCTATCACACGGTCTTCTAGAGGATATTTTACATTCTCACCCTCTGACGGTATATTTTTAAGCCCGAGTCTAACAGTTTTCAAATTTTGCTCATTCTATAAAACCGAGGTCCCGTGACTACGCAGTTGGTTGTTTGTGCCTCTCGTGGGGCCATCTAATAGCTATTTTACGTACTCACCCTCTGATGGCACGTTTTTAAGCCTAAGTCTAGCAGTTTACAAATTTTAATCGTGCTAAAAAATCGGGGGTTTTGAAGAGTGCCCTTGCGTTCGAATTAAGAAATTCTTTAATTAAATCTCAGTTTTTTTCAATTAAATCCCTAAACATGCATCTAGGTGTGATTGAAATCAATATGATCATGCAAGGATAATTAATCACACAGAAACCACACAAATGAGGAAAAATCCCCGAAAGGGGCAAAACCTTTTTATTTTCACTATAATTTGTAAAAATGGTTACACGGATTACAATGAAAATAAGTGTGACAAAGAAATACCCTCGGGTGTCGATTTCTATGTCGTCGGCTGGAATCTCCCTCAGGAACTCCAGGTGGGCAGCAGTAGAGAAGAAGATGGCTCATCCACAAAGTTATCTATAAGAGTAAATGATCCTCTTAAAGGTTTAACAATTCACATATATAAATGGGAGTGATTATGTGAATAAAGAAGGCTTAAGAAAACCTTAAAAGGTGAAGTCTGATTCTGGGTCGTTTTTGCAGAATTCGAGATTGCAAAAAGACTTGAAAACATGTGTAGAAGGTACACTGGTATTTATACAAAAATTGAGGCGGCGGCGGTGCTCGAACAAGATATGCATCTCGCTCGAACGAAGGATACGTGTCGTTCGAACGACTTCGCGTGAGTTGATTCTCTCGCTCGAACGATAATGCTGACTCGTTTGAACGAGCTCGTTGATCGAGGCACTCCTCTTCTACACTTAGAAAAAAAATTCTTTTGATAAAAAATATTTCCAACTTCAAAAATTATTTTCTGAAAAATTTCCCAAATATATATCCAAATATAAACAACTCCAATTAGACATTTTACCAATAATGCATCGTGGAGTAGTGGGAAACAATTGAGCAGCATGTCGCATGTAGCATGATGCACGTGTGAAGATGATGTATGCATGGATTCTAATAGAGGTCGTCATGGATGATCGTGATGACATCCCGAATGTAGTGGTATCAGACATACAAACTGTGATCTAGGGAAAATAGAAAATTCCTAGATTCTACCCCGGACATTTATAAAATCATGTCCTTACAAATCTCCCCCTATGTCTATGCCGATACATACATAAAAATCTGAATTATGCAATCTCACTAAAACAAATGACATACATATAATATCCCCATTAAACCCTCAAACTGAGAATACTAAATGACATGTCTTCAAACAAACTTCATCATATTCAAATCTTCAGCTCTTCATAAACTGACAAAGTTTTTCTCATCAGGATGTGCGCAATCCAATAAATCAACTTTGTACCTACACATATGAGATAAAGCAGATACCCGTGACAAGCAACAGTTTGAAATATAATGATATGCTAAAATTAATGATTAATTAAGCTTAAGAAAATCATAGATAAATCAACCAAACACTAAAATTCTCCCCCATAATTCATTCTCCCCCTTTTTATGTTGTCCCTAAATAGACAAATATGAGAAGCATAAATATGGAACTGTCACAAGGTAAAAAAAACTTTCTATTTTTCAAAAAATTTCATACAAAATATACAACAAAGTATCACACCATGAATAAAACACAAAAACAACCAAGTCGATGAAAATGTAAATGAAGGGGTGTGATCAAATTCGATAGGAAAATCAATGCATACAAACATGACATATGTGCACGATGAATATCGGATACTCCTAATGAATGCACTCAACATCTTCCTTAGGTGTAAAAAGATGGAAATAAGAGATATTGACTCAATCAAATCGACAAATCAAAGCTCAAAATGATTTCCACACCAATAACGTCCAAAACGATTTAATGCTTTTTCAGGACTTTGAAGGAAGTGCAAACCCGTTTAAATTCTCTAACCAAACTCCCTCACATATATATTTTGAATAGAGGTGATCTGAATTCTCAAACTTTGGAGAATTGATGGTGAAACCTAAATGGACCATATTTGGCATGCATTGTTTTTTATTGCCTTTAAATTTTTTCGGGCAATTTTAACCTGTTGGACCCCGAATAATAAAATTCTTCAATTTTTTAGGTCCGATTTAACGGTGGCTTAATCGCAAAGAATAGATAATTATCTTTCGTATCCCTTCACCGTTTGTAAAAAGTAAATACAATCTTACCAAACCGGTCTTTACATGCATTCCAATCTTGACAAGTTTTATCACTTATGGTTCGTTGTATAGACAGAATTGAGATGGAAACACTCAATCCAATATGTGATAGACAAGTACAATAATCAAATAAAATCATGCATGTGTGAAATAATGGAGATGGGGAGCCAAACATGTAGAAAGATATCACTAATCACATCTCAAAGACTCCAAACAATGTAAAGCACATGGATGCAATGATGTAGTGTCTAAAATCACTATCAAACAATTACGTGGATAAATGGAATGAAATTTATGACTCGACCATCTTAAATGCTCATCCATAAAAGGTGAAAATAAAATACAAAAATCTTTTTGTGCTTTTTCAAAATTTTATAAAAAAGAAAATCTTTTTGGATTTTTCAAAAAAAATATAAAAAGAAAAATAATAATACATATGATACAAACTAGCAATAGGAATCATATGATATGAACACGAAAATACGTCCTATCCTAGACATGAACCAACCCCTCAGTCAACTGAGAAAATCCCCAAAGACTTCCTAAGACTCTCAAATCTAAGGGCATATAAAGGCTTCGTGAAAATATCATCCAACTGATGGTTGATGGGTACGAAACTCAAGGATACAACTTTCTCCTCAACTAACTGTCGTATAAAGTGCTCGCGTATCCTGATGTGCTTTGTGCGCGAATGTTGGACAGGATTGCGGGATATGTGTATCGCACTTGTGTTATCACAGAAAATGGTCATGGTGTCCTGTGAAATCCCATAATCCTCCAACATATGATTCATCCACAACAGTTGCATGCAACAACTCCCGACAGCAATGTACTCAGCCTCCGCAGTGGACAAAGAGATGGAGTTTTACTTCTTGCTCAACCAGGAGATAATATCAGAACCAAAATAGAAACACCCACCAGAAGTGATCCTACACCCATTTACATCCCCGGACCAATCGGCATCCGAATAGGCAGACAAATGGTCATTGGTATTAAAGGAATAACAAATACCATATGAGAGAGTCCCACTCACGTATTTGATAATACATTTTAGAGTGAGTAAGTGTGACTCTTTCGGGAACGCCTAATATTGCACACAGACTCCAACACTAAAGGTATGTCGGGATGACTGACAATCAAGTAGAGAAGACTACCTATCATACTCCGATACAAGTTTTTCTCTATGTCCTTACCCGAAGTGTCCTTCTAAGCTTGATAGAAGTACTCATAAGTGTAGGTGCATGCTTAGAGGAGTTTAAATCAAATTTCTTCACTAGGTCTCTAGCATACTTGAATTAGGAGATGAATATACCATCCTCTAGCTGATGAACCTGGAGACCAAGGAAGAAAGTAAGCTCTCCTACCATGCTCATCTCAAACTCACTTTTCATATCCTCCTCAAAGTGGTGAGCATGCTGGGAGCACGTGGATCCAAAGAATATGTCGTCCACATAGACCTGGGGAACCAAAATAGCACCGTTATTTTTCTTGATGAACAACATCATATCAACTCCCCCTCTCTTGAAGCCACGGGTTAGGAGATAAGAAGTAAGCCTCTCGTACCAAGAACGGGGTGCTTGCTTCAAATCATACAAGGCTTTCCTCAAATTGTAGACGTGCGCCGGGTGCTTAGGGTCTTCAAACCCTTTTGGTTGTTCCACGTAAACCTCCTCCTGTAGAATGCCATTTAGAAAGGCACTATTGACATCCATATGATATAACTTGAAACGCAGATGACATGCGATGGCGAGTAGTAAGAGGACGGACTCAAGCCTCGCAACAGGAGCAGATGTCTCCCCAAAGTTTACACCCTCTATCTATGTGTAGCCTTGAACGACCAACTTAGCCTTATTTATGATTATGGTATCATTTTCATCCATTTTATTCTTGAAAATTCACCTGGTACCTATCACATTAGTCTCACTTGGTCAGGGGAAAAGTTCAGAGGCATTATTATTTTTAAACAGAAGAAACTTATCCTGCATGGCAGATGTCCAGTGTTCATCTTTGAATGCTTCTTTGTGATTCTTGGGCTCGACTTTGGATGTGTAGTAAAGATGGCTAACAACGTTCTCTAGTTGACCACGAGTCTTAACCCCTAAATTGGGATCGCCAACAATGGAAGAGGGATCATTACTTTTGCCAACCTAAGCAGGTGTATCCCGTAACACATGAGTAGGGTCCACAGGGTGTGGGTGAGGGACAAGTAAATCGCTGAAAAAAAATTCTCATCCTCACACTGAAGGCTAGAATCAATAAACGTCAAAGGGTCGTCATCTTGCATGGTGACATTTATTGACTCCATAACCTTAGAGCTCTTCAGGTTAAAATCTCGACACTATCTACTATTTGATGAATATCCTAGCAATATTCCCTCGTCCCTCCGGGAGTCAAACTTTCCTAATTTCTCTCTATCCCGTAAGATGTAGCATTTACTCCCAAAGACATGGAAATATGCGAGGTTGGGTTTCTTTCCTATCCATAATTCATAAGGCATCTTAAGTGTGTGTGAAGGTAGGTAAACCCTATTCACCATGTGGCATGCAGTAGACACTGCCTCTGCCCAAAATCTCCTGACAACCTTACGACCTAGAAGCATAGTTCTAGCCATTTCCTGAATCATTCTGTTCTTTCTCTCAACAATACCATTTTGTTGAGTTATCTTCACAGCAGAAAACTCATGTTTGATTCCAAGGCTGTCACAGTAAAGATCTACATTTGCTTCCTTAAATTTTGTGTCGTTGTCACTACATATCCTATTAATAGTGACTCCGTCTTGATTTTACAGGACACGACACTTGGTCGTTAAAAACTCTACAGCATCGGATTTCTCTCTCAGAAAGCCTACAATCAAATATCTGGAGAAATCATCCACCATCACGAGGATATACCTCTTACCACCTAGACTCTTAGTACGAGTAGGACCCATATCCATGTAAATAAACTCAAGTACACGGGAGGTGGTAATGGAATGTAACTTCCTATGGGGGCTACAGATTTGATTTCCCAACTGACAAGGTCCACAAACCCTGGAAGTCGGCTTTCCAAGTGATGGTAATCCACGTACTTGGTTCCTTTTAGCTAGGCGTGTCAAATCTCTAACATTCACATGACCCAGATGTTGGTGCCACAGATCCATCGGAGTGATCGTGGCGCTGTTATAGACAAGTGAGGATGTGGGAACAATCCCATAGAAATTATGCTCTGTCCTCACCCCTTGCACTAAAATTTTACCGGCTTGATTGTAGACATTACACGCGTCCCGGTAAAACTTTACGGCAAAGTCAGCGTCGCATAACTGGATAATGCTGAGAAGGTTTGCTTTCAAACCTTTGGAGTACAAAACATTCTCTAGATTAGGAAATCCTGGTAACTCTATTGTACCTCGTCCTATGATGCTAGACTTTCTCCCATCTACAAAGGTCACTCTACCTTCCTTATACTCCTCTAGGTACGTAAAAAATGAGACATCACTTGTCATATGTCTGGAGCACCCACTGTCAAAATACCACTGTGAGGTATTATGTGCTTTGAGAGTGACATGAACAATAAGGGCATTTTCATCTTTCTTAGGTACCCAAGAAGTGGTAACCTTTTGTTTGTTGTTGTTGGTTGTAGCAGGGATGCGGGAAGCATTCACTTATGGCAAAGACATCCGTCGGAATTCCTCCATCAAACTCTGTGATATGGGAGCTAAAAACTCAACACACTCTCTCAGACTGGCGAAATCATCAGTATGATGTGGTGGGGAATTAGTAATTCATATCCGACCCAAACTATAGCAAAACTTCCTGAGGTGGCCTTTTCTTTAGCAGTACGTAAAAAAGAACACAGTCTAGTGCGGACCTGGGTTTGCTTTTCTTGGTCGAATTCTTCTTCGTGGTTTTTGACGATGGCCATATGGAGTCGTCAGGAACTGGTCTAGGTGAAATTTGGGATGTGGAGGCACCATTATAACCTATTCCCTTCCTATCACCAAAACCTAAAGCGGGGGCGAGGAGCATCTTTCCCATCTTCCCAGATATGTCCTCAATTTTTACCTTGACTTCCCGTTCTCTCTCAAGATCATGATTAAGCTGGGCTATAAGGGCTTCAAGTTTCTTTCGAGTCTCTCGGGAAGAATGGAGCTCACTTGTAAGACTAGTCACTTGTTTAGTCAAGTCCACTTTCTCTTTCTCAAAATGCCTCTCTCCCTCTCCAAACAGTCTCTCTCTCTATCTAAACAAACCTTCTTTCTTAACACATGCAAACTCTCTCTCTCTCAGGGTAGTGCAGGTGGAGGAATCTCTCTCTCTCACTTTTCTTAAATCTTCCTCTAAAGCGGTGATCCTAAGAACTAATGCTTATTACGATTTTTGGTTTTAAATGACTCAGTATATAACTCAGCATAGGCGCGTTGAAGATCACTCTCACTTTCACTTGCATCATCCTCCCCCCCCCCCACTCACATCGTTCTCACTGTCGAGGTGTCCTTGTGAAGTAGAATCCTCATCGTCGTGAGGAGTACTAGAAGTTCTCACATGACTAGCCATGAATGCGGTGAAGTTACACTCATGCGATGACTCGTCTCTAGAGTCCACCGACTCAACCTCACTGTCGTCACTAAGGGTAACATTAAGGATAGCTTTGCCCTTTTCTCTGTTTAGCCTAGTAGCACACTCAAAAGCTCTATGACCCCTATCGTCGCACTCATAGAACCTCTTACTCTCTTTCTTAGGAGGATTTTTAAAATCTTTTTCATTTTTCTTTTCAAACTTATTTTTCTCAAACTTCTTTTTATCTTTGAAATTTCCATTTTTCTTGAATTTGAGAATTTTCTTGAAATTTTAAGCAAATAGGGCCAAATCATCTAAATCAAAGTCACACTCAAAATCTGACGTATCTATCTCTCTTTTTGTAGATGACTCTCCCCTCATTCTTGCCGACCCCTCACTCTTTCTCTCCTGGGCATTAAGTGCAATTCCCTTATCTTTAGGCTTATCAGATTTAGGAAACATATCAATTTCATACGTTTGTAAGTCTCCTACAAGTTCCTCGAATTTAAGCGTGTTCAAATTACCCATAGAATTTAGCACAGTGACTTTAAGCGTGTCCAATTTAAGTGTGTCCAATTTAAGCGTGTTCAATTTAAGCGTGATCTAAGAATATTTTTAACAACTCTAGCATTAGGAATGTGTTCACCAAGATTAAAGCTAGTGTTTACAATATCCGATAACCTAGCATAAAATTCATCAAAACATTCAGTCTCAAGCATGGTGATGGTTTTAAATTGAGTTTTCAAATTTTGCAGTTTAGATTCTTTCACAACATTAGTTCCTTCATGGGTAAGTTGTAAAACATCCCATGCCTCTTTTGACATGGTGCACGTCATTATACGTTTGAACTTGTCAGGTGTGACGGATCTAGAAATAGAACTTAAACCCTTTTAATTAAAAGATGACCATTTAAATTCTTCTTTAGTCCACGCATTTACAGATTTTAAACTAGTCACGTTCTCAACAGTGATGGAGGGAGGTGTCCACCCTCTTTCAACCAAAATCTAGACACGTTCGTCAATGAATTTTAATGCAGATATCATGCGGGCTTTCCAGTATGCATATTTTGTCCCGTCAAAAACTGGCATTTTAATATATAACTTCTCCATTATGAACACACGCTTTTGCAAAAATCAATTTAAAAAAAAAAAATTGATATCTTAGAAATATTTCGCAGAAAATTACACGGTATAATTGTGTAATTGGCTCTGATGCCAATTTAATGAGTGCGCTTGCGTTGAAATTAAGAAATTATTTAATTAAATCTTAGTTTTTTCAATTAAATCCTAAAACATGCATCTAGGTGTGCTTGAAATCAATATGATCATGCAAGAATAATTAATCACACACAAACCACACAAATGAGGAAAAATCTCCCAAAGGGGTAAAACCTTTTTATTTTCACTACAATTTGAAAAAACGGTTTCACGGATTACAATGAAAATAAGTGTGACAAAGAAATACCCTCGAGTGTTGATTTTTATGTCGTCGACTGGAATCTCCCTCAGGAAATCCGGGTGGGCAGTAGTAGAGAAGAAGACGGCTCCTCCACAAAGTAAAATTCCAGTCGCGGGGCCGTCTAGTGGCTATTTTATGTACTCACCCTCTGACGGCACATTTTTAAGCCTAAGTCTAATAATTTGAAAATTTTAATCATGATAAAAAACCAGGGGTACTATGACTACGCGATCGGATCCTATAGGTATGATTGGTCTCGTCTAAGGCGTTCGTTCATCTCACGGAGCCGTCTAGTGGCTGTTTTACTTTCTCACCCTCTGACATCATGTTTTTAAGCCTAAGTTTAATAGTTTATAAATTTTGGTCATGCCCTCAAACTAATGGTCCCATGACTATGCCATCGGAACCTGCGGGTAACATTGGTCCCGTGCGAGGTATTCGTGCCTCTCACATGACTGTCTAGAGGCTATTGTACGTTCTCACCCTCTAACGGTATGTTTTTAGCCTAATCCTAACAATTTACAAATTTTGGTCGTGCTCTCAAATCGGGGCTCCCGTGACTATGCGATCTTTTTCTGTGAGTTACATTGGTCCCGTACAAAGTATTCATGCCACTCACAGGTCCATTTAGTGGTTATTTTACATTCTCACCCTCTGACGGCATGTTTTTAAGCCTAAGTCTAACAGTTTGCAAATTTTAATTGTGCTCAGAGATTGGGGGTCCCGTGACTACACGGTCTTATCCTACAAGTTACATTAGTCTTTTGCAAGGTTCTCGTGCCATTCGCGGGTCCATCTAGTGATTGTTTTCTGTTGTCAACCTCGAACAACATGTTTTTACGACTAAGTCTAACAGTTTACAAATTTTGGTCACGCTCTCAAATCGGGAGCCTCGTGACTATGCGATCGGTTCCAACGGGTTACATTGTAACTGTTTGAGGTGTTCGTGCCTCTCCCAGTTCTGTCTAGTGGTTGTTTTATGCTCTCACCCTCTGAAGACTTGTTTTTAAGTCTAAGTCTAACAGTTTGAAAATTTTGGTCGTGCCCTCAAACTGGTGGTCCCGTGACTACCCAATCTTTTCCTGCGGGTTACATTGGTCCCGTGAGAATTATTCATGCCTCTCACAGGGACATTTAGTGAGTGTTTTACATTCTCACCCTTTGACGGTATGCTTGTAAGCCTAAGTCTAACAGTTTGAAAATTTTGATCGTGCTCACAAATCGGGGGTCCTATGACTATACGGTCGAATCCTACGAGTTACATTGGTCATGTGCGAGGCATTCATGCCATTCACGGGGCCATCTAGTGGCTGTTTTATGTTCTCACCCTCTGACAACATGTTTTTAAGCCTAAGTCTAACAGTTTATA
The DNA here is from genome assembly GCA_949130495.1 of Sambucus nigra. Lineage (NCBI taxonomy): Eukaryota > Viridiplantae > Streptophyta > Magnoliopsida > Dipsacales > Adoxaceae > Sambucus > Sambucus nigra. The sequence goes on from OX422212.1 coordinate 500,534,149, forward strand.
AATTTTTGTCTTGCTCACAAATTGGTGGTCCCGTGACTACACTGTCGGATCCTGCAGATTACGTTGGTCCCATACGAGGTGTTCGTGACTCTCATGAGGTCGTTTAGCGGTTATTTTATGTTCTAAAAATCTAACGGCATGTTTTTAAGCCTATGTATAATAGTTTATCAATTTTAGATGTGCTCTCAAACTTGGGGACCCGTGACTACGCCGTCAGTTTCTGTAGATTACATTGGTCCCGTAGGAGGTGTTCGTGCCTCTCACGGGGACGTCTAGTGGCTATTTTAAGTTTTCACCCTCTAACGGCATGTTTTAAGCCTAAGTCTAACAGTTTGTAAATTTTGGATGTGCTCTAAAATCGGGAGTTTTGTGACTACGCGGTCGATTCTTACGGGTTACATTGGTCCCGTACGAGGTATCCCTGCCTCTCGCGGGGCCATGTAGTGGCTGTTTTATGTTCTCACCCTCTGAAGGTATATTTTTAAACCTAATTCTAACAGTTTAAAAATATTGTTCGTGCTCTCAAATCGGGTGTCCCATGACTATGCGGTCTGTTCCAACGGGTTACATTGGAATCGTGTGAGTTATTCGTGCCTCTCACGGGGACGGCTAGTGGCGATTTTACGATCTCCCCCTCGGATGACAAGTTTTTAAGACTTAGTCCAACAATTTATAAATTTTGGTCATGCTCTCAAACTGGGGGTCCCGTGACGACATAGTCGGTTCATGCGGGTTACATTGGTCCTGTACGAGGTGTTCGTGCATCTCACAACCCTATTTTACGTTCTCATATGATTTTAATTCTATGTCTAACAGTTTGAAAATTTTGGTCGTGCTCTCAAACAGGGGGTCCTGTGACTACACAGTCAGTTCCTGAGGGTTACATTTGTCCAGTGCGAGGTGTATGTTCCTCTCATGGGGTTTTCTAGTGGCTATTTTATGTTCTTACCCTTTGACGGCATATTTAAAGCCTAAATCTAACAGTTTGAAAATTTTGGTCGTTCTCACAAGAAAGGGGTCCCTTGACTACAAGGTCGATTCCTATGAGTTACATTGGTCCCGTGCAATGTGTTTGTGCCTCTCACGGGGTCGTCTAGTGGCAAATTTATGTTCTCACCCTCTGACAGCATGTTTTTAAGCCTAAGTATAAGTGTTTACTAATTTTGGTCATGCTCTCAAATCGGGAGTCCCGTGAGTATGCGATCAGTTCCAACGGATTACATTGGAACCGTGCGAGATGTTCGTGCCTATCACGGGACCGTTTAGGTGCTATTTTACGTTCTCACCCTTTGACGGCATATTTTTAAGCCTTCGTCAAACAGTTTTTAAATTTTGGTCGTGCTCTCAAACTTGGGGTCCCGTGACTACGCGGTAGATTCGTGCGGGTTACATTGGTCCCGTCTGAGGTGTTCATGCATCTCACTGGCCCGTTTTACATTCTCACCCTCTAACGACATGTTTTTAAGCCTAAGTCCAGCCGTTTTAAAATTTTGGTCTTACTCCCAAACTAGAGGACCCATTACTATGCGATCGATTCCTGGGGGTGACATTTGTCCCATGCGAGTTGTATGTGCCTCTTACTAGGCCATCTAGTGGTTGTTTTACGTTCTCACCCTATGACGGCATGTTTTTAAGCCTAAGTCTAACCATTTGCAAATTTTGGTCGGCCTCTCAAACTGGGGCTCCCTTGACTAAGCGATCCGTTCCTTTGGGTTACGTTGGTCCCGTGTGAGGTGTTTGTGCCTCTCACGGGGCCGTTTACTGAATGTCTTAAATTTTAAGCCTCTGGTGGCTTCTTTTTAAGCCTAAGTCTAACAATTTGTAAATTTTGATCATGCTCTCAAACTGGGGGTCCCGTGACTATGCGGTCGGTTCCGGTGGGTTACATTGGTCCCGATTGAGGTGTTTTTGCCTCTCACGGGGCTGTCTAGTGGATGTTTAGAGTTCTCACCCTCTGACGACATGTTATTGGGCCTAAGTCTAACAGTTTACAAATTTGGGTCGTGCTCACAAATCGGGGGTCCCGTGACTATGCGATCCAATTAAGCGGGTTACATTGGTCCCGAGCGAGGTGTTCTCGCCTCTCACGGGGCCGTTTAGTGGATTTTTTATGTTCTCACCCTCCAACAACATGTTTTTAACCCTAAGTCTAACAGTTTGAAAATTTTGTCTCTACTCTTAAATAGGGCGTGCAGGTAAAATTGGTCCCTTACGAGGTTTCATGCTTCTCACCGGGCCGTCAAGTGATTGTTTTATGTTCTCACCCTCTGACGGCATGGTTTTAAGCCGAAGTCTAACAGTTTGTAAATTTTGGTCATGCTCACAAACCGGGGGGCTGTGACTACACGGTCGACTCCTGCTAGTTACATTGTTCACGTGCGAGGTACTCGTGTCTCTCCCAGGGTCGTCTATTGGCTGTTTTATGTTCTCACCCTCTAACAGCATGTTTCTATGCCTAAGTCTAACAGTTTGGAAATTTTGGTCTTGGCCTCAAACTGAGGGTCCCGTGACAATACAGATGGTTCCCGCGGGTTACATTAGTCCTGTACGAGGTGTTCGTACCTCTCACGGGACCATCTAGTGATTGTTTTACATTTCACCCACTGACCGCATGTTTTTAAGCAAAAGTTTAACAATTTGGAAATTTTGGTCGTGCACTCAAACCAGGGAGTCTCGTGACTATGCGGTCTCTTCCTGGAGTTACATTGGTCCCATGCGAGGTGTTATTGCCTCTCATGGGGCCATCTAGTGGTTGTTTTACGTTCTCACCCTCTAACGGCATGTTTTTAAACCTAAGTCTAACAGTTTACAAATTTTGATCTAGCTCTCAAACCGGGGGTCCCGTGACTACGCGGTTAGTTCCTACGGGTTACATTCATCCCGTGCGAGGTGTTCGTGCCTCTCACGGGGCCGTCTAGTGGTTGTTTAACTTTATCACCCTCGGACGGGATTTTTTTATGCCTAAGTCTTACAGTTAGCAAATTTTGGTCGTGCTCTCAAATTAGGGGTCCCGTGACAATGCAATTCGTTCTTACGGGTTACATTGCTCCTGTACGAACTGTTATTACCTCTCGCGGGGCTGCTTGGTGACATTTTTAAGTTATCACCCTCTGATGGTATGTTTTTATGCCTAGCTCTAATAGTTTGTAAATTTTACTCCTGCTATCAAACTAGGGGTCTTGTGACTACGCGATCAGATCCTGCGAGTTACATTGGTGCTTCTGAAGGGGCCATAAAGTGGTTGTTTTACATTTTCACCCTCTGACGGCATCTTTTTAAGCCTATGTCTAATCGTTTGTAAATTTTTATCGTGCTAAAAAATAGGAGGTCCCGTGACTATGCAGACGGATTCTATGGGTAACATTAGTCCCATGAGAAGTGTTTGTGCCTCTCACTGGTCTGTCTAGTGTCTATTTTAAGATTTCACCCTTGGACGGTATGTTTTTATGCCTAAGTCTAACAGTTTACAAATTTTGGTCTTTCCCTCAAACCGGGGGTCCCGTGACAACGCGATGGAATCCTATGGGTAACATTGGTCTCGTGCGAGTTGTCCATGCCTCTCACGGGACCGTTTAGTCGCTATTTTACAAATTTTAGTCGTTTAGTGGATGTTTTACATTCTCGCACTCTGACAACATGTTTTTAAGCTGAAGTCTAATAGTTTGTAAATTTTAGTCATGCTCTCAAACCAGGGGTCCCCTGACTACGCTGTCGTTTCTCGCAGGTTACATCGATCCTGTGCGAGGTATTGAAGCCTCTCACAAGGACGTCTAGTGGCCATTTTATGTTCTCACCCTCTGACACCATGTTTTCAAGCCTAAGTCAAACAGTTTCCAAATTTTTGTCGTGCTCACAAACCGGGGGTGTTCATCCGATGTGCCTCTCACGGGGCCGTTTAGTGATAGTTTTATGTTCTCACCCACCGACGACATGTTTTTAAGCCTAAGTCTAACAGTTTGTAAATTTTCATCGTGCTCTCAAACCGGGCATCCCATGACTACGCGATCGATTCCTGTTGGTAACATTGGTCCTTTGCGAGGTGCTCGTGCCTCTCACGGAGCCGTCTAGTGGTTGTTTTAAGTTCTCACCCTTTTTCAGCATATTTTTAAGCCTAAGTCAAACAGTTTATAAATTTTGGTCATGCTCTTAAACCGGGGATCCTGTGAATACGCGATCAGTTCTTACAGGTAACATTGGCCCCATGCAAGGTGTTCATGCCTCTCACGGGGCCGTCTAATGGTTGTTTTACGTTTTCACCCTCTAACAGCATATTTTTAAGCCCGTGTTAGCAGTTTACAAATTTTTGTTGTGCCCTCAAACCGGGGGTCCTGTGACTATACGGTAGGATCCTACGAGTAACATTGGTCTTGTGTGAGGTGTTCGTGTGTCTCTCGGGGCCATCTAGTGGCTCTTTACCTTCTCATCCTCTGACGACATGTTTTTAAGCCTAAGTCTAACAGTTTGCAAACTTTGGTTGGGCTCTCAAATCGGGGGTCCCGTAACTATGCGATCAATTTTCAGGGGTTACATTGTCCTGTGCAAGATGTTTGTGACTCTCACGGGGTCGTTTAGTGGTTGCTTTACGTATCACACTCTGACGGAATGTTTTTGAGTCTAACTTCAATAGTTTGAGAATTTGGTCATGCTCTCAAACTGGGGTCCTGTGAATATGCGATCAGTTCCAGTGGGTTATATTGGTCCCGTGCGAGGTGTTCGTGTAACTCTCGAGGCCGTAAAGTGGCTGTTTTACTTTTTCACCTTCTGACAGCTTGTTTTTTTGCCTAAGCCTAACATTTTGAAAATTTTGATAGTGGTCACAAATTGGGGGTCCCGTGTCAACGTGATCAGATCATGCGTGTAACATTGGTCCCGTGTAAGGTGTTCATGCTTCTTGCAGGGCCATCTAGTGGTTTTTTTACGCTCTCACCCTCTGACGGCTTATTTTTAAGCCTAAGTCAAACACTTTGGCAGATTTTTTTCGTGCTCTAAAACCAGGCCTTTCGTGACTATATAGTCAGTTCCTGAGGGTTACATTGGTCCCGTGTGAGGTGTTCGTGCCTCTCATGGGACCGTTTAGTGGATGTTTTACGTTCTTTCACCCCGACGACATGTTTTTATGCCTAACTCTAAAAGATTACAAATTTTGGTCGTGCTCTCAAACCGTGGGTCTAGTGACTATTCGGTCGGTGCCTGCGAGATACATTGGCCCCGTGCAAGGTGTTCATGCCTCTCACGGGGCCATTTAGTGGTTATTTTTCATTCTCACCCTCCGACGGCATGTTTTTAAGCCTAAGTTTAGTAGCTTGCAAATTTTGGTCGTGCTCTTAAACCAGGGGTCCCGTGACTACGTGATCGGTTCCTCTGGATTACATTATCCCGTCCAAGGTGTTTGTGCCTCTGCAGAGGCCATCTTGTGGTTATGTTACATTACCGCCCTCTAACGGCATGTTTTTTAGCCTAAGTCTAACAATTTAGAAATTTTAGTCATGCTCACAAATCGGGGTTCCCGTGACAACGCGGTTGGATCTTGCGGGTAACATTGATCACGTGTGAGGTGTTCGTACCTCCCACAGGGCCATCTTATGGATATTTTACGTTCTCACCCATTGACGGCTTGTTTTTAGGCCTCAGTAACAGTTTTACAAATTTTCATCGTGCTCTCAAACCGAGGGTCCCGTGACTATGTGATCAGTTCCTGTGAGTCACATTGGTCCCATGCGAGGAGTTCGTTACTATAACGGGAACGTTTAGTTTCTATTTTACGTTCTTACCCTTCGATGGCATGTTTTAAGCCTAAGTCTAACAGTTTACAAATTTAGGTCTTGCCCTCAAATCGGTGGTCCCGTGACTACGCGGTCAGTTCCTATGGGTAACATTGGTCCTCTGCGAGGTGTTCATTCCTCTCATGGGATCGTCTATAGGTTGTTTTACATTCTCACCCTTTGTCGGCATATTTTTAAGCCTAAGTCTAACATTTATAAATTTTGGTTGTGCTCTTAAATCGGGGGTCCTGTGACTACGCGGTTGGTTCCTACAAGTTATACTAATCCCGTGCGAGGTGTCCGTGTTTCTCACGAGGCCGTCTAGTGGCTATTTTATATTCTCACCCTCTAGCGATATTTTTTAAGCCTAAGTCTAACAATTTATAAATTTTTGTCTCGCCCTAAAATCGGGGGTCTTGTGACTACTCGGTCAGATCCTACGGGTAACATTGATCCCGTGCAATGCCCGTACCTCTCAAGGGACCGTCTAGTTGCTGTTTTACATTGTCAACCTCTAACTGCATGTTTTTAAGCCTAAGCCTAACAGTTTATAAATTTTGGTCATGCTCACAAATCGGGGGTCCCGTCATTACGCGATTTGTTCCTTCAAGTTACAATTGTCTCGTACGAAGTGTTCATGCCTCTCATGGGGCCGTTTAGTGGTTGTTTTACGTTCTCACCCTTTGACGGCATCATTGTGAGCCTAAGTCTAACAGTTTACAAATTTTGATCATGCTAAAAAATCGAGGGGCCCGTGACTATGCGGTCGGATCCTGTGAGTAACAATGGTCCTGTGCGAGGTGTTCGTGCCTCTCATGGTGCCATCTAGTGGCTGTTTTACTTTCTCACTCTCTGACAGCATGTTTTTAGGACTAACTCTAACAGTTTATAAATTTTTATCGTGCTCTCCAACCGAGGATCCTGTGACTATGCGATTAGTTCTTGCGGGTTACCTTCATCCCTTACAAGGTGTTCGTGCCTCTCAAGATGTCGTTTAGTGGTTGTTTTACATTCTCACCCTCTCACGGCGTGTTTTTAACCCTAAGTCAATAGTTTGAAAATTTTGGTTGTGCACTTAAATGGGGGGTCCCGTTACTACGCGGTCAGTTTTTGGTGAGTTATAATGGTTCCGTTTGAGGTGTCAGTGCCTCTCATGGGGCCTTCTAGTGGCTATTTTATGTTCTCGCCCTCTAATGGAATGTTTTTAAACCTAAGTTAACTGTTTAAAATTTTTTCTCGTGCCCTCTAACGGTAAATTTTGGTCATAAGGTCTCGTGACTACGCGGTCGGTTCAGGCGGGTTACATTAGTCCCGTCTGAGGTGTGTGTTCCTCTCACGGGTCCGTCTAGTGGCTGTTTTACGTTCTCAACATTTGATGGCACATTTTGAGTCTAAGTCAAACAGATTACAAATTTTGGTCATGCTCACAAATCGGGGATCCTGTGACTAAGCGATCAGATTCTGTGTGTAAGATTTGTCCCGTACGAGGTGTTCGTGCCTCTCACAGGGACGTCAAGTGGTTATTTTACGTTCTCATCCTTTGACGGTATGTTTTTAAGCCCAATTATAACAGTTTGTAAATTTTGATCATGCTCACAAATCAGGGGTCTTGTGACTCCATGGTCGGATCGTGCAGGTTACATTGGTCCCGTGCGAGGTGTTCGTGCCTCTCACGGGGCGGGGCAGTCTAGTGGTTGTTTTACATTCTCACCCTCTAAGCTACATGTTTTTAGGCCTAAGTCTAATAGTTTGAAAATTTTGGTCTTTTACTCAAATCGGGGGTCTTGTGACTACACGGTCAGTTCCTATGGGTTACATTGGTCCCGTGCGAGGTGTTCGTGACACTCACGGGGCCTTCTAGTGGTTGTTTTGTGATCTCACACTCTGACGACATGTTTTTAAGACTAAGTCTAATAGTTTGTAAATTTTGATTGTGCTCTCATACCGAGGGTCCCGTGACTACGGGATCGGTTCCTGGGAGTTATATTGGTCCTCTGTGAGGTGTTCGTGCCTCTCACTGGGCCGTTTAGTGGCTATTTTACATTCTCATACTCTTACTGCTTGTTTTTAAGTCAAAGTCTAACAGTTTGCAAATTTTGATCGTGCTCACAAATCGAGGGTCCCGTGACTACTCGATCGGTTCCTACAGGTTACATTTGTCCCGTGCGAGGTGTTCGTGCCTCTCACGGGGCCATCTAGTTACTGTTTTATGTTCTCACCCTCTAATGGCATGTTTTTAATCCTTAGTCTAATAGCTAACAAATTTGGTTCATGCTCTTAAACTGGGGGTCCATCACTAGGTGGTTGGTTCATACGGGTTACATTGGTCTCGTGAAAGGTATTTGTGCCTCTCATGACTCTGTTTTACATTCTCTCCCTTTGATAGCATGTTTTTAATCCTAAGTTTAACAGTTTACAAATTTTTATCTTGCTCTCAAAATGGGGGTCTTGTGACAACGCGATCTATTCCTGCGGGTTATATTTGTCCCGTGCAAGGTGCTTGTGCCTCTCATAGGGCAGTCTAGTGCATGTTTTATGTTCTTACCCTCTAACGGTATGTTTATAAGCTTAAGTCAAATAGTGTACAAATTTTGGACGTGCTTTCAAATCAGGGTCCCATCACTACGCGATCAGTTCATGCGGGTTATATTTGTCCCGTAGGAGGTGTTTGTGGCTCTCACGGGTCTGTTTAGTGATTGTTTTACATTCTCACCCTCTTATGGCATGTTTTTAAGTCTAAGTCTAACAATTTGTAAATTTTTATCGTGCTTTAAAATCGGGGGTCTCGTGACAAAGCGATAAGTTCCTTCGGGTTTCATTTGTCCCGTGAAAGGTGTTTGTACCTCTCGCGGGGCCTTTTAGTGGTTGTATTACGTTCTCACCCTATAACGGCATGTTTTTATGCCTAAGTATGATAGTTGGAAAATGTTGGTCGTTCTCTCAAATCGGGAGTTTAGTGACTACACGATTAATTCCTGTGGGATGTATTGGTCCCGTGCAAGCTATTTGTGCATCTCACGGGGCCGTCTAGTGCACGTTTTACGTTCTCACCCTTTGATGGAAAGTTTTTAAGACTAAGTCTAACAGCTTCCAAATTTTGGTTGTGCCTTCAAACTGAGGGACCCGTGACTATGTTGTCGATTATTGCGGGTTACATCGTCCCGTGGTGGTGTTTGTGCCTCTTACGTGGTCATTTAGTGGTTGTTTTACATTCTCACCCTCTAACGGCATATTTTTAAACCTAAGTCAAACAGTTTGTAAATTTTGTTCGTGCTTTTAAACTGGTGGTCCCGTGACTACGCGGTCGGTTCCTATGGGTTACATCGATCCCGTGCAAGGTGTTCGTGACTCTCATAGGGTCGTTTAGTTGCTATTTTATGTTGTCACCCTCTGTCGGCGTGTTTTCAAGCCTAAGTATAATAGTTTTCAAATTTTTGTCGTTCTCACAAATCGAGGGTGTTCATGTGAGGTGTTTGTGCCTGCCACGCGGCTTTTCGTGACATTTTTATGCTCTCACCCTCTGACTGCATGATTTTAAGCCTAAGTCTAACAATTTGCAAATTTTGGTCCTGCTCTCAAATCGGGGGTCCTGTGACTACGCGGCCAGTTCCTGCGGGTAACCTTGGTCCTCTGTGAGGTGTTACTACTCTCATGGGGCCGTCTATTGGTTATTTTACGTTCTCACCCTTTATCGGTATGTTTTTAAGCCTAAGACTAACATTTATAAATTTTGGTTGTGCTCTTAAACCGGGGGTTCTTTGACTACGTCGTTGGTTCCTGCAAGTTACATTGATCTCGTGCGAGGTGATTGTGCCTCTCACAGGGCCATTTAGTGGTTATTTTACGTTCTCACTCTCGGGCGACATGTTTTTAAGCCTAAGTCAAACAGGTTACAAATTTTCATTGTGCCGTAAAATTGGGGGTCCTATGACTACGCGGTTGGATCCTACGGGTGACATTGGTCCCGTGCGATATCTGTACCTCTAATTGCATATTTTTAAGCCTAACCCTAGAAGTTTACAAATTTTGGTCATGCTCATAAATCGAGGTTCCCATGACTACACGATCTGTTCTTGGGTATTATATTAGTCTCGTACAAAGTGTTCATGCCTCTCATGGGCTCGTTTAGTGGTTATTTTTCGTTCTCACCCTTTGAAGGCATCTTTGTGAGCATAAGTCTAACAGTTTGCAAATCTTAGTTGTGCTCACAAATCGGGGGGCCCGTGACTATACGATTGGTACCTACGGGTAACAATGGTCTTGTGCGAGGTGTTCATTCATGGGGTCATCTAGTGGTTGTTTTACTTTCACACCCTCTGACCGCATGTTTTTAGGACTAAGTCTCAAAGTTTATAAATTTTAACCGTGCTATACAATCGGGGGTCCTGTGAATACATGGTCAGTTCCTGCGGGTTACATTCATCCCGTGTGAGGTCTTTGTGCCTCTCACGAAGCCTTTTAGTGGTTGTTTTACGTTATAACCCTCTCACAGTATGTTTTTAAGCCTAAGTCAACAGTTTGCAAATTTTGGTCAGGCATTTCGATCGGGGGTCCCATTCCTATGCGGTCAGTTCCTGTGAGTTACAATGGTCCTGTGTGAGGTGTTCGTGCTTCTCACGGGGCCGTCTAGTGGCTGTTTTACGTTCCCACCCTCTAACGGCATATTTTTAATCCTAAGTTAATAGTTTACAAATTTTGGTAGTGCCCTTAAATCAGGGGTCCCCAGACTACGCGGTAGGATTTTGCAGGTAATATTGATCCCGTGTGAGGTGTTCGTGCCTCTCACGGGGTAGTTTAGTGGTTCTTTTAGTTTCTCATCCTCAGACGGAATGTTTTAAGCCTAAGTCTAACAGTTAGGAAATTTTGGTTGTGCTTTCAAACCGAGGGTCCCGTCACTATGCAATCGATTTCGGGGGGTTACATTGATCCTGTGCGAGGTGTTCGTGGCTCTCACGGGGCTGTTTAGTGGTTGTTTTACATTCTCACCCTCTGACAGCCTATTTTCAAGCCTAAGTCCAATAGTGTGAAAATTTTGGTCGTGCTCTCAAACTGGGGGTCCCGTGACTACGCGATCGATTCTGACAGCTTACATTGGTCCCGTGCGAGGTGTTCGTACCTCTTCCGAGGTCGTCTAGTGGTTGTTTATATTTTCATCCTCTAACGGTATGCTTTTTGGCCTATGTCTAACATTGTTAAAATTTTGGTCATGGTCACAAATCGGGGGTCCCGTGTCTATGCGATCGGATCCTTCGGGTAACATTGGTCCCGTGTGAGGTGTACATGCTTCTTATGAGGCTGTCTAGTGGCTATTTTATGTTCTCACCCTCTCAAGGCATGTTTTTAAGCCTAAGTCTAACAGTTTATAAATTTTGATCGTACTCTTAGGGGCTCCCGTGAGTACGCGGTCAGATCATGCGAGTAATATTGCTCCCGTGTGAGGTGTTGATTCCTCTCCCGGGGTCGTCTAGTTATTGTTTTACATTCTCACCCTCTAACGGAATTTTATTTACCCTAAGTCTAACATTTTGCAAATTTTGGTAATGCTCACAAATCGGGGTCCCGTGAGTATGCGATCGGATCCTGCGAGTAACATTGGTCCCGTGTGAGGTGTTCGTGCCTCTCACGGGGTCATCTTGTGGTTGTTTTACATTATCATCCTCTGATGGCTTCTCTTTAACCCTGTCTAATAGTTTGCAAATTTTGTTCGTGCTCTCAAACCGGGGGTCCCGTGACTACGCGATCAATTCTTGGGGGTTACATTGGTCCCGCGCGAGGTTTTCGTGGATTTCACGGGGCTTTTTAGTGGCCGTTTTATGTTCTCACCCTCTGACGCGATATTTTTAAACCTAAGTCTAATTGTTTAAAAATTTGGCCTTGCGTTTTCAAATCGGGGGTGTCGTGATTACGCGATCGGTTCATTCGAGTTTCATTGCTCCCATGCGAGGTGTTCGTGCCTCTCAAAAGGTCATCTACTGGTTATTTTACGTTCTCACCCTCTGACGGCATATTTTTAAGACTAGGTTTAAGAGTTTGTATATTTTGGTCGAGCTCTCAAACCGGGGGTTCCGTGACTATTCGGTTGGTTCCTGCGAGTTAAATTGGTACCATATGAGGTGTTCCTACCTCTCATGGAGATGTTTAGTGGCCGTTTTACATTCTCACCCTTTGACGGAATATTTTTATGCCTATGTCTAGTAGTTTTGGTCGTTCTATCGAACCGGGGGTCCTGTGACTATGCAATCGGTTCCTGCGAGTTATATTGGTCTTGTACGAGGTGTTCGTGCCTCTCCTGGGCTGTCCAGTGACCGTTTTACATTCTCACCCTCTCAGGACCTATTTTGGAGCCCAAGTCTAACAGTTTTCAAATTTTGTTCGTGCTCACAAATCGGGGGTCCCGTAACTATGCGTTCGGATCGTGCATGTAACATTGGTCCAGTGTGAGGTGTTCATGCCTCTCACGGGGCTATCTTGTGGCTATTTTATGTTCTTATCCTCCAACACCTTATTTTTAAGTCTAAGTCTATCACTTTTGCAAATTTTGGTCGTTCTCTCAAATCGTGAGTCCCATGACTACGCGGTCAGTTCCTGTGGGTAACATTAGTCCTCTCCGAGGTGTTCATTCCTCTCACGGGGCCATCTAGTGGTAGTTTTGCACTCTCACCCTTTGTCAGCACATTTTTAAGCCTAAGTCTAGTAGTTTATAAATTTTCGTCATGCTCTTAAATCGGAGGTCCTGTGACTATGCGATCGATTTCTCTAGATTACATTAGTCCCGTGAGAGGTGTTTGTCCCTCTCATGGGTCCGTTGAGTGGATATTTTACATTCTCACCCTCTCATGGTATGTTTTTATGCCTAATTCTAACAATTTACAAATTTTGGTCGTGCTCTCAAACCGGGGGTCCCGTGACTATGCAATCGATTCCTGTGGGTTACATTGGTCCCGTGCTAGGTGTTTGCGGCTCTCACGGGGCCGTTTAGTGGTTGTTTTATGTTCTCACCCTCTGATGCCATAGTTTAAGCCTAAGTCTAACAGTTTGTAAACTTTGGTCCTGCTTTTTGAAACTGGGGGTCCCATGACTACGCGGTCGATTCATGCGGGTTTTGTTCGTCCCATACGAGGTTTTCGTGCCTCTCATAGGGTCGTCTAGTGGCTATTTTACCTTTTCACCCTCTGGCGACTTATTTTTAACCCTAAGCCTTAACACTTTTGTCGCAAAATTTGGTCGTGCTCTCAAACCGGAGGTCCCGTGACTACGCGGTCGATTCCTGTGGGTTACATTGGTCCCGTGCAAGGTGTTCGTGGCTCTTACGGGGCCATTTAGTAGATCTTTTACGTTCTCACCCTCTGATGCCATATCTTTAAGCCTAAGTCTAACATTTTGTAAACTTTGATCCTACTTTTTTAAACTGGGGTTCCTGTGACTACGTGATCAGTTCGTGCGGGTTTCATTCATCCCGTGCGAGGTATCCGTTCCTCTCAAAAGATTTTCTAGTGGTTATTTTACCTTCTCACCCTCTGACGACATATTTTTAACCCTAAGTCTAACACTTTTGTTGTAAATTTTGGTCGTGCTCTCAAATCGGAGGTCCCGTGACTATACGGTCGATTCCTTCGGGTTATATTGGTACCGTGCGAGGTGTTCGTGCCTCTCACGGGGTTGTTTAGGGGTTGTTTTACGTTCTTTCCCACTGATGATGTGTTTTTAAGCGTAAGTCTAACCATTTCAAAATTATGGTCTTGATCTCAAATCGGGGGTCCCGTGAGTACACGATCGGTTTCTATGAGTTACGTTGATCCTGTGTGAGGTGTTCATGCCTCTCACGGGACCTTCTAGTGGATGTTTTACGCTCTCACCCTCTGACATCTTGTTTTTAAGCTTAATTCTAACTGTTGTAAATTTTGGTTGTACTCTCAAATCGGGGGTCCCGTAACTATGCGGTCAGTTCTTGTGAGTTATATTGGTCCCGTGGGAGGTGTTTGTGCCTCTCACGGGGCTGTTTTGTGGCTGTTTTACGTTCCCATCCTCTGACGGCATGTTTTTTACCCTAAGTCTAATAGTTTAAAATTTTGGTCATGCTCTCAAGGTCCCGTGACTACACGGTTGGTTCCTGCAGGTTACATTGATCCTGTATGAGGCGTTTGTGCCTTTTCCACGGCCATCTAGTGGCTACTTTACATTCTCACCATCTGACGGCATGTTTTTTAGCCTAAGTCTAACAGTTTAGAAATTTTGATCGTGCTCACAAATCAGGGGTCTCGTGACTATGCGGTCGGATCCTGCGAGTAACAATTCTTCCGTATGAGGTGTTCGTTCCTCTCACGGGGCTGCATAGTGGTTGTTTTAAGTTCTCACCCTCTGACAGCTTATTTTTAACCCTCATTCTAACACTTTTGTTGCAAATTTGGGTCGTGCTCTCAAACTGGAGGTCCCGTGACTACGCGATCGATTCCTGCGGGTTACATTGGTCCCGTGCGTGGTGATTGTGCCTCTCACGGGGCTGTTTAGTGGCTGTTATTAAGCCTAAGTCTAACAGTTTGAAAATTTTGGTCATGCTCTCAAACTGGGGGTCCCCGTGACTACATGGTTAGTTCTTGCGGGTAACATTGGTCCCGTGCGAGGTGCTCGTGCGTCTCAGAGGGTCATTTAGTGGTTGTTTTACATTCTCACCCTCTAACAACATGTTTTCGAATCTAAGTGTAATAGTTTTCAAATTTTTATAGTGTTCACAAACTAGGGGTGTTCATCCGAGGTGTTTGAGCCTCTCACGCGGCATGTTTTTAAGCCTAAGTCTAATAATTTACGAATTTTGCTCGTTCTCTCAAATCGGGGGTGCCTTGACTACGCGATCGGATCCTGTGGAAAACATTGGTCATGTGTGAGGTGTTTGTGCGTCTCACGGGGCCGTGTAGTGGTTGTTTTACGTTCTCACCCTCTAACGGCATATTTTTAAGCCTCACTCTAATAGTTTCCAAATTTTGATCATGCTCTCAAACTGGGGGTCCCGTAGCTACGACATCATCTCCTGTTATTTACATTGGTCCCCTACTAGGTATTCGTGGCTCTCACGGGGGCATCCAATGGCTATTTTACATTTTCACCATCTGACAGCATGTTTTAAAGTTTAAGTCTAACAGTTAGCTAGTTTTGATCGTGCTCACAAACTAGGGGTCCCGTGACTGCGCGATCGGATCCTGCTGTTAACAATGTCCTTTATAAGGAGTTCGTGCTGCTCATGGGTTCTTCTAGTGGTTGTTTTACGTTCTTACCCTTTGTCGACATGTTTTTAAGCCTAAACCTAGCAATTTATAAATTTTGGTTGTGTTGTCAAACCGGGGGGTCTTGTTACTATGTGGTCGGTTCTTGCAGGTTAGGTTCGTCCCGTGCGAGGTGTTCATGCCTCTCACGGGGTTGTTTAGTGGCTGTTTTATGTTCTCACCCTCTCAGGTCATGTTTTTAAGCTTGTATTATAGTTTGCAAATTTTGGTCATGCTCTTAAATCGGGGGTTTTGTTACTACGTGGTCGGTTCCTAAAAGTTACATTGGTCTCGCACTAGGTGTTCGTGTTTCTTACAGGGCAGTCTACTGGATGTTTTATATTCTCACCCTCTAAAGGCATATTTTTAGCCTAAGTCTAATTATTTGTAAATTTTGGTCATGCTCACAAATCGGAGGTCCCGTAACTACGCGTCGGATCCTGCGGGTAACGTTGGTCCCATGTGAGGTGTTCGTGCCTCTCACAGGGTATTCTAGTGACAGTTTTATGTTCTCATCCTCTGACAGTTTGTTTTTAAGCCTAAGTCTAACAGTTTGGAAATTTTGATCGTACCCTCGAATCGGGGTTCCGTGACTACGTGGTCGGTTCCTATGGGTTAAATCGATCCCGTGCGAGGTGTTTGTGGCTCTCACGGGTCCGTTTAGTGGTTATTTAATATCCTCTGACAGCATTTTTTATTCCTAAGTCAAACAGTTTGCAAATTTTGGTCGTGCTTTTTGAAATCGGGGGTCCCATGACTACGCGGTCAATTCCTGCGGGTTACATTGGTCCCGTGCGAAATGTTCGTGCCTCTCACAGGGTCGTCTAGTGGATGTTTTATTTTCTAACTCTCTAACGGCATATTTTTTTAGCGTAATTGATAGAAAGGCCTTTTGCGTGTATTTGGTTTGGTTTGTTTGGCAGGTGGTGAGAACACGATTTTTGGCTAAGGGGAAATGGCAAAATGGGTTTTGCAAATGGGTAAAATGGGTTGAAGATGTTGGGTTATGCAGGTGGATCGTGGTTAATGGGTATGGAAGAAAATGAACATGGTTTCATTTGGGTTGGGGGTCGGAACGGAGGAGGTCGGATCGAGGAGAGAGTGGGGCGCTGTGGGACGAGAGTGAGAGAGAGGGGCCGGAAAGGTGAGGTCGGCGCCGGCACGGGTAAGGGGACGGCGCTGGCTGGTATGGGGGTTGCGATGTTTTTCAGGGGACAGGAGTTCGGTCGGCGACGGTTTCAGGGGATATAAGGTTGGAGGTGTGTTGTTGGGGTTTGGTTTGGTAATGGGGGTTTTGGGTTTGGAAAGGGTCATGATCGATTTTGGGTTTGTTATTGTAAATGGTTTCTTAGGTTTCTAATGGTGGGAGGTTGAGTTTGTTAATGGAGGGAGAGGAGAGAGAAAGGTTGTTGGGATTTGAGGAAGATGATGGGGGTGATGATTGTGTGTGGTGGAGGTGTATGGCTTAATAGATAATACTAACTAACTAAAATAAAATTAATAAAATAAACTAAAAATCTAAAAAATAAAATCCTATCCTAAAATAAAACAAAGACTCAAATAAAATTGAAACCAAAAAAATAAAAATAAAAATAAAAATAAAAATAAAAATAAAATCTAATAAAACTTAAAAATTAAAACCCTAAAAATAAAATGTAAAAACTACTAAATAAATGAAATCTTAAAAATTAAAATCCTAATAAAATAAAATAAAACTAGAAACTAATAAAAATAAAATAAAATAAAATTATACTAAATAAAATAGAAAATAGAAAATGAAACCTATAAAATACTAAATAAATCTAAAATAAATCCTAAAATAGAAATGACTCAAACTAAAAATCTAAAACAATAATAAAATGACACAAACAAAACACACACGGGCTTGGGGTAAGTTTGGGATAGGTTTAGGCTCGGGTTAGGGTACGGGAGAGGGAATTAGCTCCATTCTAACTGCAATTGGCCTCTAAATGTAGCTTTTGATACCGCAACTGCAGTTAAGCCTGCATGATAAATATTTAAGCACATAAGACCCATATTGTCGAGAATTAGCAACTAAAGTACATCTATTCGGGGAATAAATTGTACAGTTTTGGGTGCTTATCAGTAATTCCAAAAGTTAGCAAATTTAGCTCATGCTCACAAAACGTGTGTCCCGTGACTACGCAGTCGGATTCTGCGGCTAACATGGGTCCCGTGTGATGTGATCATTCCTCTCACGGGGCCATCTAGTGGCTGTTTTACGTTTTTACCCTCTGAAGGCATGGTTTTTATCCTAAGTCCAATAGTTAGCAAATTTTGGTATTGCTCACAAATCGGTTGTCCCGTGACTACATGATCGGATCTTGTGTGTAACATTGGTCCCGTACGCGGTGTTCATGCCTATCACGGGACCGTTTAGTGGTCGTTCCCTCTAACGGCATGTTTTGAAGTCTTATCCTAACAGTTTATAAATTTTGGTCGTGCTCTGAAATCGGGGTTCCCATGATTATGCGATCATTTCCTAAGAGTTACATTTGTCCATGGGAGGTGTTTGTGGCTCTCACAGGACTATTTAGTGGTTGTTTCACATTCTCAACCTCTGACAATGAGTTTTTGAGCCTAAGTTTAACAGTTTGCAAAAATTTGGTCGTACTCTCTAATCAGGGATCCCATGACTATGCAGTCGGTCCCTACGGATTACATTGGTAACGTGCTAGGTGTTCATGCCTCTCACGGGGCCGTCTAGTAACAATTTTACGTTCTCACCCTCTGGCAGCATGTTTTTAAGCATAAGTATAACAGTTTGCAAATTTTGGTTGTGCTACCAAACTTGTGGTCCAGTGACTACGCGATTGGATCCTGCGAGTAACATTTGTCTCGTGCATGGTGTTTGTTCCTCTCACGAGTTCGTCTAATGGAAATTTTTGGTTCTCACCCTCAGACGACATGTTTTTAAGACTAAGTCGAAGAGTTTGCAAATTTTAGTCTTGCTCTCAAATCAGTGGTCCCGTGACTACTCGGTCGATTCCTGTGGGTCACATTAGTCCAGTGAGAGGTGTTCGTGTCTCTCACGGGGATGTCTAGTGGTTTTTTAATTTCTATCCCTCTGACGTCTTGTTTTTAAGCCTAAGTCTAACGCTTTTTGCCGATTTTGGTGGTGCTCTCAAATCAGGGGTCCTATGACTACGCGATCGGTTCCTAACGGCTTACACTTGTTTTTGCCTCTCACAGGACCGTTTAAGTTCATCTTTATGTTCTCATCCTCAAATGAAATGTTTTTAGGACTAAGTCTAACAATTTGTAAATTTTGCACGTGCTCTCAAATCGGAGGTCCCATGACTATGCGATCGAATCCTACGAGTTGCATTAGTCCCGTGCGATATATTTGTACCTCTCACGGGACTGTCTAGTGTCTATTTTATGTTCTGACCCTATGACGGAATGTTTTTCGGCCTAACTCTAACAGTTTGTAAATTTTGATTGTGCTCACAAATCGGGGGTCCCGTGACTACGCGATCGAATCATGCAGGTAACATTAGCCCCGTGCAAGGTTTTGTGCCTCTCACGGGATTATCTTATGGCTATTTTACATTCTCACCCTCTGATGGAATATTTTTAAGCCTAAGTCTGACAATTTATAAATTTTGGTCGTGCTATCAAATCGGGGGTCCCCTGACTATGAAGTCGGTTCCTGCGAGTTATATTAGTCCCTTGCGAGGTGTTGGTGCCTGTCATGGGGATGTTTAGTGGTTGTCTTAGGTTATCACCCTCCGACAACGTGTTTTTAAGCATAAGTCTTACTATTTGAAAATTTTGGTCGTGCTCAGAAACCGTCGGTTCCGAGACTTCGGGGGCGGTTCCTACGGGTTATATTGGTCCCTACGAGGTGTTTGTGCCTCTCACCAGGACGTCTAGTGGCTGTTTTATGTTCTCACTCTCTGAAGTCAAGTTTTTGTGCCTAAGTCTAACAATTTGAAAATTTTGGTCATGCTCACAAAATGGGAGTCCCGTGATTAGGCGGTCAGATCCTGTGGCTAACATTGGTCCCTGGCGACGTGTCCATACCACTCATGAGGCCATCTTACGTTCTCACCCTCTGATGGTATCTTTTTAAGCCTAATTCTAACAATTTGCAAATTTTGGTTGTGCTTTAAAATCGGGGGTCCAGTGACAATTCGATCGGTTTCTGTGGGTTACATTGGTCCCATGAGAGGTGTTCATACCTTTCATGGGGCCATCTAGTGGCTATTTTACATTCTCTCCCTCTCACGACATATTTTTAAGACTAAGTCTAATAATTTGAAAATTTTGTTCGTGCTCACAAACTGGGGATCCTGTGGCTATGCGGTCGGATCCTACGGGTAATATTGGTCCCCTGTGAGGTGTCCGTGCCTCTCACGGTACCGTCTAGTGGCTATTTTTCATTCTCACCCTCCAACCTCATGTTTTTTATACTAACTCTAACATTTTTCAAATTTTGTTCATGCTCATAAATAGGGGGTCCCATGACTACGCGTTCGGATCCTGCGGGTAAGATTAGTCTCGTGCAAGGTGTTTGTGCCTCTCACAGGGCCATCTTGTGTCTATTTTATGTTCTCATTCTCTGATGGCATCTTTTTAAGCCTAAATTGAACAGTTTGCAAATTTTGGTCGTGCTCTACAATCGGGGGTCTCGTAACTACGTGATGAAATCCTGCGGGTCACATTGGTCCCATGCGAAATGTTTATGCCTCTCTCGGGGCCATCTTGTCGTTATTTATGTTCTCACCCTCTGACGATATGATTTTAAGACTAAGTCTAACAGCTTGCAAATTTTGATTGTGGTTTCAAATTGGGAGTCCCTTGTCCACGCGATCGATTCTTACGGGCTACATTGGTCCCGTGCGAGGTGTTCTTGCCTCTAACGGGGCTGTCAAGTGGTTGTTTTACGTTGTCACCCTCTACCGGCATGTTTTTTAGTGTAAGCCTAATAATTGGCATATTTTGGTCAAGGTCTTAAATCGGAGGTCCCGTGACTACGCGATCGGTTCCTATGGTTTACATTGGCCCCATGCGAGGTGTTCATGCCTCCCACGAGGCCAGCAAGTGGTTGTTTTACGTTATCACCCTCTGACGGTATGTTATTAAGCCCAAGTCTAATAGTTTGCAAAACTTGGTTGTGCTCACAAATCGGGGGTCCCATGACTACGCGGTCGGTTCTTATGGCTTACATTGGTCCCGTGCGAGGTGCTCATGCCTCTCATGGGACTTTCTAGTCGTTGTTTTACATTTTCACCCTCTGACGGCATGTTTTTCAGCCTATGTCTAACAGTTTATAAATTTTAGTCGTGCTCACAAACCATAGGTCCCGTGACTAAGCGATCGATTCTTGCGGGTTAAATTTATCCCATGCGAGGTATTTCTGCCTTTCACGGGGCCGTTTAGTGAAGTTTTACATTTTCACCCTCTGATGGCATGTTTTTAAGTCCAAGTCTAAGAGTTTGAAAATTTTGGTCATGCTCTCAAATTGAGGGTCCCGTGACTACGCGGTCGGATCCTATGGGTTACATTGGTCCCTTGCGAGGTGTTCATGCCTCTCATGGGCCTGTCTAATGGTTATTTTATCTTCTCACACTTGCATGGCATGTTTTTAAGACTAAGTCTAATAGTTTTCAAATTTTGTTTGTGCTCTCAAATCGGTGGTCCCGTGGGAGGAGTTCGTGCCTCTCACGGGGCCATCTAGTGACTGTTTTACATTCTCACCCTTTGATGGCATGTTTTTTATCCTAAGCCGAAATAACAGAGGGATTAATTGGATGATTACATGCCAGTCGTGAGACTTGCACTATTTTAAGACATTTTCTTGGTATCTTACTACCCTACGTAAATTAGTAGAATAATTCGTTGGAGTCTTCAAGTTGAACAACGTGTCTAAGAGGATCTTCTTCTCACTAGTAGTTAAAGTAAAAGCAACCGGAAGGGTAAAAATTCTTCCTGCTGTAGGATCATTTTTTAACTATAGTTTCTTCTTTATTTTTATATCTTGTAGATCTCGACGGGACTCCTCTCCATCTTTGGAATGAGATCCACTTATACATGTTCCAATCAGATGTTCTGCAACATTCTTCTTTGTGTGCATCACATCAATCACATTCCTTACACGATGATCTTTCCAATACGGAAAATCAAAAAATATTGATCGCCTAGACTATGGTTTTGCTTTATTAGGGTTATTTTGATCCCCCTTGCTTTACGCTTTAGGTTTACAAACTTGGGGTGTTTGACTACATACCTATTTCCCACAGTCGTAGTCGCTGCCTCTTCCTCGATCAGCTAACCAAAAAGCCAAGCAGGTGTCATCCGGCGCTCATGACTAATAGGATAAAAATTAGACTTGTCATTCCTGAAAGGGTGACTATTCAGTCGAAATCTATAATGACCCATGTAATTAATCTTACTACTATGTTGTATCTAACTAGCTTTAGTTCCCCCACC
Organism: Sambucus nigra; assembly: GCA_949130495.1. Classification (NCBI taxonomy): domain Eukaryota; kingdom Viridiplantae; phylum Streptophyta; class Magnoliopsida; order Dipsacales; family Adoxaceae; genus Sambucus; species Sambucus nigra. Next base: position 500,555,624 of record OX422212.1, read on the forward strand.
CCCCATATGGAACATCCTAAATAACCATGAACATTGCAACCGGACAAGGTCCTATAAGCAGAAAGGTCGTGGATTACCCACCTAACTATTTCTTTAAGTGTGAGCTATTCACCCTTGTGAGAGTCGTCATGCTTTTATCCCACAACTTTTTAAGTTATTTAATTAATGGGGCTAACAATATACCAATATCATCGCTTGGAGCCTAAGGCCCGGGTATCAACAAAGATAACAATGTGAACTCCTTTCTCATGCACAATGTCAGAGGGAGACTTAAAGGCACCCTGAAAACTGGCCAATAACTCTAACTAGTAATTAAATTACTGAAAGGGTTAAACCCAGCGATTGAGATTGCAAGATGAACATTGTGTTGTTCCTTTGTAAATTCATGGTGTTGTGCATTTGAAATTTTTCAGATGAGTGAATCAACCGGATGACGCATCAGATTCCCACCCATCTTGGATCAAGCGTGTCGTATCATAGCCTCCGCTATCCATGGTAAGGTAAAAAACTATTTTAACCGTGGCCCAAGTGGAAAATACTTCAAAACCTTTTGTGATACTTGAGATCACTTTTGATATATTGCAGGTTTGTCCTTTACCTTCTCACAAATGACATATCTAGGCTCACTGTATACTGGACATTCATCCTTCTCTCTGTGATCGTTGTGGTACAATATGCAATCATACTTGCATGCATGAATAGATTTGTATTTCAATCCCAAACCCTTCAAACCATTCTTCGTGATAAGATAATTGTCCGGTAACGTGTTCTCTTTTGGGAGAATTTCTTTAGCCCACTTAAGAATTCCGGTTACGTTGTTCCCAAACAAATCAAAATAACTCTTCAAATTATGCAAACCAATCATTGCATATAATACCGACTGATCTTCATCGCAATATTTATACAACGGTCTAGGGACATCGGCTTTCAACCGTATATATTCTTGGTTTCCTGATAGTTCAGTATCAAATTGTTCATTTTGCGCATTATTTGTCTCCATAGGTTGGTAATTTTGGTCATAGTGGACTCCGTAAGCATCGTGAATTAGATCGATCAATGTACGATGTGTTAGCGAATTATTCCACTCGTTGGTGTTCTGTTATGCGGTCGATTACCAATAATTATTCGGGAACGTAAGGTACATATTTTTTACCATGATATATCCATTTGTTATAATCTTGAAAAATTCCTCAATTTATTAAATGTAATTGAACATCGTCTAAAGATTTATATTTTCCGTTCATATAATGGGTGCACGGACACGGAATCTTCTCACTTTTAAGGTTCTTAAAATCATACCTAATAAATTCTTGAAAGCCTTTAACCTAACTATTAGCTATTCGATCTGTCTCCCCCATCCACTCTTTGTATTGTGGAAAAGCCATTGAATAATCTTTAAATTGCAGTCATGTGTTAACATGATAAAATAAATATCATGTTGCATAAATATCATGCTGCATAAATATCATTTTGCAAAGTAAAGCACTAATATAGTGTCAACAACGCATCAATCAAACAAACTATGCAACAATATAGTGTATATCAAACTAAAGCACTGATATAGTGTCAACAACGCACCAATCAATCGAACTCAAATACAAGAACACACCAATCAATGATACTACACAATCACTTAAACTTAAATTAAATAAATTAGTCTAGTGATATTATTACAACACTAGCATATAATCCGCGCGATGCACGGGTGTATTGTAATATGTCTTAAAAATACACTGAAAAAATTTCAACAAATCAAATAAGGATCCAATCATGAAATAAACTTTTTATAATAAACACCTCGCTTTTGTAATGAACTTGAACTTTTGCAATCATAAACGCGGGATATAACTATAAATTAAGTCAATTACATTTTCTACTATATTAAGTATAAAGAAAAACATTAAAAATTAATAAAATTTTCATATACCAAATCAATACATGTAATGAGTAGGTTACATAACTTTTCTTTATATGACATTTAACCAAACACTTGGGATTCACCACTGTAAAACACATGTAAGAAAATTGACATAACCTTTCTTTAGATGGCATTTAATCAAGCACTTGGGTTGCTTATATGCGCCGACACATTTTGCAAGCCATTTTGAGATAACCTTCCTTTACATGATATTTACACACCAATTTGTGGAAAGATCACTTAGTGGTCTAATCATCTACCACAAAAAAAATCAATATAAAGTGTCAAAAAGTATAAATTTCATTCAATGGAGGAAACAAATAAAAGGCACAAACTACCAGCAATCTAAAACATATTGGGTTCGGTATAAAAATAATAAATAATATGAAAAACTAAGCAAATTAACAATGAACCATTTGATTTCTAATAAAAAAGCACATATCACTTAATACATTCCTATACATAAAGAAGAGGCAGAAAATGGACTGACATCCTTGTATTTGCTATCGTAACAAATCTGATATTTCCAACATTTTTTAATGAATGACCTATAATTACCCATATTTGCTACTCTAACAAAGTACATACTCGAGAAAAAAATGTTAAATCCATATTCATCCACTCCAATACTCAGCACTCTTATAAGATCATGCTCTATCATCCATAAAAAATAACCTATAAGAATTTATTCTTCTCAAATATCAAGTCTACTAGTTCAATTCAAACTAAAGATATAATTTCTCTTTTTTACAATTGGAGGGAGAATTTATAAACCAACAAATGTTTCAAAAATTTAAATATAGCTCTCTCACCCCCATCATCTTAGTTGAATTATCATATGTTTAGGTCACATTGGACATAATGACAACACACAAAATAATTGTATGACCTTTATATGCACTTACATAATCTTGCTCTTAAGGGTGTATATCTGAGGGAGATATTGGATCTACAAAATTAAAGGGCTTAGGCTCAACTTTGCACACATACGTATGACATTATGGAGTGGAAGTTTTGAAACGGAAAGATTTCATGAAATTAATAGTTTTTGTTCCCAAAATTAATTTATATTATCACTTGTGTTGTTGCTTGGTTAGAAGTCCCACTGTACCGTATACATCAACCACCAGTTGCCACTACCCGCAACCTTGCTACCCACTTAACACAACCCGCTGAGCTCCTGCCTTATAACCATTTTCACCCTTTGAAGGCTTGTTTTTAAGTGTAAGTGTTGATTTTTGCAAATTATCATCATATTCACAAATTGGAAGAACCGGGACTACGCAGTCAGTTCCTACAAGTTACATTGGTCCCGTGCGAGGTGTTCGTGCCTCCTACGGGGTCGTTTAGGGGCTGGTTTGGGTTTTCACCCTTTAACGGCTTGTTTTTACGTGTAAGTGTTGATTTTTGTAAATTATAGTCATATTCACAAACTGTGAGCCCCGAGACTACGCGGCTAGTTCCTACAAGTTACATTGGTCCCGTACGAGGTGTTCGTGCCTCCTACGGGGTCATTTGGAGGCTGGTTTGGGTTTTCACCCTTTAACGGCTTGTTTTCACGTCTAAGTGTCACTTTTGAAAATTATCATCATATTCTCAAACCAGTAGACTCGGGACTATGCGGTCAGTTGCTACAAGTTACATTGGTCTTGTGCGAGGTGTTCGCGCCTCATATGGGGTCCTTTGGGGGCTGGTTTGGGTTGTCATCATTTAACGGCTTGTTTTCAAGTCTAAGTGTGATTTTTTCAAATTATCATCATATTCTCAAACTGGGAGCCCCGGGACTACGTGGCCAGTTTCTACAAGTTACATTGGTCTCGTGCGAGATGTTCGTGTCTCCTACGGTGTCGTTTGGGGGCTGGTTTGGGTTTTCACCCTATAACAGCTTATTTTCAAGTCTAAGTGTGATTTTTACAAATTATCATCATATTCACAAACCGAGAGACCCGGGACTATGCGGTCAGTTCCTACAAGTTACATTGGTCCCGTGCGAGGTGTTCGTGCCTCCTACGGGGTCGTTTGGGCTTTGGTTTGGATTTTCACCCTTTGACGGCTTATTTTTTAGTGTGAGTGTTGATTCTTACAAATTATCGTCATATTCACAAACCGAGAGATTCGGGACTACGCGGTCAGTTCCTACAAGTTACATTAGCCCCGTGCGAGGTGTTTGTGCCTCCTACAGGGTCGTTTGGGGGATGGTTTGGGTTTTCACCCTTTAACGGCCTTTTTTAAGTCTAAGTGTGATTTTTACAAATTATCGTCATATTCTAAAACCGGGAGACTCAGGACCACGCGGTCAGTTCCTACAAGTTACATTGGTCCCGTACGAGGTGTTCGTGCCTCCTACGGGATCGTTTGGGGGCTGGTTTGGGTTTTCACCCTTTAACGGCATGTTTTTAAGTTCAAGTGTTGATTTTTGTAAATTATCGTCATATTCACAAACTGGGTGACCCGGGACTAAGCGGTCAATTCCTACAAGTTATATTGGTCACGTACGAGGTGTTCGCGCCTCCTACAGGGTCGTTTGGGGGTTGGTCTGGTTTTTCACCCTTTAACGACTTCTTTTTAAGTCTAAGTGTTGATTTTTGCAAATTATCGTCATATTCTCAAACTGGGAGATGCGGGAATATGCGGTCAATTCCTACAAGTTACATTGTGTAAGGACATTTTTGTCCAATAGTATTTTATATGTCGTACGCCGTTACACCGTTGAAGAAATTCAAGAATCATACGCTCATCAACGGATCTGAATATCAAAAGGAGAAGAGGAATCAGGGAACAGACCGGATCGATCCGGCCCAGATAAAAGAACCGATCCGGTTAATCCGGACCGATCCGCCTAAAGAGAATGGACCGATCCCACTGCAAAAGTGAGGCCAGTATACCCCGGATCTATAGCGAACCGATTAAGCTAAAAAGCTGAACCGATCCGATGCCAACCGGACCAATCCGCCTGCAATTAAAAGAACCGATCCGGTATACCGGACCGATCCGCCCATCAACCGGACCGGTCCGCCTGGGATAATTACGGACAGTCCCAGTTTTTGAAAACTCTTTCCTTGATTTTCTTATTTAAACCAACTCCGGGACAGTTATTTTCAAGACTTTTTAAGACGATTTTCAGAGTCCTAAATACTCTAAGTCTTCACCTATTGAGCCTAAGACTCTAGGTTTTTGATTCAGACAATTGCCAATCCTTTGTCAATCTTTTTGTGTAACCCAAGAACACAACTTTGGTTTGTTCAACCTTTGTGGAGAAGCCGTTCTCTTCTTCATTGCTGCCCTCCTGGAAAGGGAAAATTCCAGCCGCCGACATAGGAACCGATACCTGCGGGTATTTCTGTGTCACACTGTTTCTAGCCGTTTCTTTGAAGGTTTACCGAAGACACCGTGCGTTACACTTATGGGAGATTATCAGGTTGTATGTAAGTCAATGGTTCTTCTAAATTCTTTAAAGTTATAGAAATAAAAGGTTTTTACCCGGAAGGGGTTTTTTCCTCAACTGCTCGTCTTTATTTTACCATGCATGGCTTGAATGATTTATCTTGATTAGATGCATGTGTAGGGGCTGTTTTAATAGACTCTAATTAAAAAGGGGTTACTTGAAAAACTTGCGAATTTAATTTAAATCAATATTACACGTATTCTCAAATTTGTATCAGAGCGGGTTGCGCTAATTTATTGCGTATTCCTATTTTTCGCAAAATCGTGTGATATTGATTTTTTTTGAAAAATCAGTTTTGTGAAAATTCGCATTTTTTCTTATGGATCACTTATATAATCAGATGCCTATTTTTGATGGGTCTAATTATGCCTACTGGAAAGCTCGTATGAAATCGATTTTAAAATCTATTGACGAGCGTGTTTGGTTACTTTGCGAAAATGGTTGGACTCCTCCCACAGTCACTGTTAATAACATCACCACTTTAAAACCCATGTCAGCCTGGACTGAAGATGATTATAAATTGTCCAATTTTAATTCCCGTGGTCTGAGTGCTATTTCTGGAGCTATCTCTCCTGATGAGTTTCGCCGAATTATGACGTGCACCACGTCTAAAGAGGCTTGGGATGTTTTGAAATTGACACATGAGGGTACGAACGCGGTTAAAGAGTCAAAATTACAAAATTTGGCCACCCAATTTGAGACTATCACCATGTTTGAGTCCGAATGCTTTGATTATTTTTATGAACGTTTGTCGGACATTGTTAACACTTGTTTTAATTTGGGTGAGGTGATTGATAACACGCGTGTCGTTAAAAAGATTTTGAGATCTCTCCCAAAACGCTTTATTCCTAAAGTCACTGTTTTGAACTCTTTGGGAAATTTGAAATCACTTAAGTTGGAAGAACTTGTAGGAGATCTTCAAACCTATGAGATTGATATGTTTCTCAAAACCATTAAGGCTAAGGATAATGGCATTGCTTTAAAGACTCATTTTAAGAAAAAGAAAGAAAAAGTTTGTGAGTCCGATTCTGAGGGAGATTTTGATTTTAATGATATGGCCTTGTTTGCGAAAAATTTTAAAAACTTTCTCAACATGAGCAAAAATAATTCTTCCAATAAAAAGAATTTTTTTGAGAAAAATAAAAAGAAAGAGGAGGCCAAAGATAGTGATAAGGAGGATGAGATCAGGTGCTTTGAGTGTGAAGGGAAAGGGCACATAGCTAGAGAGTGTCCTACTAGGATAAGGAGAAAGGGGAAAGAGACTGCTATGCCCGCCACACTTAGTGATAGTAGTGAAGGTGAGGGTGATGAGACTAGTGGTGAGAAGTTTGTAGCTTTTTCTAGTCGTGTGAGCACACCCACCTTGTCCCATAATAGTGCACACGAATGTGATAGTGATGGTTTGAGCGCTTCAAGTGAGGGAGAAAGTGAGAGTGAAAGTGGAGATGAAAGTGAGCTCCAAAAAGCTTTTAGATATTTGTACACCGAGACCTTGAAAATAAAGAAGTATAATAGGGATTTAGGTCGTCGGGTTTTAGATTTGGAGAAAGAGAAGGAGGTTTTGAGAAAGGAGAAGTGTGATTTCGCCGACACATCGTCTAGTCTGACGACACGTGTATCCCAACTCGAGAGTGATCTCGAACGTGCTCGGGAGGTCAAAGTCAATTTTTTGAACGCACCTAAGAAGGTTGAAAAGGTGGTTCATAAGGGTAAAGGTGAGAAGTTAGGAATAAGTCATGACGGTGCTTCTTCTTCCCAATTAGCACTCGAGCCGGTTCCCACTTTAGTGACAGTTTCACATATGTCTCACCCTAACCCACCTAGGCGTCCCATTCCTATTAGAAAAGTGCGTCCTGGAGTTTTTGAGAGAGGTGTTCCTAGGCCTATTTATGTTTGTTCCCATTTCAAGAGGAGAGGACACCTTAGGGAATTTTTCTTTAAGTTGGGTTATGTGTCACGTTTTGCCTCTACACGTGTTTCTGGCACACATGCACCCACACATGATACTTTACATGCTCCTGGAGACTACATGAGAGAGTTTGCACATTTAGGAGAGCAAGTTAAGTTTTTAGTCAAAACTTCACAAGAATTGATGAAGGTTTTTCATAAGCTGTCACCACCTTTGGGAAACCCCTCCGCACCTAATGATTGAGGTTTGACTTGTTTACTAGCATAGGGTGATTTTCATGATGACATTGTTTGCCTATTGCTAGTATGTATCATTTTTGTATATTTTGTTTAAAAATTTTGAAAAATACAAAAAGATTTTATTTTGATAAAATTTTTAGAAAAATCCAAAAATATTTTTGTATTTTGTTTGCACCGTTTATGGATAAAGGCTTAGGATGATCGAGTCACAACATCATTCCATTTTACATGTGACTATTTAATAGTGTTTTGAGACAACGGGTCAATTCATCCATGTTCTTTATAATGTTTGGAGTCATTAAGATGTAATTAAGTGTTGCTTCCTACATGTTTGACTCATGTTTCCTTTAATGCACACATGCACGGATTTGTTTGATTATTGTGCTTGTCTTATCACATGTTGGTTGGGTGTTTTCACTTCAATCTTGTCCTTAAAATGAACCAAGCGCGAAAAAATTTTGATAAGGAAATTGTGCATTTTAGAACCGTTTTGTGAGTTTGAGTGCTTTGTTTGAAAACGGGGAGGGGCTGCGAAAGGTAATCATCTATCCTTTGCGCAAAAGCCGCCGTTAAAAAGGACCTAAAAAATGGAGGAATTTTAATATCCGAGGTCAAAAGAGGTTAAAAGAGCCCAAAAAAAATTGAAAGGCAATAAAAAGATATTCATGCCAAATAATGGGCCATTTAGGTTTTTGCACCAATTCTCCAAAGTTTGAGAATTTAGATCACCTCTAAAAGAAAATATATATGAGGGAGTTTGGTTGGAGAATTAAAACGAGTTTGCACGTCCTTGAAATTCTCGAAAATGCGCTATATAGTTTTGGACGTTATTGGTGTGGAAATCATTTGACTTTGATTTGTTGATTTGCATAAGACGATTTCATCTAAATTCATCAACTTTTACACCTAAGGATCCTTTTGATGCTCATTCGTTAGGGGTACACATATGCATCGTGCACATGTGATTGATTGAGTTGATTTACCTATCGAATGTGTTCACACCCATTCATTCCATTTCCATGACTTGGTTGTTTGAGTCTAAATCCATGGTGTGATCTTTGTATCATATTTGTTCATATTGGTATCCTTTCTTTTTATGAAAAATTTGAAAATTCAAAAATAGTTTGTGCTGTTTTGTGTACCGTGACACCCCGATGTTGCTTATTTGATTCATTCTTCGCATTTGTCTATTTGAGGACATCATAAAAAGGGGGAGAAATAATTATTATTTTATGGGGGAGTTTTGAAATTTTGAGTTTGCTCATAATTTGGTATCTATATTTATCTCATTTCAAACTCGATATGTCACTTGGTATTTTGCTTTATCTCATGTCCGTAGGTACTACATGGATTATCATTGAAATGCACACCCTGATGAGAAAAGCATTGAGATTCCTGAAGATTTTAAGATCAAACGATGCAGTCTTATTCATTTGTACTCTTTCAGTTTTGGGTTCATGGAAGGGTAGATTTGTATAGGCATTTTTTTGATAATTCGGATGTTTGTTTTTATGTATGTACCGGCATAGACATAGGGGGAGATTTGTAAGGACATTTTTGTCCAATAGTATTTTATATGCCATACGCCGTTACACCGTTGAAGAAATTCAAGAATCATACGCTCATCAACGGATCCGAATATCAAAAGGAGAAGAGGAATCAGGGAACAGACCGGATCGATCCGGCCCAGATAAAAGAACCGATCCGGTTAATCCGGACCGATCCCACTGCAAAAGTGAGGCTAGTATACCCCGGATCCATAGCGAACCGATTAAGCTAAAAAGCTGAACCGATCCGATGCCAACCGGACCGATCCACCTGCAATTAAAAGAACTGATCCGGTATACCGGACCGATCCGCCCATCAACCGAACCGGTCCGCCTGGGATAATTACGGACAGTCCCAGTTTTTTAAAACTCTTTCCTTGGTTTTCTTATTTAAACCAACTTTGGGAGAGTTATTTTCAAGACTTTTCAAGACGATTTTCAGAGTCCTAAATACTCTAAGTCTTCACCTATTGAGCCCAAGACTCTAGGTTTTTGATTCACACAATTGCCAATCCTTTGTGAATCTTTTTGTGTAACCCAAGAACACAACTTTGGTTTGTTCAACCTTTGTGGAGAAGCCGTTCTCTTCTTCATTGCTGCCCTCCTGGAAAGGGAAAATTCCAATCGCCGACATAGGAACCGATACCTGCGGGTATTTCTGTGTCACACTGTTTCTAGCCGTTTCTTTGAAGGTTTACCGAAGACACCGTGCATTACACTTGTGGGCGATTATCAGGTTGTATGTAAGTCAATGGTCTTGTAAATTCTTTAAAGTTCTAGAAATAAAAGGTTTTTACCCGGAAGGGGTTTTTTCCTCAATTGCTCATCTTTATTTTACCATGCATGGCTTGAATGATTTATCTTGATTAGATGCATGTGTAGGGGTTATTTTAATAGACTCTAATTAAAAAGGGGTTACTTGAAAAACTTGCGAATTTAATTTAAATCGATATTACACGTATTCTCACATTGGCCCCGTACGAGATGTCCGTGCCTCCTACGGGATCGTTTGGGGGTTGGTTTGGGTTTTCACCCTTTAACGGCTTGTTTTTAAGTCTAAGTGTGATTTTTACAAATTATCGTCATATTCTCAAATCGGAAGACTCGGGACTACGCAGTCAGTTCCTACAAGTTTGATTGGTCCCGTGCAAGGTGTTCGTGCCTCCTACGGGATCTTTTGGGGGTTGGTTTTGGTTTTTACCCTTGGATGACTTGTGATTAAGTTTAAGTGTTGATTTTTGCAAATTATCGTCGTATTCATAAATCAAGAGACCCGGGACTACGCGGTCGGTTCCTGCAAGTTACATTGGTCCCGTGTGAAGTGTTCGTGCCTCCTACGGGGTCGTTTGGGGGCTAGTTTGGGTTTTCACCCCTTAACGACTTGTTTTTAAGTCTAAGTGTGATTTTTACAAATTATCGTCATATTCTAAAACCGGGAGACTCAGGACCACGCGGTCAGTTCCTACAAGTTACATTGGTCCCGTGCGAGGTGTTCGTGCTTCCTACGGGGTCGTTTGGGGGCTGGTTTGGGTTTTCACCCTTTAACGGCTTATTTTTAAGTGTAAGTGTTGATTTTTGTAAATTATCCTCCTATTCACAAATCGTGTGCCCCAAAAATACGCGGCTAGTTCCTACAAGTTACATTAGCCCCGTGTAAGGTGTTCGTGCCTCCTACGGGGTCATTTGGGGGTTGGTTTGGGCTTTCATCCTTTTAACGGCTTGTTTTCAAGTCTAAGTGTCATTTTTGTAAATTATCATCCTATTCTCAAACCGGGAGACTCGGGACTACATGGTCAATTTCTACAAGTTACATTGGCCCCGTGCGAGGTGTTCGTGCCTCCTACGGGGTCATTTGGGGGCTGGTTTGGGTTTTCACCCTTTAACGGCCTTTTTTAAGTCTAAGTTTGATTTTTGCAAATTATCATCATATTCTCAAACCGGGAGACCCGGGACCATGCGGTCAGTTCATACAAGTTACATTGATCCCGTGCGAGGTGTTCGTGCCTCCTACAGGGTCGTTTGGGGGTTGGTTTAGGTTTTCCTCCTTTGACGGCTTATTTTTAAGTGTGAGTGTTGATTTTTATCAATTATCATCATATTCACAAACCGGGAGATCTGGGACTACGTGGTCAGTTCCAACAAGTTACATTGGTCCCGTGCGAGGTGTTCGTGCCTCCTACGGGGTCATTTGGGGGTTGGTTTGGGTTTTCACCCGTTGACGGCTTGTTTTTAAGTGTAAGTGTTGATTTTTGCAAATTATTGTCATATTCACAAACTGAGAGACCCAGGACTACGCAGTCAGTTCCTATAAGTTACACCCGTGCGAGGTGTTCGTGCCTCCTACGGGGTCGTTTGGGGGCTGGTTTGGGTTTTCACCCTTTAACGGCTAGTTTTTAAGTGTAAGTATTGATTTTTGTAAATTATCATCATATTCACAAACTGTTAGCCCCGGGACTATGCGGCTACTTCCTACAACTTACATTGGTCCCGTGCGAGGTGTTCGTGCCTCCTACGGGGTCGTTTGGGGGCTGGTTTAGGTTTTCACCCTTTAACGGCTTGTTTTCAAGTCTAAGTGTCATTTTTGCAAATTATCATCATATTCTCAAACCGGGAGACTCGGGACTACGCGATCAGTTGCTACAAGTTACCTTGGTCTTGTGCGAGGTGTTCGTGCCTCCTACGGGGTCGTTTGGGGGTTGGTTTGGGTTTTCATCCTTTAACGGCTTGTTTTCAAGTCTAAGTGTTATTTTTTCAAATTATCGTCATATTCTCAAATCGAGAGCCCCGGGACTACGTGGCCAGTTTCTACAAGTTACATTGGTCCCGTGCGAGCTGTTTGTGTCTCCTACGGGGTCGTTTGGGAGCTGGTTTGGGTTTTCTCCCTATAACGGCTTATTTTCAACTCTAAGTGTGATTTTTACAAATTATCATCATATTCACAAACCGGGAGACCCGGGACTATGCGGTCAATTCCTACAAGTTACATTGGTCCCGTGCGAGGTGTTCGTGCCTCCAACAGGGTCGTTTGGGGGCTGGTTTGGGTTTTCACCCTTTGACGGCGTGTTTTTGAGTGTGAGTGTTGATTCTTACAAATTATCATTATATTCACAAACCGAGAGATCCGGGACTATGCGGCCAGTTCTTACAAGTTACATTGGTCCCGTGCGAGGTGTTCGTGCCTCTTACAGGGTCTTTTGGGGGATGGTTTGGGTTTTCACCCTTTAACGGCCTTTTTTAAGTCCAAGTGTGATTTTTGAAAATTACCGTCATATTCTCAAGCCGGGAGATTCGGGACCACGCGGTCAGTTCCTACAAGTTACATTGGTCCCGTACGAGGTGTTCGCGCCTCCGACGGGGTCGTTTAGGGGTTGGTCTGGGTTTTCACCCTTTAACGGCTTGTTTTTAAGTCTAAGTGTTGATTTTTGCAAATTATTGTCATATTCTCAAATCGAGAGACGCGAGACTGCGCGGTCAATTCCTACAAGTTACATTGGCCCCGTACGAGGTGTTCGTGCCTCCTACGGGGTCGTTAGGGGGCTGGTTTGAGTTTTCACCCTTTGACGGCTTATTTTTAAGTCTAAGTGTGATTTTTACAAATTATCATCATATTCTGAAATCGAGAGACTCAGGACTACGCGATCAGTTCCTACAAGTTACATTGGTCCCGTGCGAGGTGTTCGTGCCTCCTATGGGGTCTTTTGGGGACTGGTTTTGGTTTTCACCCTTGGATGGATTATTTTTAAGTTTAAGTGTTGATTTTTGCAAATTATCATCGTATTCACAAATCAAGAGACCCGGGACTACGCGGTTAGTTCCTACAAGTCACATTGGTCCCGTACAAGATGTTCATGCCTCCTACGGGGTCGTTTGGGGGCTCGTTTGGGTTTTCACCCTTTAACGGCTTATTTTTAAGTGTAAGTGTTGATTTTTGCAAATTATCATCATATTCACAAACTGGGAGACCCGTGACTACGCAGTCAGTTCCTATAAGTTACATTGGTCCCGTGCGAGGTATTCGTGCTTCCTACGGGGTCGTTTGGGGTCTGGTTTGGGTTTTCACCCTTTAACGGCTTGTTTTAAGTGTAAGTGTTGATTTTTGTAAATTATCGTCATATTCACAAACCGCGTGCCCCGGGACTACGCGGCTAGTTCCTACAAGTTACATAGGTCCCGTGCAAGGTGTTCGTGCCTCCTACGGCGTCATTTGGGGGCTGGTTTGGGCTTTCATCCTTTTAACGGCTTGTTTTCAAGTCTGAGTGTCATTTTTGTAAATTATCATCATATTCTCAAACCGGGAGACTCGGGACTACGCGGTCAATTGCTACAAGTTACATTGGCCCTGTGCGAGGTGTTCGTGCCTCCTACGGGGTCGTTTGGGGGCTGGTTTGGGTTTTCACCCTTTAACGGCTTGTTTTCAAATCTAAGGGTGATTTTTGCAAATTATCGTCATATTCTCAAACTGGGAGCCCCGGGACTACGCGGCCAGTTCCAACAAGTTACATTGGTCCCGTGCGAGGTGTTCGTACCTCCTACGGGGTCGTTTGGGGGCTGGTTTGGGTTTTCACCCTTTGACGGCTTGTTGTAAAGTCTAAGAGTCATTTTTCAAATTATCGTCACATTCTCAAATCGAGAGACCCAGGACTACGCGGTCAGTTCCAAAAAGTTACATTGGTCCCGTGCGAGGTGTTTGTGCCTCCTACCGGGTCGTTTGGGGGCCGGTTTGGGTTTTCACCCTTTAACGGCTTCTTTTTAAGTGTGAGTGTTGATTTTTGCAAATTATCATTATATTCACAAATCTGGAGATCTGGGACTACGCGGTCAGTTCCTACAAGATACATTGTTCCCGTGCGAGGTGTTCGTGCCTCCTACGGGGTCGTTTGGGGGATGATTTGGGTTTTCACCCTTTAACGGCTTATTTTTCAAGTCTAAGTGTCATTTTGATAAATTATCGTCATATTCTCAAATCGAGAGACTCGGAACTACGCAGCCAGTTGCTACAAGTTACATTGGTCCCGTACGAGGTGTTCATGCCTCCTACGGGGTCGTTTGGGGGCTGGTTTGAGTTTTCACCCTTTAACGACTTGTTTTCAAGTCTAAGTGTAATTTTTCCAAATTATCATCATATTCTCAAACTGGGAGCCCCCGGACTAAGTGGCCAATTCCTACAAGTTACATTGGTCCCGTGCGAGGTGTTTGTGTCTCCAATGGGGTCGTTTTGGGGCTGGTTTGGTTTTTCAACCCTTAATGGCTTGTTTTCATGTCCAACTGTGATTTTTTCAAATTATCGTCATATTCATAAACTGGGAGACCCGGGACTATGCGGTCAGTTCCAACAAGTTACATTGGTCCCGTGCGAGGTGTTCGTGCCTCCTACGGGGTCGTTTGGGGACTGGTTTGGGTTTTCACCCATTGACGGTTTGTTTTAAAGTCTAAGTGTCATTTTTTAAAATCATCGTCATACTCTCAAACCGGGAGACCCAGGACTACTCGGTTAGTTCCTACAAGTTACATTGGTCCCTGAGAGGTGTTTGTGGCTCCTACAGGGTCGTTTGGGGGCTGGTTTGGGTTTTCACCCTTTAACGGCTTGTTTTTATGTGTGAGTGTTGATTTTTGCAAATTATCATCATATTCACAAATCGGGAGATCCGGGACTACCCGGTTAGTTCCTACAAGTTACATTGGTCCCGTGTAAGGTGTTCGTGCCTCCTACGGGGTCGTTTGGGGGATGGTTAGGGTTTTCACTCTTTAACGGCTTATTTTTCAAGTCTAAGTGTCATTTTTATAAATTATCATCATATTCTCAAATCGGGAGACTCGGGACTACGCGGTCAGTTGCTACAAGTTACATTGGTCCCGTACGAGGTGTTCGTGCCTCCTACGAGGTCGTTTGGGGGCTGGTTTGGGTTTTCACCCTTTAACGACTTGTTTTCAAGTCTAAGTGTGATTTTTGGAAATTATCATCATATTCTCAAACCGGGAGCCCCCGGACTACGTGGCCAGTTCCTACAAGTTACATTGGTCCCGTGCGAGGTGTTCGTGTCTCCTATGGGGTCGTTTGGGGTTGGTTTGGTGTTTCACCCTTTAACGGCTTGTTTTCAAGTCCAACTGTGATTTTTTCAAATTATCATCATATTCACAAACCGGGCGACCCGGGACAACGCAGTCAGTTCCAACAAGTTACATTGGTCCCGTACGAGGTGTTCGTGCCTCCTACGAAGTCGTTTGGGAGTTGGTTTGGGTTTTCACCCTTTGACGGCTTGTTTTAAAATCTTAAGTGTCATTTTTGCAAATTATCATCATATTCTCAAATCGAGACACCCGTGACTACGCGATCAGTTCCTACAAGTTACATTGGTCCCGTGCGAGGTGTTCGTGCCTCCTATGGGGTCGTTTGGGGGCTCGTTTGGGTTTTCACCCTTTGACGGCTTATTTTTAAGTGTGAGTGTTGATTTTTGCAAATTATCATCATATTCACAAATTGGGAGATCTGAGACTACGCGGTGAGTGCCTACAAGTTACATTGGTCCCGTGCGAGGTGTGTGTGCCTCCTACAGGGTCGTTTGGGGGATGGTTTGGGTTTTCACCTTTTAACGGCCTTTTTTAAGTCTAAGTATGATTTTTGCAAATTATCATCATATTCTCAAACCGGGAGACCCGGGACCACGCGGTCAGTTCATACAAGTTACATTGGTCTCGTACGAGGTGTTCGTGCCTCATACGGGGTCGTTTGGGGGCTGGTTTGGGTTTTCACCCTTTAACGGCATATTTTTAAATTTAATTGTTGATTTTTTTCAAATTATCATCATATTCACAAATTGGGTGACCCGGGACTACGCGGTCAGTTCATACAAGTTATATTGGTCCCGTACGAGGTGTTCGCGCCTCCTACGGGGTCGTTTGGGTGTTGGACTGGGTTTTCAACGTTTAACGACTTGTTTTTAAGTCTAGGGATGGTCCGGGTTTTCACCCTTTAACGGCTTGTTTTGAAGTTTAAGTGTGATTTTTGTAAATTATCTTTATATTCTCGACCCGAGGGACCCGGGACTACGCGATCAATTCCTACAAGTCACATTGGTCTCGTACGAGGTGTTCATGCCTCCTACGAGGTCATTTGGGGGTTGGTTTGGGTTTTCACCCTTTGGCGGCTTGTTTTTAAGTCTAAGTGTGATTTTTTTCAAATTATCGTAATATTCTCAAATAGGGAGACTCGGGACTACGCGGTCAGTTCCTATAAGTTACATTGGTCCCGTGCATGGTGTTCGTGCCTCCTATGGGGACGTTTGGGGGCTGGTTTAGGTTTTCACCCTTTAATGGATTTTTTTTAAGTCTAAGTGTCATTTTTGTAAATTATCATCATATTCTCAAACCGGGAGACCCGGGACTACGCGATCAGTTCCTACAAGTTACATTGGTCTCGTGCGAGGTGGTCGTGCCTCCTACGGGGTCGTTTGGGGGTTGGTTTGGGTTTTCGCCCTTTAACGGCTTGTTTTTAAGTTTAAATGTTGATTTTTTCAAATTATCGTCATATTCACAAACTGGGAGACCCGAGACTATGCGGTCAGTTCCTACAAGTTACATTGGTCCCGTACGAGGTGTTCGTGCCTCCTACGAGTTCGTTTGGGGGGCTAGTCTGGGTTTTCAACCTTTAACGGCATGTTTTTAAGTGTAAGTGTTGATTTTTGCAAATTATCGTCATATTCACAAACCGTGAGCCCCGGGACTACGCAGCCTGTTCCTACAAGTTACATTGGTCTAGCGCGAGGTGTCCGTGCCTCCTACGGGGTCGTTTGGGGGCTGGTTTGGGTTTTCACCCTTTAACGGCTTGTTTTTAAGTCTAAGTGTCATTTTTGCAAATTATCGTCATATTCTCAAATCGGGAGACCCGAAACTACGCGGTCAGTTCCTACAAGTTACATTGGTCCCGTGTGAGCTGTTCATGCCTCCTACGGGGTCGTTTGGGAGCTGATTTGGTCTTTCACCCTTTAACGGCTTATTTTTAAGTCTAAGTGTCATTTTTGCAAATTATCGTCATAGTCTCAAACCTGGAGACCCGGGACTATGCGGTCAGTTCCTACAAGTTACATATGTCCCATGCGAGGTGTTCATGCCTCCAACGGGGTCATTTGGGGGTTGGTTTGGGTTTTCACCCTTTAACGGCATATTTTTAAGTTTAAGTGTTGATTTTTGCAAATTATCATCATATTCACAAATCGGGAGACCCAGGACTACGTGGCCAGTTCTTACAAGTTACATTGGTCCCGTGTGAGGGTTCGTGCCCCCTACTTGGTCGATTGGGGGATGGTTTAGATTTTCACCCTCTAACGGCTTGTTTTTAAATTTAAGCTTATTTTTGCAAATTATCATCATATTCTCAAACCGGGAGACCCAGGACTACGCGATCAGTTCCTAAGAGTTACATTGGTCTCGTGCGAGGTGTTCGTGCCTCCTACGGGGTCGTTTGGAGGTTGGTTTGGGTTTTCGCCCTTTAACGGCTTGTTTTCAAGTCTAAGTGTGATTTTTGCAAATTATCGTTATATTCTGAAATCGGGAGACCCGGCACTACGCGATCAGTTCCTACGAGTTACATTGGTCCCGTGCGAGGTGTTCGTGCCTCCTACGGGGTCGTTTGGGAGCTGGTTTGGGATTTTACCCTTTAACGGCTTGTTTTTAAATCTAGGTGTCATTTTTGAAAATTATCATCACATTCATGAACCGAGAGACCCGGGACTACGCGGTGAGTTCCAACAAGTTACATTGGTCGCGTGCGAGGTGTTCATGCCTCCTACGGGGACGTTTGGTGGCTGGTTTAGGTTCTCACCCTTTAACGGCTTGTTTTTAAGTGTAAGTGTTGATTTTTGTAAATTATCGTCATATTCACAAACCGTGAGCCCCGGGACTATGCGGCCAGTTCCTACAAGTTACATTGGTCCCGTGCGAGGTGTTCGTGCCTCCTACGGGGTCGTTTGGGGGCTGGTTTGGGTTTTCACCCTTTAACGACTTGTTTTCAAGTCTAAGTGTCATTTTTGCAAATTATCATCACATTCTCAAACCAGGAGACTCGGGACTATGCGGTCAGTTGCTACAAGTTACATTGGTCTTGTGCGAGGTGTTCGTGCCTCATACGGGGTCATTTGGGGGTTGGTTTGGGTTTTCATCCTTTAACGGCTTATTTTCAAGTCAAAGTGTGATTTTTTCAAATTATCATCATATTCTCAAACCGAGAGACCCGGGACTACGCGATTAGTTCCTAAAAGTTACATTGGTCACGTGCGAGGTGTATGTGCCTCCGATGGCATCGTTTGGGGGTTGGTTTGGGTTTTCACCCTTTAACGGCTTGTTTTTAAGTTTAAGTGTTGATTTTTGCAAATTATCGTCATATTCCCAAATCGAGAGACCCGGGACTACGCCGTCAGTTCCTACAAGTTACATTGGTCCTGTACGAGGTGTTCGTGCCTCCTACGGGGTCGTTTGGGGGCTGGTTTGGGTTTTCACGCTTTAACGGCTTGTTTTTAAGTCTAAGTGTCATTTTTGCAAATTATCATCATATTCTCCAATCGGGAGACCCGGGACTACGCAGTCAGTTCCTACAAGTTACATTGGTCCCGTGCGAGGTGTTCGTGCCTCCTACGGGGTCGTTTGGGAGCTGATTTGGTCTTTCACCCTTTAACGGCTTATTTTTAAGTCGAAGTGTCATTTTTTCAAATTATCGTCATATCCTCAAACCTGGAGACCCGGGACTATGCGGTCAGTTCCTACAAGTTACATATGTCCCGTGCGAGGTGTTCGTGCCTCATACGGGGTCATTTGGGGGCTGGTTTGGGTTTTCACCCTTTAACGGCATATTTTTAAGTTTAAGTGTTGATTTTTGCAAATTATCATCATATTCACAAATCGGGAGACCCGGGACTACGTGGTCAGTTCTTACAAGTTACATTGGTCCCGTGTGAGGTGTTCGTGCCCCCTACTTGGTCGATTGGGGGATGGTTTAGGTTTTCACCCTCTAACGTCTTGTTTTTAAATTTAAGGTGATTTTTGTAAATTATCGTCATATTCTCAAATCGGGAGCCCCGGGAGTTGGCGGCCAGTTCCTACAAGTTACATTCGTCCCGTGCGAGGTGATCGTGCCTCCTACGGGGTTATTTGGGGGCTGGTTTGGGTTTTCACCCTTTAACGGCTTGTTTTCAAGTCTAAGTGTGATTTTTGCAAATTATCGTTACATTATGAAATCGGGAGACCCGACCCTACGCGATCAGTTCCTACAAGTTACATTGGTCCCGTGCGAGGTGTTCGTGCCTCCTACGGGGTCGTTTGAGGGCTGGTTTGGGTTTTCTCCCTTTAACGGCTTATTTTTAAGTCTAAGTGTGATTTTTGCAAATTATCATCATATTCTCAAACCGGGAGACCCGAGACTACGCGGTCAGTT
The DNA here is from genome assembly GCA_949130495.1 of Sambucus nigra. Lineage (NCBI taxonomy): Eukaryota > Viridiplantae > Streptophyta > Magnoliopsida > Dipsacales > Adoxaceae > Sambucus > Sambucus nigra. The sequence goes on from OX422212.1 coordinate 500,575,105, forward strand.
CCTACAAGTTACATTGATCCCGTGCGAGGTGTTCGTGCCTCCTACGGGGTCGTTTGGGAGCTGGTTTGGGTTTTTACCCTTTAACGGGTTATTTTTAAATCTAGGTGTCATTTTTGAATATTATCATCATATTCACAAACCGGGAGACTCGGAACTACGCGGTGAGTTCCAACAAGTTACATTGGTCGCGTGCGAGGTGTTCATGCCTCCTACGGGGACGTTTGGTGGCTGGTTTAGGTTCTCACCCTTTAACGGCCTATTTTTAAGTAAGTGTCATTTTATCAAATTATCGTCATATTCTCAAACCAGGAGAATCGTGACTACGAGGCCAGTTCCTACAAGTTACAATGGTCCCGTGCGAGGTGTTCGTGCCTCCTACGGGGTCGTTTGGGGGCTGGTTTTGGTTTGCACCCTTTGATGACTTGTTTTTAAGTCTAAGTGTCATTTTTGCAAATTATCGTCATATTCTCAAACCGGGAGATCCAGGACTATGCGATCAGTTCCTACAAGTTACATTTGTCCCGTGCGAGGTGTTCGTGCCTCCTACGGGGTCGTTTGGGGGCTGGTTTGGTTTTTCACCCTTTGGCGGCAAGTTTTTAAGTGTAAGTGTTGATTTTTGCAAATTATCGTCATATTCACAAACTGAGAGAACCGGGACTACGCTGTCAGTTCCTACAAGTTGGTCCCGTACGAGGTGTTCGTGCCTCCTACGGGGTCGTTTGGGGGGTGGTTTGGGTTTTCATTCTATGATGACTTGTTTTTAAGTTTAAGTGTTGATTTTTTCAAATTATCATCATATTCACAAATCGGGAGACCCGTGACTACGCAATCAGTTTGTACAAGTTATATTCGTCCCGTGGGAGGTGTTCGTGCCTCCTACAGGGACGTTTGGGGGCTGGTTTGGGCTTTCATCGTTTAACGGCGTGTTTTTAAGTCTAAGTGTGATTTTTGCAAATTATCATCATATTCTCAAATCGGGAGATCCGGGACTACGTGGTCAGTTCCTACAAGTTACATTGGTCGCGTGCGAGGTGTTCATGCCTCCTACGGGGACGTTTGGTGGCTGGTTTAGGTTCTCACCCTTTAACGGCCTATTTTTTAGTAAGTGTCATTTTTTCAAATTATCGTCATATTCTCAAACCAGGAGAATCGTGACTACGAGGTCAGTTCCTACAAGTTACAATGGTCCCGTGCGAGGTGTTCGTGCCTCTTACGGGTCCGTTTGGGGGCTGGTTTCGGTTTTCACCATTTGACGGCATGTTTTTAAGTTTAAGTGTTGATTTTTGCAAATTATCGTCATATTCTCAAACCGGGAGACCCGGAACTACGCGATCAGTTCCTACATGTTACATTGGTCCCGTGCGAGGTGTTCGTGCCTCTTACGGGGCCATTTGGGGGCTGATTTGGGTTTTCACCCTTCAACGGCTTATTTTCAAGCCAAATCGACATATTTTGAAATTATCTTCTTATTTTCAAACCGGGAGGCCCGTGACTACGTGTTTAGTTCGTACAAGTTACATTGGTCCCCTGCGAGGTGTTAGTTCCTCTTACGGGGTCATTTGGGGGGTTGTTTGTGTTTTCACCCTTCAACGGCTTGTTTTTAAGCTTAATCAATATATTTTCAAATTATCGTCTTATTCTCAAATCGAGGGGGCCATTTGGAGGTTGTTTTGGGTTTTCATCCCGTAACGGTATATTTTTAATCAGTTTAGAATGTTTATTTATTTTAGAAAATTTTTACATAGTTTCATTTGTTTATTCGTTAAATCTAACATGTTTTAACATTTGAAATAAACTCAACAGCAATAGCGAATTCCAAAACTAAGCCTCCAGCAAATCCCTTCCACCAATTTAACTAAATAAGCTCATAAAGTAAGCCATGAAGTGATTTTCAAAATTTAAAAGGAATGATGAGATATAAAATGAAAAAGACAAACTATAAATGCTAAGTAGAAATAATTCATTGCATTTTAAAAGGTTAATAAATGGGTACTAAATAATAGTTACCTGTAGGAACTTGATTAAAATTGGATGGAACTGGCCTGAGTTGAACCTTTGTAAAACAAAATCAAACAAATCACTGGCAACCTATGCTGTCCTTTTGTTCTTCAAATCTCCCCAATACCTGCATTCAATTTCCACCCAGCACTGGATAACACTCTTTAATATTTCGGTACCCATATATGATTATACACACACGTGTTATCCAGGGTTAAAATTACATATATGGTCGAATATAACTTACCAACTTGTTGCATATAGTTGTTAATTTACCAATAGTACCAATTCCATGACACAAACACGAGGAGGAAGTTCTTCCCAGTCCCCCAGTATAGCTGTTACACGTTCAATCCAATCTTGAATGGCATCCGTGATATGAGGGGCAACCTGACCAAGGGAAGTAACATGTGAGGACAGGAATATAAGTGATTATACAATATAATAGATACATTTTAGTAACAATGAAAGAACCGAAATAGTTTTTTCAAGATAATCCCCCTTTTTCTCTTTATCAATGATAGACTAACATAATGGTTCTTATACCTCTCCACCATCGTCCAGGACAAACACTTCTCCATGCTCAAAAGGGGATATGGTTCCTGCATCTGTATTCAAGTATGGATCTGAATGTAATGCAAAAGAATAGTTTATGTGAAGAAATTCTAAGAAAAAGCCAATAATAAGAAATTGTTGGATCATCAGACTCGACACAACCCTTTCATCTCATTTTGGGTTTGTGTTCATAAATAAAAGAAAACAAAAGGAAAGAAGTAAAAATCACCGAAAAATACTAGGAATGAGAAAAGAGGAGCAGCGAATTGGCCCATCTCTTGAATTACCAAATAAAATACAGGGACAACTAACATAGTTATGAACATCACAAATACAGAGTATCACAAACACCAAATTTTAACTCTAAAAAATCCCCCTCCCAACAATAGTAAGCATGCCATTTAAATATACACACAACTAATTTAATTAGTATCAAGTTGTATATTAAGATTTACTAAATGCAAATCAACAAACATGTAAAAATACAAACTGTCGCTAAAATAGTGTACACCTTTCAACTAAAGCAAAAGAGTAAATTAACGGCTTCAATAAGAATTTTGACATTGGAGATCTATCAAAATAACACATACACCCACAATAGACACTATATGTTGTAGATATGGCCAATTTCAACCACTTAAATATTTTCACAAACACAAAGCAACATAAACATCTCGAAGCCATAAATATCCTATCATCAAACCATTCTAATAAGACACTACCTGAAGGCGACAGAGGAGAGTGGTTACGCCTATCCTTAGCATCCCTGTCAAAAGTCATAAACAAAAAGTCAAATCCCAATTAGTTTTGGGAGTGACAGGTGTTGTGTTGTTCCCACAATATAATCAATTGATTTTTAATTCTGTGCGTCAATGGGAATGATGAGAAGTTTAAAATTAGCTAAATTGAATATATATCAAGACCAAATTACAAACTTTTAATTAGTGAGCCATTAATGCTTATGGTTTTGAATTTTAAGATTACAGTATCAGAGGAAAAAAATTATATTTGTTTTTTGACACTTTAAAGATTAACATAATATACATTTCTTCTTCATGTATAATCAGAATATCCAAACCTGAAACCGTTTTGATGTTTTTATGATCTTTTTTCTAATTAGTGCCAGTTGGACCAAAAACCATAAAAAGTTGGCAATTGAAATTGAAGATATTATTCCAAATTACTTTGAAAACCCAGCTGGACCAGTTTGTTATTTGTATGGCCTTCTAGAGTATGGATGCAAGTTTCAGTTTGATAAAAAAGCTATTATATATTTATGATATCCACAAAAAATATGGGAAACTAAATATTGAAAAGAATAGAACTTGCATACCTTTCGATTTGTCACCGGCCGTGAGGACCAAATATGATTTTCATCGGCCGTGAGGACCAAATAGAACTTGAAATCATCAGAACCAGTGACCAAATACGATTTTTCACAGGCCGTGAGGAAATCAACACAATTTATCCCTTTCGAATGGGTTTTTCGTGTAGACTTTGGATTAGGGGAACCAAGACTCCATATCTGTAAATTAAAATTTATATGATGGGAGGAAAAATTGACATTTAGTTAAATCGGAAACAGAGAGAGCGATCTCAGTGGAGAAAGATGGAGAGCTGGCCGACGGCGGCACCATATATATAGAGAGAGAGAGTTGGCCGATAAAGAGAGCGGGAATGAGATGAGAGAGAGCGAGCCTTGAGCGGGAATGAAAGAAAGTTTTTCTAATGTTTTTTCTTAGGGTATTTTATATTTTACCATGTGTACTCAATTTTGGCACACTTTAAAACAGTGCCAAAATTTGGCACTATTTTAAAGTGTGCCAAAATGCTATTAAACCGTGCCAAAATCTGGCACAGTTTTAAACTGTGCCTGATTTTTAAAATCAGGGTGTGCTAAATTGCTGTTTTTGGTGTAGTGTCTTCTGAATCTTTCTCTACATGCATTATTTTTTGTAGGATGTGTATTTATTTATCTTGATGAGTTCTACACATGTAGTTATGGTGTTCATGGTTGCGATTTGAGTTGGGGTATTTGATACAAGTTCTGAAATGGTCAGTTCTTTGCTCTTTTGTGTTGGCTAGCTCATTTTTACTGGTTCAATGTGGTGATTATGGTGGCATTTTTGGTTTCTCTGGTTTTTGTGGGAAGTGTGAGGTTGAAGATGGGGTTTCTCTCTCTTTTTGGGAGTTATTTTTTGTTTTTTAGGTTTGTGGTTGCGAGTTTTTGGATTCATGGTTGACTGGGTGTTCAAAATCGATTTGTTACTATTGGTTGATCTTTCAGTGGAACAAATGCATGGGTTTAATTTATGTGGGTTGGTTTAAATTGTGATGTGTGTCTCAACTCACTTACAAGTGGATTTGGGTTTTTTATGGGCCTGTAGTTTGGTTGGGTTTAATTTTTGGGGCTTTTTGGTGGTCTTTGATTGGATTAGGTTTTTCGTTTTATTTAGGGTAGGGTTATTTGGAGTGTTTTTTATTGTTGGGCTTAGTCGGTTTGTTCGGTTTTCTTGGGAGCCTTGGTTGCCCTTTGTTTGTAGGTTGGGTTTTTGCTCTTTTCCTTTGGTGTTTATATACTATTCGCATTTCACCAAAAAAATCAAGCGTTGTCAATAATAAGTAGTGTTGGTATTTTTTGGTTTTAATGTATAATTTAGTGTTGTTAGGCTATATTCTAATATGAGATATTGATTTAATGTCTTCTTTACTAAGTATAAGATTTTTATATATTTGATTTTAGATTTCGGAGATGCAAATATAAAATCTTTCCGAAATCTAAAATCTTAGAGTCCATCCTTTTGAGTTTCCATCAATATTCCTACTTCAAACCGTTTGTCTTTAATTAATCTTTGTATTTTCCCTCTCCAAATTCAAGTAACTTTATATGTGTATTGGATTTTGTACAATTTTAATCACTTATTGTAGTCAGTTATGTTGTAATTTGTTGGGTTAACTTAACTTTTGTGGGATTTTCATGATTTGTTGAATAAGTTTGTTGTAGGTTTACGATGAAGTCAAGGAATAGAAAAGATGGTATGCTAGTATATAACGTTTGGTGGGTTTTCCATACCTGAAAATTATTTGTAGTCATAACGAGATGGTATGTCTATATATAATCAATCTTTGATTTCTACATGAAACCTTTTGCCACATGTCGTGCACATTTCAGTGATTTTCTTACTTCACTTTCTTATAAACACTCATTTTTAAGCTTCGGGATCAACATCTTTTGGGGTTTGTTCTATAGGACCTAATACACCACGATTATTTAGAGATTTGAATTCTGTCATCATGGCATTTTCTCATTTTTGGACAATATATTATTTTTCAATATTCATTTATAGTACGTGGATTGGAAGTATCATTGACCTGTAGCTAAATCATTTATAATTATGCCATCGATGATCATCTTTGGCGATCCCACTTTTCTCTTGTGTATCTGTAAAACATAGAGATCACATTAATATTATGTACCTTTGCTTAATTTAAGAGCTTTACAGTCACATTATGGACTTGTATATCTTTTCATAGACAATAACTTCTTCTGGAATTTTAGAGAAAGTGGATTTTTTTATTCATAACCTCTTCTAGAACATTATGTATAACCTCTTTTGGAGCATTGTTTTGGCATGATTTTATTTGACATCCAATACTAGGGAGTCAAATAGTTGGGACCTATAGGTTTGTCACGCTTCTGGCGTGCAACAAATGTATTTGCTGTAGAATTTATTTTAACCCAATAAGAAAATAATTCCAGTAAACACATTTGTGACTAATCCATGCGACAACATCTAAGGGTCCGTTTGGTTGACAATAGGCAAAAGAGTGGGCATAGTAAAATTTGCCTTACCTAGTTTTTTTACACATGAGGCTATCAAACAACCATTAAGCGAAATTAACGTCAATCCAATTAATTTATTTAAAAACAGTTTTTATATTATATTCAAAAATGGTAAAAACAGTTTTTACAATATTTTTATATTACGATTTTTAAAAAAAATTGTAAAAAAATTTCTTAACAATTTTTTATAATATTAAAAACAGTTTTTAAAATATTACAAAACAATTTTTAAATATTTACAACAGTTTTTTTTAACTATTTAAAATATTTTTTAATTTTGTTTTTAAACTTTAAAACAGTTTTTATATTATATTCAAAGCAGTTTTTTAAAAATGATAAAACTATTTTTACAATATTTTTATATTACGGTTTTTCAAAAAATTTGTAAAACATTCTCTTATCATTTTTTTATAATATTAAAAACAGTTTTTAAAATACTAGAAAACATTTTTTAAACATTAACAACAGTTTTTTTAAACTATTTAAAACAGTTTTAAAAAATATTTTGTAAAACTTTAAAACAACTTTTATAGTATATTCAAAATAGTTTTTAAAAATGTTAAAAACACTTTTTACAATATTTTTATAATGCGATTTTTCAAAAACAAATTGTAAAACATTTTCTTAACAATTTTTTCTAATATTAAAAATAGTTTTCAAAACATTAAAAAACAGTTTTTAAATATTTATAACAGTTTTTTAACTATTTAAAACAGTTTTTAAAATTATTTTTTTAAAACTTTAGACCTGTTTTTATAATATATTTACAACAGTTTTTAAAAATGTTAAAAACAGTTTTTACAATATTTTGCTAATACGATTTTTTAAAAAAATTGTAAAACATTTTCTTAACAATTTTTTATAATATTAAAAACAGTTTTTAACTATTCATAACAGTTTTTCAATTATTTAAAACAGTTTTTAAATTATTTTTTAAAACATTAAAACCGTTTAAGAAGTTGACAAATATTTCCCACTCAAATAGGTAAGCAAAATTTGCCCATAGGTTGTGCATATAAGGTGTTGTACATTGGCAAATAATGCCACGACAAATTGTGCAACCAAAGAGCCAAAATGTGGGCAAATTTTTATATTTGTCTAGGCAAAAAACGCCAACCAAACGGACCCTAATTATTTAATTTTTATAATCATTTGATGTTGCAATCTTCCTTTTCACTTTATTTTCGTATTGAGCGATACAGGGAATTAGATGAGACAAAGTGAAAGTATTCCAAGATATTTCTCGGCGATCTTCATGAATGGGCTGTTGTTTATGAACAATTTGTACTTAAAGTGCATTCTTCCCTCCCCCTAACTGAGGGAAGGGTGTTTCATTAAAATTAAATTTCGCAATACAAGAAATAAACACTATATCTGTCAATGGTTCAAGAAAGGTTAAATCACAATTGCAATATACAAACCCTTATGGTAATAACAGTAAATATATGCATCAATTAAAACCATTAATATCCTGTAAAAATCACTAAATAGGTTAAGATACCATAAGAAATCATAAAATCTTTTGAAAAACAACTAGGGTGAGCAAATGATTATTGTATAATATCAAGTAGTTAAACTATGGAGCTTCAATATTATGACAAAGTTCAATTCTACAACGATAAATGTTGTATAGTGTAACCCCGTGAATAATGCAATATTTTTTTTATTTTAAGCTTTTGTCTTCAAACATTAGAAATAATGTAAAAGGATTTTTCATTGTTTATTTCAATATAGTACCTATGTATTCTAATGCCCATAAAATGAAGATAATTTTTTCAGGAACTGCTCTCATATAAATCATCGCATATGAATGGGTGTGTAGCAGATGACAACACCACATAGGCTTTTTGGAGCCTTCGATAATTTAGTGGGTTCAACTACGGATGAAAACTCAACTATGATGCATAACAAGGTTGGGAAAAAAAACTTATAATTTTTATGATAATGTGGGTTATTCATTGTTTGTTATACAAATGTCACTATATATATAGATAGTTCATAATTGTAAATTACAAGATTCAATGTAGATTGTGAAGGGAGAAAAGTGAGTCCAAGTATAAAGATGCACAACAATATAAATATTTAATTTACGACTAAGAGTTTAGTGACAAATCTTTAAGAAATGAAAGTATTTTAAAAATATTCTCTTATTATACATTCAAGTGATGGGTTGGATAAAAAGCTTCAGTTTTTGTAAATGAATCATATAATACTTAATAACCATAAAAGGTTTTCAGATACAAAGATATAGATCGTTAGATCTAGGAAAAGTCACCCAAAGAAATATGTCTAAAACTTATGTATTTTGTTGGCTTTGGATCATCAAGAATCATGTACCATAGAATAAAATTGGATTATTATGCTTTAAGAACAAAAACATTAACTATAAGAATATGAACTCAATATTTAAAACAAAAGGATGGAAAATGGCCAATTAAAGTTAGAACTTTGGATGCGTAACTAGTTGATCAAAAATTTATGTTCTTGATCATATGATAGATAATTCATGCTCAGAAAGAAGAAAATTTATGTTTATAATATATAACTATGGACGCTAAAATAATTATGATTTATATTTCGTCCAAAAAGTAAAAAGACATTCAGGTTTTAAATACTATGCTCAGTGAGTTAATGACTAGAACTTCAGGTTCTAAATCTGATGTTTTGGAACTTCAGGTTCTTTGGATAGCAATTCAAACTTTAGGTTCTTTTGGGTGAATCATGTCTATAATTTTATCCAATATTGTATAATTACATGTTCTATTTTATATAATATGTATATAAATCTTTGGGTTCATATAAGCTATTAAGTTTAAAATTTAGGACTTCCATATCCAAAATTAAAAAAATATACAAGGATCTTAATGATAGTTGTTTGAAACAAAGAACTTCCACTCGATATTTATCAATAACAAAGAAAACTAAAGCAAGCATTTATATGATGATTGAGACTATTTCGTAACCCAATTTCTGAAAGGTTACTTTCAACAGTGACATGGTGAAAAGATTAGATACACTGTCACTTCAGTCTAATTTTCTTCTGAAGCTCGACTTTGGTGAGGAGGTGTTAATGTGTCAATTTATTTGATATATTTGACTTCAACTACAAGTTCATGTATGTTGAAAGATCGAAATTTTTCGATCATAAAACCCTTAATATAACATCTTTGAATTTTAGCTATACATCCATCATTACCTACATAGCTAGTGGTAGTAATACATGTTACTTAAGTCAAGTAATAAGTGCTTTGATTGCTCCTTATGATGATCTCATAGATACCATGCATCTACATAACAAACTAGAAGTGTATCATTAGATTTAAAGCTTCACACTAATAATTCTACGAACATACCAAGTAATATGATTGATAGTAGTCCCATCCTTGAAAGTTAATGATAATCGTTGATATCCAAGATACTGAATATGAATGCTATGTCCGGCATCATGCATTATGATGCATGTACTAATATACTAATAACATACATGTATGGTACTTCTAGATTAAACTTAATAATGCAATAATAACATACAAATATAGGACTTCTCAACCAAAGTTATATTCATCATCCTCTTTAGGACGATACGCATATTTTAATTCCAAATACTTGAGACCATGAATAAAATGGTGTGCTTAATATATGCTAAAGCATTGCATCAATTCATACAACTGAAGGAAAAATATTTAACAAAAATTATTCTCGATCTTTAAGCCAACACATAACTAATTGCCACAAGATCATACTTTTGAATTCCTTATTTAGGTATTTTTTTTTTCTAAAAGATATATTATAAGGTAGTATGTTGGAGAATATACATAGTTTAGGAACCTTGGGATTCGACGGAGATTTATTTACCCCGTTTAGTATGTATTGAGTGTGTAGATCTTGTTATAGGAGTGAATATATTTCTCGCCCATACAGTAAGGTAGCTGTTCTTTAGATTGATTATCATAAACTATTAGTGTGAGACGATACCTAGATATTGGAGCATTAGGTGTTCAGACTAGAATTATAAAAATAATTATATTTAAACATGCGTAATGACTTGTAATAGAAGAATTTTTTATGTAACTAAATTGAGTAGGGTGTGTGTTAATTTGCTTAATTTATGCACATTTGATTAGGCATAATTATCCATATTTATTCCTCGTAATTTATAGGATTTTACCACCCCGTGAAGTGTAATTAAAGTGGATTTATCTCATATCACTGCTACTGACATCTTCAAGCGAGTACATCGAGTTTCATGTATTTCTCTTAGATTTTTCAAGTATTTTATGCACGCAAAGAAATTAGAAAAATCAGAATAAAGATAGAAAAGAAAAGGAGAAAAATCAAGGGAAAATCCGTAATTATACAGCCAGAATCTGGATGTGGGACCTGAAGAGAAATTCAAGAATTCAAGATCACAAGAATATACGAAGAAATGACAACCCAATCCGAGCAACGGTTCAAAAGATATGAGCGTTAGAAGATGAGAAGAATAAAAAGGAAATCAGAACCGGTTCGATTCCAAAGTATAACCGGTTCACTTTTTCAGGGATTTTAAAGAAATCAGAACCGGATCGGTTCCAAAGTGGAACCGGTTCACTTTTCTACTCGACGAATTTCTCAACTTAACTTCCACTTATTTTGGAGAGTTTGTTCTATTTGAAACACTTGTAAAAATGTAGGATTATTATTCTTTTAGCATTCTAGTATCTTTAAGCTACTTTTCACCTGATAATTAGAGAGGGAAGCAGGCAAGAACCCTAGTTTTCAAATCATGCATTAAGATTCTATATTGTTGAACAAATTCTCAAGGTTTTTAATAACTAGTTTGTCTTGTCTTTCTTATTCTTGAATGGTCTTTTTATTTGCATGTTTCTTTATTTTTCTTGGATTCTAAACTTCTCCTGCATGTTTAGTAATAGTTTAATCATGATTTCTAAGGCATGCAACGTTAGATTTTTATTTGCCTTCTGCGTAGATAAGTCCGACTAAGTTTTTAGTGGGTTGGGGTAAATGAACCCAACCTAGGGCTTACGAATGGATTTAAAAGTGGATAAAATATAATTAACAGTTCAAAGGTTTGAACTTTATCAAAATAAATGTTGTAGGTCTTTTAATTCCATTTGCCCTTAGTAATCAGAATGTTTAAGGGTGCGATTAGAGTTTTGATATTTTTTCATCATCGTTGAATATAATTTTTTATTTGATATTATGAGGAGTAAAATTCACATATGTCGAATGCTTAAAATGTATTTGATGTTTCTTTGAATGGAGAATTAGAATTTTAAAAATTTTATGTTCTATGTAATCACCGACGGTACGGGGGAGTATACCCAAACTCCATTTTCTCATATTTATTTAAAACTCGTTTAGTTCTTCTTGCATACTAGTTTAGTTACTAGTTTAATTAAATTGCATTAGTTGATAGGAAAGTTACAAATGATCATATTTTCCTTTCTTTCTCTGAGTCAATCGTAGGGTTAATCGTTCTTCCTATTCTTCGTCACGAGTATTCCTCCTATTCCCTGAGTTCAACACCCGATTTATTGAATTATTACTTGAGCGATCGACTTGCACTTGAGTCGTAATTCACACACATTAGAGACACATTCTGAGCCACTTTAAGTTTTTGGCACCGTTGTCAGGGAGTAGGTAGACATTTAGGTTAGGTCGAATCAATCCAAATTTTGACCCTAATTCTTAAAAAGCCAAAAATATCAAAAATTCAAAGATTAAAAAAAATCAGAAAAATAAAAAGACAAAAATAAGAAAATCTCTCAAGTCCTTACATGCAAAACCCTCAACCAACTACTCAATCTAGTCCAATGCAAATTCACGAAAATCTTACAGTTGAGTACGATCCCGGTAGTCCACACACCTCTAATGCTCCTCAATTTTGGGTTCAACCTCCTACACTGCCAAACTCCATCACGAGTCACACTTTGAGTCACACTTCTAGGGCATCGAGTGAGGAATTCGAATCAATTGGAGAGAGAGAGATGTTGGATAACGCTAGTTTTGGTACGGGTGAGGGTGAGTTGTCGTATCTTCCCATAATAACGCTCTTATATCCCAAGTGAACCGTCACTCTGGGATGCATTATATTCCAGTATAATGTGGGGCAATTTATTTTTCGCAATGGGATGATCTAGATTCTTCCCACGTTACATGGTCTATAGTAAGAAAAACCATACCTCCATATCCGCGAGTTTAAAGAGGCATGCGAAACTTTTAGTGATCAAGCTTGTTCTCAAGACGTCGTTCACCTCAAGCTTTTTCCCTTTTCCTTGAAGGACAAGGCTAAGACGTGGCTATGAAATTTGGCCCGAACTCGATTGGATCTTAGAGACATATGCAAATAAAGTTTCTCTTGAAATTTTTTTTCCAACATCAAACTAACTCCATAAAATCTCAAATTCAAATGTTCAAACAACATGACAATGAGCCTTTCGATAAATATTGGGAGCAATTTAACGAGTTACTTAATATGTTCCCACATCACAGATTTAAGAAGTGGATACTTATCTCCTTCATTCATGTCGGGATAAAATTAAGTTCCAAACAACTCATAGAAACTATGTGCCAAGGGCAATTCCAAGGGTTAGATGAGCATAATGTTGAGGATCACCTTATGTATGTCAACGAGACTACTCAAGCGTGGTACACATCCGATCCAAATGCTCGGCCTCAACAAACGTCCGTAACTCCTTCTACCTTTGTACTCTATCGATTGGATAAAGAAGTCGAGTTAAAATTGAAAATCGACCAACTTGCTCAAAGTTTGTAAAACGTAGTCGAGTTAAGAGGAAGAGAAACAATCGGCTCCACTCAAGCATTAGGAGATAAAGTGTGTGATATTTATGAGACAGGACATTCAACTGAGGAATGCCCAACGATACCCACCTGAAAAATCATACTTCAAGGGCAAGTGTAAGGGATAGGAACATTTGTGGGTAATTCTAATTTCCCTCACGGGAATTCTTACAACCCTTCATGGAGGAACCATCCTAGTTTTAGTTATAGGCAACAACATGCTGCGTTGAATCCTGATTCACACGTTGCCCCTCCTCCACCACATCCGTATTTCCCACAAGCCCCACATGCACAAGCACCACCTCTTGTGCCTTATGTCACCCTACCACGGTGAAATCTCATGCATACTTTGCACCAATTTATGCAGTCTTAAGTGAAAACTAATTCTCAAAATTCCCAAATATTTGCCAAACTAAATACGAATATATCCAAGATGCAAGCTTCCTTAAGTATCCAAGAGAAGGGAAAGTTTCCTGCCCAAGGCCAATGAGCTCCCCAAGGTCAACCTAATGTTATCTCTATGTCATATGATCATCAAGAGATATGTCAAGATGTTACCAATCTATATAGTGGGAGAGTTATTGATTTATCACCTCCACCACATGACGAACCTAGAGAAAAGGAGGTTTAGCCCGGAACAAAAGAGACCGAATACTCCCCCTTAAATGAGAGTGACAACGAAGACACCACTACGCCCGAAACCATACTGAAGCTGCCCACTATTGTGCCTTTCCCTCAATGATTATTTCCTCCTCCTAAAGCAGCCTCCCATGAGGATGTGTTAGATGTACTTAAGCAAGTAAAGGTGAATTTACCTTATGTCGAGGCCATAAAGCAAATTCCTGCCTATGATAAATTCCTTAAGGATTTATTGATGGTGAAACGTAGACTAAAGGTGAAAAAGAACATTTTCCTAGCACAAAATGTGAGCTCCAGCTATTAAATGGCCTCCCACCAAAGTTTAAAGATCTCAGTGCACCTACCATTTCGTGCATCATTGGAGAGAACCGCATCGAGAAACCCTTACTATATTTAGGGGTGAGTGTTAACATTCTCCCTTATTCCATATATAGGCAATTAGATTTGAGGGACCTAAATCCCAATAAGATCACTCTTCAACTCACGGATCATACTGTGAAGATATCTCGAGGGATTATTGAGGATGTGATAGTCCAAGTGGACGCTTTTTACTTTTCGATTAGATTTTATCATTTGGGACATGGATCCCTCTATCCCCTCGAGCAATCATGTTCCCGTCATCCTAGACCACCCATTATTAGCTACGTCTAATGCATTAATTAAGACTCGAAATGGGCAAATGCCACTCACATTTACGAACATGACCCTTGAGACAAATATCTTCAACATCACCAAGAAAGTGGGTGATGAGGATGATTTTCATGTGGTGGATTTTGTAGAAGAGTTAGTAGATGAGCACATAGAGGGTAATATTGGTGGGATTCATTAGGAGCATGTCTTAGTTTGGGTAGTGAGAGTGACGAGACATACACTGACTTCGAGAGGGAGGTAGGGGAGTTGAGAGAGATATTAGACGAGAGGCTTCCGGATGAGGACATGAGAGATGTTAATTGGGTTTTTAGATTCAAGGAATTACCACCGAGAGAGTCGCGCACGGTTCCCTCCGATGAAACATTTCCCACCCTCGAATTAAAGAAATTACCCTCCAACGTAAAATATGCTTATTTTGGAGAGGATGAGACATTTCCCGTTGTTGTCTCCTCAAGACTAGATAAAGATCAAGAGGGTAAATTACTAGAGATTTTGAGGAAGAACCAGAGTACTTTTTTTTGGAGCATTGCGGATTGAAAGGGTATAAGTCCTCTCATCTGTACCCATAACATCCACCTCAAGCAGGACGTGTAGCCTTCGAGGGAGATGAAAACGCGATTGAACCCCACGATGAAAAATGTCATGAGAGCGGAGATTATTAAGCTATTGGAAAGGGTCATTATTTACCCCATCTTGGATAGCAAGTGGGTGCGTCCAATCCAAGTCGTTTTGAAGAAGTCGAAAATAAATGTGGTCGAGAATGCCAAGGGTGAGTTAATTCCCCAATGCACACCACCAGGTGGCGCATTTGCATTGACTATCGAAATCTCAATGACAGCACAAGAAATGATCATTTGCCCTTACCATTTATCAAATAAATTCTAGAGAGAGTAGAGGGACACCCATTCTATTGCTTCATTGACGATTATTCAAGATATAACCAAATTGAGGCAGATGACCTTAATCAAGAGAAGACAACTTTCACATGTCCTTTTGGCACATTTTCCTACAAACAGATGCCTTTTGGATTATGTAATTCACCCACGATCATTCAAAGATGCATGCTTAATTTCTTTAGCGATATGGTCGAAAGGGGCCTTGAGGTTTTCATGGATGACTTTAGTGTCTTTAGCCCCTCTTTTGACCTTTGCCTTGCTAATCTTGAAAAAGTGCTAGCTCGTTGTGTGGAAAATAACTTGGTATTAAATTGGGAGAAGTGCCATTTTATGGTTACCGAAGGAATAGGTCTTGGCCACATAATGTCGTCCAAAGGTATTGAGGTTGATAGGGAGAAAGTAGATGTCATAGCCAATCTTCCCCCTCCTAAGCCACTAAAGGATGGTCACTCTTTCTTGGGCCACGTAAGTTTTTATCAGAGGTTTATTAAGAACTTTAGCGCCATTTCTAGGCCCTTAAGTAAACTACTTGTGAAAGATGCCCCCTTTGAGTAGAATGAAGCATGCCAAAGCGCATTTAAAAAATTAAAAAGCATGCTCGTGTCCGCTCCCATTATGAAAGCTTAGGATTGGTCCCTTCCATTCGATGTGTGATGCGAGTGATTATGCTATAGGGGCTATTTTGGACCAAAGAAAAGTTAAGAAGGATCATATCATATACTATGCTAGTTGGACGTTAAACGGACCACAACTCAATTAATCCACCACAGAGAAAGAATTACATGTCATAGTTTTTGCCCTAGACAAATTCCACTCTTATCTCATTGGTTTGCCTATCGTATGCTTTACCGACCACTTAAGTATCTCCTTTCCACAAAGAATGCTAAACTGCGCCTCATTAGGTGGATCCTACTCCTACAAGAGTTCAATCTCTCCATAAAATACAATAAAGGACTAAAAAAATGTCGTAGTCGACCATTTGTCCCGGCTCGCGTCTGACGTACCTAATGATCCCATACCCATAGATGAGTATTTTCTGAATGGGAAATTATTTGCCACTTATTCTCTTCCCTGATTTGTGGATATAGTGAATTATCGTGTCACGAGGGTCGTTCCCTCCTATTAGACACCACAAGAGAGAAATAAGTTCCTAACATGGTCACACATGTTCTTCTATGACGATCCTTAATTGTTCAAATATTGAGCAGATCAAATCATCCGAATATGTATACTGGATGATGAGATACCTAACGTCATTTATTTTTGTCATATGGAAGATTGTGGAGGCCACTTTTCTATAAATAAGATGGCCACTAAGATTCTTCAAAGAATTCTCTATTGGTCCATAATTTTTCGGGATGTGAATGCTTATTTCAAATGTTGTGATAGAGGTCAAAGTATGGGGGCTATTACTCAATCAGACATGATGTTGTTGACCCCTATACTCGTCATTGAGATATTTAATTGTTGGGGCATTAACTTCATGGGACCCTTTACTCCCTCTTTTGGTTTCTTATAAATCCCTGTCGTGGTAGATTATGTGTTGAAATAGGTTGAGGCCATAGCTACAAAGACAAATGACAACAAGGTGGTGGTAAGGTTTTTATAAGAACACATACTTTCTCACTTTGAAACTCCGAAGGTAATCATTAGCGATAACGGAAAATACTTTTGCAATAAGACGTTTGAAAAACTCATGAGAAAGTAAGGGGTCATTCACAAGGTTAGGAAGACCTATCACCCCCAAACGAACGGGCAGGCTGAGTTAGCAAAATCATGAGATCAAGCACATTCTAGAAAATACCATCGATCCTAATTGGAAGGATTGGTCTCTCCGTTTGAACGATGCGCTATGAGATTATCGAACCGCGTATAAGAACCCAATCAGGATGTCCCCTTTTCTCTTTATGTATAAAAAACCTTTCCATCTCCCAATGGAGCTAGAACACAAGGCATATTGGGCAATCAATAGGTTGAACTACAATATGGATCAAGTCGGGGAAGATCGCAAGCTTCAATTGAATGAGTTAGAAGAAATACACAATAATGAATATGAAAGTGCTAAAATATCTAAAGAAAGGATGAAACTTGCACATGAATGAACTATCCGTGGAAAGGAGTTTCATTCGGGTAAAAAAATGCTTCTTTACAACTCACGTTTACACTTGTTTCCTAGAAAGTTACGTTCGTGGTGGACCGGCCCATCCCATTTTTTGTGAGGGAGGTGTTTTACCATGTTAGAAGATCCTAAGGGGGGAGACACGTTCAAGGTTAATGGATAATGCCTAAAACCATATCTTGAGGCGTGTGTTGAAGAAGTCGACACATTTTGATTTTCGAACCCTACTTATGGGGTGGGGTGAGCTTCGCGTATGGGGTGATTAGTGTTGTATCAGAGGGAGTCCCATAGGGTCATGAGTCACGATTTTGAAAGGATTAATAACACTGTTTCACAACAAGTGAGAAAGTTTCGTTCAATTGCGGTGAGATTTTGAGGGTTCTGAGGTGAAAACATAGGTAGAAGTGTTGCGAAATTGTCGAGAAGGTAATCGGGATCATTGTCTATATATAAATTCAGGTAATTGGGATCGTCAATACCGCATACAATCATACCGACAAGGTTGCTATTCCCTATGGCCGTTTCATCACTTCCATCCTACAAGATGTGGGCATCGAGGCCCCATCGGTGCAGCCCTCCCTCCCAAAGCGGATCGATGCCTCCTCCCTCACTAGGAGCTCTCTCCATATGAGGTTCGTACATTAACAAGAACAAACCTCTCAAGTTGGGGAGGATATTTTAATGGGTGAGGGACAGGAGGACGAGTATGACGAGGAAGATAACTCCGATTATGAGCTGAGGGGGAGGGACATTCTAGCCGCATCGACGCATTAGAGGCGTAACTTCAAGGGTTGATACATGAATATCGGGCGGACCAACAAGCCTATCGCCATGACAGTAGTACGATCTTTCTCCTATAAGACGAGATGTATAGGTTGAAAGTCGGGTCCAATGTCATGCTCCCTTCATATTTTTACGACCCTTATGACCCAAGCGCTCCCGACATGTCTCACCCATCCCCACAGAAGCCCCACTTTTAAGGATTGATGGTTGTTTTGCTCTCCATTTATGTAGTTCTTCTTTTGGGTCTTTATTGTCTATTTTTGTTAAAAAGAACTATGTAAGCTCTATCCTTTCTAGTTGCTTGTACTCAGTTGGTTATTAATAAAAACTATTTTTTTTTGTCATTTGTTTATTTTTTACTCACTCTTCTTTTGTTTAGATTTTAGTGATATTGAAAACTTTTAAGTTTTTTTTTTTTTTTTTTTTTTTGGGGGGGGGGGGGGGGGATACACGTGCATTTTAAAAAATTCACAAATTTCAAAATGCCCAAAAAATAGAAATTTCCAAAATTCCCCAAAAAAATGAAAAAATAGAATAAGCTAAAAATATTTTTCTCTTTTTTCAAAATAAATAAAAAATGGAATTTAAATTTTCAAAAATATAACTAAAAATTTGTTTAAAGTCTCAAATTGTACAAACTTAAATGCACGAAGCCGAAATTGACCAAATATGGAAATTGAGCAAAAATTAATTACTTAACGAATAAGTGTGGAGATTTTTTAACTCGGTGAGATTTTGAGCCTGTCGGTTTTTGTGAGCAGTTACATGAATCCGAGTTAATGGTTAACTCAACGTTCATTTCAACATTTAAAAAAATCGTTGAAGATCTTTATTCCTTTGTTTTGATTGGTTACGAAAAATAAGTGAAATGTTATCTTGAAAAATGCGGTAAAAATATCTCTAAATTAAATATAATCTCGAAACGCACATGGAAAATAATTAATAATTCGGACATATGAGGTTAGGCCATAGCTTGTTACCCAAAAATATTAGCCATAAAGAATAATGAAAAATTATCCTTTTGCTAGCCATTTTGAGCCTAATAAAAATTTTCAATTTTGTTTGATCATCCGAAAAGCCCAATTAGCCCGGAGTCGTGAAAACCAAAAAATTCTTTAAGTAAGTCCAAATGGTGCAATAAAAAGGAGCAAGAAAAAAATGCTCAAACAAAATAGCAAGAAAAAAAAATAGAAAAATGAGAAAAAAAAAATTGAAAAAAATTGAAAAAAATTTATAATAGAAAAGAAAAAGAGCAAATGCCTAAAAAAGTGCCAACGGATATCGTAAGCTAACTTTTCTAACTCCAAACTTCCAAATCATTCCCTTTTTCACCCAATGCAGCTCATAATCCGAGAATGTCCTAACGAGTCTGAATAATGAAATAATTTACCACATGGAGAGCCAAGACACAAAAAGATAATAAGAGAGATTAATTGGTGTGGATAAAAGATGATGTTTTACATTTTTCAATGGTCGTATTTCGATGATGAGATCTTTTCACCTAAATAAATTTCATCTTTCAAATTTGTGTACGTGAATTCGTGTTCCATTACATTTACTCTTTAAATCACACACATCGAGAGAAATAAGCACATTCCGAGTGATTCTTTTGTGAGAGCATCCGTGAAAAATTGAATCAAAATGAATTTTTGAAAAGTAACGTAATGATCAATCGGTGGAAATTAGCAGTTTGATTTTTTACTTCACACATACAATACAAATTGAGATTATTGAATAAAATTTATGGTGACTATTTTTGGGAAATTTTAAGTATTTTGATTTTTTCTCTTTGAGTCAAAAATGAATTTTATGGGTATATTCACTGCAAACCCTCACGAGAAACCACGCGTCCTACTAGGGTAACCTAAGGGTTTAAAGGCTTGTTGCATATGCAATCGCTCATCCATAAAAAAGACATTTTATCCCAATAAAATATTTTTCAAGTGTTTGATATTGCTTGATTATTTTACATTGCTCGGGACGATCAAAGTTCTAAGTTAGGGGGTTTGATTGGGAATAAATTCTTCATATTTATAACCCGTAATTTAAAGGCTTTTACCATCCCGTATGGTGCAATTGAAGTGAATTTATCTTATATCATTGCTATTAACATCTTCTAACAACACCAAGTTTTGTGTATTTCTCTTAAATTTTTCAGGTATTTCATACACAAAGAAAACAGAGAAATTGGAATAAAGATCAAAAAGAAAATGAGAAAAGTCAAGAGAAAATCCATACTAATACAGCCAGACTACGGATGAGGGACCTAAAGAGAAATTTAAGACTTAATGCTCACAAGAATATAGGAAGAAACGGCAACCCAATCCGAGCAACGGTTCAAAAGATATGAGAGTTAGAAGATGAGAAAAATATAAAGAAAATCATAATCTGTTGTGTTCCAAAGTAGAACCGGTTCACTTTTTCATGGAATTTAAAGCAGTTAGAACCGGTTTGGTTCCAAAGTGGAACCAGTTCGCTTTTCTGTTCGGAAAAATTATCAACTTAACCTCCACCTATTTGAAGAGTTTGTTTTGTTTCAAACACTTGTAAAACGTAGGATTATTATTCTTAGATAGAAAAGAAGTAAAGAACCCTATTTTTCAATTCATGCATTAAGATTCTACATTGTTGATCAAATTCTCAAGTTTTTTAATTTCAAGCTTGTCTTCTCTTTCTTATTTTTGCATGGTCTTTGTATTTGCATGTTTCTTTATTTTTCTGGGATTCTAAAGTTCTGATGCAAGTTTAGTGATAGTTTAATCATGATTTCCAAAGCATGCAATGTTATATTTTTGTTTGTTTCCCACATAGATATGTCCGATTAAGTTTTTAGCGGGTTGGGGCACATGAACCTAACCTAGGGCTTACGAATGGATTTAAAACTGGATAAAATATAATTAACAATTAAAATGTTTGAACTTTATCAAAATAAAGGTTGTAGGTCTTCTAATTCCGTTTTCCTTAGGTAATCAGAACATTTATGGGTGCAATTGGCGTTTTGATAATTTATCATCATCATCTGATATAATTTTTTATTTGATATTGTCAGGATTAAAATCCACACATGTCGAATGCTTAAAACGTATTTGATGTTTCTTTGAATTGAGAATTAGAATTTTGAAACTTTTATGCTCTACATAATTACAAGCCATACCGTGGGTGGGTGTGCGCTCTATGGGGAACCTACTAGGATGGATTTGCACTACACCAAAAAAGGGTTTTTGTCACTTTTCACCCACATATGGTTATCACGGTCAAAAACCTTGACAAAAATATAGGGAGCCATTATCAAGGTCTTTGACCGTGACAAGGGAGATGTCACAGTGATGTCAAGGTTCTTTACCATGACAACATTTATTTGTTTTCATGGTCAGAAAACTTAACACGGCCGTGATAACCAAAGCGAAATTATAACCATAACAGCAACAAAACATTTCAACCGTTCCATCAAAACTCTCCCCCTTTCTATTAGGTGATTGTTCTCTCTCTCTCTCTCTCTCTCTCTCTCTCTCTCTATCTATCTATCCATCTATCTATCTCTCTCTCTCTCTCAAACGATTCAGGCGAAATTGTTCAAATCGATTTGTTCAATTAGGTATATTTGTATCTCAAAGATTTATATTTGTTATGTTGGAATGGTTATCTAAGATAATAATCGTTTATTCTCTCACATATTATTGAATTGGGTATTGACTAATTTTATCAAATAGTTAATGGGTGTTTGAAGGATTTCTTATTTTTTTAGTCCTAAGGGTTAATGGGTGCTACCTTTTTTTTATTTCCTCAATTGGCGTTTAATTATTTTTGATGAATTTTGGGAGGGTTTATGAACTAGTTGGGGGTATTGATGATATCTAGGTTTGAAATTAGGGCTTGTCAAAGATGGAATTAAGTGGTGATGGTGTAAAAGTAGAGTCTTGGTATGTGGAAAAATCAAAGGGTAGAAGGAAGAAAGAGGGCGGTGTGAAGGAGAATGAGAATGGGTGTAATGTTAAGTGGATGTTTTATGGAAGTTGTATTTGTCCAATATCTAAGGTTGATAATTTGATCAGTAGAATCAGTACTCATTGGGGTAATTCTTTAGTTACTTTGAAGATATTGTATTTCCTAACTTCAAAAAAAATTATTGTGATTTTTCTATAGTGACAATCAAGTTTCATCTTGCTTTGTTTAATTTGCTCACTCTTTTGCATGATTGTTTTCCTTTATATGTACATAAGAATGTATGTTGACTAATTTTGTTTAGTTATTTTGAAGTTGGACCTTCTATTGGCCTCTCAACAGGGTACGAGTTGTGGGTGGGGAGTTATTGGCATCTCAGCAGGTGACGAGGTGTGGATTACATTCTAGAGGTATTCAAGTTTTTAATGGACCTTATGTTATATGAATTTCTCCTTTATTATATGAAATTGATCAATTTTCCTGAAGAGTTTTTAAATTTCTTTTGATTGCTTATAGAGGATCACTAAGATTGTTGGTGTGGTTGTTTCATTCGACCCCAAGCCTATCTCGGTTAGCATTTTGTCTGTTTCTATTTTCATATTGGATAAATTGTCTAGTTCAATCAAATTTGTTCGATTTGTTCTCTCTAGTTTTGTATAACACACACACACAAACACACACACACACACACACACACACAAACATATATATATATATATACATAATAATGCTCCTGTGCGGACTAGTCCGCATTTTAAGAATGCGGACCGAATATGTGTCACCTAACGGTGCCCCTAGAAATTATCGCCTAAATTATAGGCACACTCTCTCTCTTTTCTGGGCTCACCGTCAGGTGACACATGTCCGATCCGCATTCTTAAAATGCGGACTAGTCTTCACAAGAGCAGGACTGTATATATATATATATATATTATGTTTTCTTTATATATTTTGAATTTTCATTCGTGTAGATATGAATGGTTTCCCCTAGATATTTCATTATAAACCTATGTTAACTCATGGCACTTATGGTGATTTGGAATTATTCATTAGGAAATTTGTTCCAAACGATCCAGGCTCAGGCAATTTGTTTCAAGGTTTAAACATTTTCTTCTAATTTATTTTAGCCCCAATCATGTATGGTGAATGGAAATGATATTGATTATTATTATTGATTTTCTGCAATTTCATTAGGGTTATTCTTTTTAGTTTTTATTCTGATGAATAATGATCATTTTGTTGTTTGGGGTTCTTGAATTATTGTTGACTGGTCAATTTGAACATTTAGGTGGCCATTGAGTTGGTTGGCCCTAGGCGTTTGTAGCATTTAGGGTATGTAATCATGTTTTATAATTTAATGACCCAATTTAATGATTAATAATTATTATCTGATCCTTTTTGTCTCAGTATAAAGTTAATTTATTTGATTTTATATGAATTTGATTATTTGGGGATTTGAATCAATCTTGGTTGGTTGGTTAGTGAATAAATTTGGATTGTAATCAGTTTAAGCATTATTTCAAAGTCAGTGACATAACCTGAATATGAAATAATTCTTAGATTATAAGTATTCCAATTATTTAAAACAATTCTTAGTTTGGTTTATGATATGGATTTGTATTCTTCTAATGTTGTTCATTTGTATTCTTCTAGTGATTTATTATTATCAGATGACAATTGAACGCTTTATCATTTGGATTTGATCAGTTTTTAGGGATTTGAATCAATCTTAGTTGGTTGGTTAGTGAATATATTAATTTCAATTTTAATCAGTTTAAGCATTATTTCAAAGTCCAAGGCATAACACGAATATGAAATAATTCTTAGACTATAAGTATTCCAATTATTTAAAACAATTCTTAGTTTGGTTTATGATATGGATTTGTAGTCTTATAATATCATTAATTTGTATTCTTCTAGTGCTTTGTTATTATCAGATGACAGTTAAATGCTTTATTCATTTAGATTGGATCAGTTTTGGGGGATTTGAATCAATCTTAGTTGGTTGGTTGGTTGGTTGGTTGGTGAATATATTAATTTGGATTTTAATCAGTTTAAGTATTATTTCAAAGTCCATGACATAACCTGAATATGAAATCATTCTTAGATTATAATTATTCTAATTATTTGAAACAAATCTTAGTTTGGTTTATAATAAGGATTTGTATTCTTCTAATATCATTAATTTGGTTTACTAAATATGTTAAACTAATTCATTATTTATATTTCTAGATCATTTTCTCATCTATATATATACTAATAACAATTTTTGCAGGATATGTCTTCATTAAGGCGCCAGGGAAGTTAGGGGCGAGGAAGGCTCGTCTAACACTAGCCCCCCAGAGTGAGACTAGTTGGGGATATTAGTGGAGAACAAAATGGACTTACAAGCTAGGGCCTTGAAATTGCTCAAAACGATTATTGGCCCCAGGTACAGTGATTGGAGGAAGGTGCCCTGTGAGCTTAAGATGTCCATTTGGGGGGCATTATAGGTACTTTCTTAACTGAATAATATTTATATTTTATCTTATAATTTAAACAGTACTAGATCACTTTATTTTTTCTTTGTATTTGTTTGACAGGAACATTTCGACTTGACCGCACAAGCACGCAACTCCATATTGGAACAACTAAGAGATTAATGGAAAATGTGGAAAAAAATATGCGTGCACAATATTTTGGTCAGGACCAGAAGTCCGTCTTACGACGTAGGGACACAGTACCCGAGAAGGAGCCAATCTCATTGGCAAGATGGCAGCAGTTTGTTGATAATGAGATATCGGATATGCAATTCTCATTTCATGAATCGAAAGGGAAAATCGGGCCAAGAAGTCAACGTGAAATACTCCAAGCGTATATGCCGAGATGGAGCATAGGATGGTACGTTTTGAATTTTATTTCATTGTAATTTTATTTTATTCTATTTAGTGATAATCATATACTAATTAACTAATTTTGCATTATTTTATTTCGAGATACAGGTAGTGGTCCTAGAAATAAGCCACATAGGCTCGATGCCTATGTGGCAATTCGATGGAAGAAAGGGAAGAGTAAGGAGGTGAATCTGATTATGGCCACCACTATTGTAAGTTAAAATTTTAATTATGTTATTAAAATAAAAATTTATATTCATATATTTTTTTATTAATTCATCTAATTTTGTACTTTTTTGTTATTTCAAGAAAAGCTTAAAGAAGTCCATAACTCGCAGAGTGATGCCGATAAGTCATCTCTAAGTATGGACACACTTAGCCAAGTTCTCGGGCGGGATCACAAGGGTCGTACTTGAGGTGTTAGATCTCGGATGGGGAAGTCAAGGCTCATCAGGATCGCGTCGAACAATTATGGTCTAGCACGCAAGGTGGATGAGTTGCAGACCAATAACGCCGAGATGTTTGAGATCCTAGAGAAAATATTGAATAAAATATTTTTGTTTGTCAAGCGTGCTCTTCAAGGCCGAAATGTGTCCAGCTCAGGGAATGGAAAAGAGAAAGTAGTGGATGAGGGGATCATTGCTCCGTCTTTCTCACCCTCAACCTCACTGATACTCCCTAATCTCCATATGACATATTCACAACCCCCACTCATACCCCCTCGTACCAACTAGGCCATTTACAATTAGTTGGGATATAGTGTATTTACTAGACTTATAGGGAGGTGATAGAATAGCCAGGGGGTTGAGGGACCCGAATATACACCCAGGTTCCTTAGTGCATAACCATCCGTTGTAACCATAAGAGCCTCGAGTTCACATCACGAACGTATTGGTATGAAAAGATAATGAAGTCGTGTGGTTGAACGAATGGTGCGACGTACGGACTATTGAGGACTGTGTCAATCCGTATCTAGTATGGCCTACCTTTCTCCTTTAAGTTAATAATGAATGAACATTATGTAATAATTTGATTATTATTTGTTTAGTGTTTGATTATCATGAATATTGAATGTTGTTTAGTGTTTGATAATGAATGAATATTATATGGACTAGTATTTTATTTATATTTTTTTAGTGTTTCATTATTAAGGTTTTTTAACATTGGTTGTTGCTATTTATTGAGAAAATATGTCATATATTTGTTGCTATAGGTCATAATGGCTAGCAATAGTGGCCATATTGCCCAATAATTTTTTATACTGGTGCCCAGATTCGTTACGGACTTTGACAGTGACATGTCCGTGACAAGTGTAGTTGTCAAGGACATGTCATAGTTAAAGTCCGTGATAAGTTATCCTTGTCAAGGTTTTTTACCGTGACATGTCCATGACAAGGTCAAACTTTTCATGAAATTTTGCCGCGATATGTCCGTGATAATTATGTTGTCACCCCGGTCCATGTCACGGACTTATCAAGGTTTTTTACCGTGATACGTTCGTGACAAGGTCAAACTTGTCACGGACTTTGACCGCGACATGTCCTTGAAAAATATGTTATCACCCCCAGTCATGTCACGGTCTTTGACCATGACAAGGTTGACTTGTTAAGGTTTTTGACAATGTTAAGTGGCCAGTTTGGGTGTAATATTGATGGGGGTCGTACGATGTTGACCGCTTTTGGTTCTCTCGCTGATAGAGACGGGATTCACAAGGTCTTACTTACCCCCAATCCTACGTGCTGAGGTACCCGTTCACTGAGTGGGAACAATTAGACCAACCTCTTATATAACCTTGCTTATGGGGCTCGTACATTTGATGTGATGGCACGGTGATTTTTTGTTGTTATTACTGTTTTGGGGTTATATGGTTGAGGCATCCTATAACTATACCAAGCAGTGCACTTGCAATCCTCGAAGGGATTGGGGATAGGCATTAGCACTTTTATTTTCGGGCTTGATCATAGCCCGTATGATCTGTGGTGAGTTAAGTATACTCCCAGATATTCTGGATTGTGTGATTATTGCCTTAAGTATATATTGTGATGATTATAGTAGAATTGTATACACTTTAAATTATGAATCGAGAATAATATTATAAAATATAATAGAGACGTATAGGTTGAACTATGACTTAAGAATATTAAAGACCGATACACTAAATATATACATTTACAATCATAACTAGATATCATTAAAGTAAGAGAATAATGTTTAGTAAGATAGGCATTATTAATGTAAGAGATCATAGAGTAAGAGATTATTGATTCAATAGACGAACATAACATTATTACAGTAAAGTTACTTAATTAAAAGATGAAATTATATCACATGAGCCTCAATTGGGTTTTGGTTTAGAACTGCAGGCTTATTTAGGTTGTTTGGGTTGGGGTAACTTAAATAACTTAAAATAAAAATAATATTTGATGAAGATGTGTTATTATTACTATGTCTTGAATGTATTTATATTCTTAAGAACTATATACTTGCTAGGTTTAATCCTCTCCTTTGAACTGTTTCACAGGTCTTACGCCGCATTCGTTGCCGCGGACTTAAGTTACTAGTTGGAAGAGTTTCTCCATCACCAGTTCTATTTTTATTCTTCTGGTATGTAGGTGTCAAGCATTGTATCTCATTTACATCCATATATTCTTTTATATTTCAGTTTTTAATAGGTTGTATTATTTCAGATTTTTCGTGTTAGGTATTTGTACGAGGTGTATTTTATTTTTTTATTTTTTTTTTTTATTATTATTATTATTATTATTATTATTATTATTATTATTATTATTATTATTATTATTATTATTATTATTGTTATTGTTGTTGTTGTTGTTGTTGTTGTTGTTGTTGTTGTTGTTGTTATTATTATTATTATTATTATTATTATTATTATTATTATTATTATTATTTAGAGTTGAATATTTGGTTTATTGACATTCTTTATATTCCAGAGTTGGAATTCCGTTCTATTGTCACTTGGATGGTATTAGAAAAATTTTAATTTATTCATCTCTTTATTGTTTAGCATTATTTTCACTTACACTGTTTTCATTTATCTCCTTATACTGAGAATGGTACTAAATATTTTTTACTCTCATGATTTTAATATTAGAATTGATCAATCTATTTATAAATCTAACAGAGTTTCACATTAAATGTGTACATTCATCCCAAATGTTCAACTAATGAGAGAATTATTCGAACCTTGGAGTGTGAAGCCTCTAAACGGTTGCTACCCAAATTAAAATAATTTCTGATTAAAAAGAAATATCATATTTTAATTCAAATTCAGCAAAAAATATTTCATTGTGTATAAATGACAGAACAATATTTATAAAAATGATTATCTTGTTAACATATGTTCATTAAGAATACTAAATGAATCAAAATGAGAAAAATTAAATCGCATGCAAAACGAGGATTTTTGCGAGGAAACCCTTGTAGGATTAATCCTTGGGTAAAACCAAAACCTTACACAACATAGGTAAAGGGTTACAAGAATGGAGTAATGATATAAAAACTTGAACCTCTCTTTAGATTCAATAATGTAAAACCTCCATAATAAACTTTTTTCACCTTGTAGTAGCAAAAATGATCACGGATTGTATCCAACAACCATCACGTCTCAACCTGTTAAACACGCTGATAAAGTTGCCTTTGAACCATTATACAAATATTCTTTAAAGTTAAAGTAAACTTTGTTCAATGAAAATGAACCAAGCATTTACACTGAATTAACACTCAGTATGTGTGAGAATATCTTAAAGATTAATGGTGTAAAAAATCTTTGGGTTCACTCAAATCTCACGAACTGTATAAAACTAAAAAAGGAAAACACTAAAGAGTAAAAGTTACTTGAGTTTGAAGAACAAGATCTTTTAAAAGGTTTCAAAGACGTTTAGCACATAAAAAAAAGTTTTAGATCTGTGACACTTCTTATTTCCTTTTATCTTGATAAAAGTTGAAAACCTTAAAATTTTTATGGAGAGAAGAGTTACCTATAGATCCAACTTCAATCTTGTGAAACAAGCTCTCATAAACCCTTTGTGTGTGTGTGTGAAAAGACATCGTAAACCCTAAAATTTAGGGTGATATGTAATTCTTACTTTGGTATTTCAATTTGACATGGTATACCCTCAAGTAAGTTAACATTAGCAATCGGACCCTCAAGTCTAATACCGTTAGTTTAACTTAAAATTAACCATATGTGGCAGCTTATGCGGTGAATGATGTGGCACAAGCTGGCAATGCACACAATAAATTGTTTACATGTGAAAAATAACATGAAAAAATAAATAAATAAATATAAAAAAACTAAATGAAATCGAGAAAAAATTATAAAAATAAAATGAAAAAATAATTTTAATCCAATGAAACTTTATTTAAACCTAAAAAACTTATTATAAATAAAAACTAGAAAAAAATAGGGACAGAAACAAAAAAATGAAAATTATATTAAAAATCAATATATATATATATATTTAACAATTAGAAAAAATTAATAGAAAAATAGAAAACTAAAAAAAAGGGGGGGGGGGGGGGGCACTTAAAAAATTCAAAAATTACAAAAAACATTTTAAAAAGTAATTTAGAAAACAAAAAAAGATTATTTTTAAAACTAAAAAATACCCAAAAAAACATAAAAACGTAAAACAGAAAAACAAATATACCAAATAGCAAAAAAACTGAAATAGAAAAAAAAAGGGCATATACCAAATAGTCCCTCGAACTTTTTTTAATACACGTTTAGTCCAAGCCTTTTTATTTTGAACCAAAAAGATTTACCATGCCGCCAGCGTGGATCTTTAAAATAAGAGAATAATGAACTTTTTGATATAAAATAAATCGATTGGATTAAAGGTGTATTAAAAATTGTTTGAAGAAGTTTTTGGTATTTGATAAAAGAAAACAGCTAAAACATAAGAAAGTTTTTAAAGCTGGAAAAACAAAAAGATCGCGAGTCATTCCCCCGTTTCCATGCCTACCCACCTCTCACTCTCTCTCTCTCTCTCTCTCTCTCTTAAACACACTCACCCACTCACAAGCACACTGATTTGAATCTAAAATCTCTTGGATTTGGTTGGATTGTGATTTTTAAGTTTTGCTAAATTCGATTTGTGGATTTTAATAAAATCTATTGTTAGGTGGTGGGGGGTGTCGGCTGGTCTGATTTTTTTTTTAAATGGACTGTGGGTTTGTTTGAGTGATTTGAGTGTGAGTGAGTGAGTAAGAGGGTTGGGGTCGCAAAGGTGAGGGCGAAAAACGGGTGGTGGTGGCGGGTGGTGTGAGGGTTGTGACGGTGTTTTTCAGTTTGTTTCTTTATATTTTTTATGGGTTTATACCAAATACACCCTCGAATATTTTTTAATACATATTTAATCTAAACGTTTTTATTTTGCTCCAAAAAACCCTTCACCATATGGCTGGCGCGAATATTTAAAAAGAAGAGAATATTAGTTAAATGGATGTTCGAGTGACTTTTTGGTATAAAATAAAACGCTTGGACTAAATGTGTATAAAAAAATATTTGAAGGACTTTTTGGTATTTGATCAATTTTTTATTTGCATGGATTTTATATTTGAAATTTTCAAATAAATGAGTTTATGAGTATTTGTCAGTTTTCTTCTATTTTAAAGAGCTTTTCCTAGTTTTTTTCAATTTTCTGATTTTTAAAATAAGTTGTTGAATTATTTTATTAGTTCTGAGATCTCTCTTTAATTATAAAGGGGAAAAGACAACATAAACCCTTAGGTAATTTAAAATTCTTATGCCAATGTTTCAATTTGGCATGGTAAACCTTAAAGTAGTTTTAGTAATTCAATTAGAATCGTCAACAATCTGTTAATTTCATCTAAAGAAGTTACCCTTTGAGGTTCTAACATTATTACTAAATATACACATTAGGGTTTACCATATCCAATTAAAATATTGGGATAAAAAATACAAATTATCCTAAACTCTAGAGTTTATAGTGTCTTTTTCTCTCTATATAATATAAAAATATAATATTAATTGAGACTAATATACGTAAATGTGC
Organism: Sambucus nigra; assembly: GCA_949130495.1. Taxonomy (NCBI): domain Eukaryota; kingdom Viridiplantae; phylum Streptophyta; class Magnoliopsida; order Dipsacales; family Adoxaceae; genus Sambucus; species Sambucus nigra. Next base: position 500,606,247 of record OX422212.1, read on the forward strand.
ATATGTTTGTTTAAAACTATGTATCAAAGTTAGGGGTGATTCTGAACATGTGTCAAGTGAATGATCACACATAAGCCCCGCTGGTCAATTTGTAATTACTAATATATTGACGACGCAATTTTTATATCAATACACATAAAATGGGACTATTTTATAATTTTTGTTTCGAGGCTTGTCAATTTTTATCAATTTCAAGACCGGTCCTAATCAAAGCATATCATTTATGTACGGCATAGAGAAATTTCTCACTTCGTAAAATTTTACAAGCCTGAAACTCGTGTAAAATAGAATTGTATTTTGAGAGATATTTAGTTTAAATTTTTACACACAAGAAAATAAAAAATGAAATATTCACACAAAGAAATCACAAAAAATGATTTTGTAACTAATGATTTAGGCATTAAATCCTTGTAGTGATAGATGCTCGTTGTGTAGAATACTATAGATAAAAGAAGTGAGAGAGAGAGTCTAGTTAGAATTTTAGGAAAAGGAGAGGATTTATCCCAATTACCTAAAATCATAAAGGAAAATAACTGTTATGAATTTACATTTGAATCGTATAATAAGATGATCAATATAGTATTCTTTCCTATGTAGAAAAAAATAATCATTTGGGAGGGATGAACAAACTAAATTTTCTTCCATATGTAACAAAAAACAATTATTTGATAGGGATGAACAAACAAGATTTTTAGGTGGAAATGTTTTGGCGTTAAACCACCAATTGTTAAGAAAGGTTGTCATTCCCACCAATTGTTAAGAAAGGTTGTCATTCGATGGGAATACTTAATGGAAAATTGCCTAACTTAACGGGAAAACCATCAAAGTGTTGACCTACATGTGGGGCAGGCAAATCCACTTCCCATCACATGAATTTGTGAAGAACTTTCGAAGCAATAAATAAAAAAAAACGAACTTTGTTAACACTTCAATGTAGTCTTTACGAAATGGGATTTTCTTACATAAAGCATTGTGGCCATCCACATGGTTGAGAACTAGCAGATTTAATATTTGTTTGTAGGTAGGTGCATTGTTTGGCCTGGCTATTGACTAACCAAACCCTACCTTGCCTTCATCTGAAAAAGGGAGTTTCTGTTTATGTCGAGGAACTATCAGCACGATGGCAGTTGCGTTGTTATCAAACAGATATAAAATTAGAGATGTTTCAATATTTAGATCTTTTAGACTATATAAGTTAGATAGTTATTCTTTTGGATTAATTTGAGGATCATATACAAAAAAGTCCCTAAACAATTTTTAATACACACTTAGTCTAAGTATTTTGTTTTGTATAAAAAACCCTCTTATTCTCTTATCTTAAAAGGTTCGCCCCAGTAGCATTATAAAGCCTTTTTGGCATGGGGAATGTCCCTTATTTTCTTATCTTTAGAGATCTGCGCCAGCGGCATGGTAAAGCCTTTTTGACATGGTGAAAAACTTTTTGGTACAAAATAAAAATATTTGAACTAAATATGTATTAAAAAAAATTCAAATGACTATTTGATATATGGTCCTTAATTTAAAAATGATCATCACCACTTGTGTGGTAAATCTTTCTTTTCTTCAATTAAATGAAATGTAGCTCTAACTCTTATTTTTTTGAATAAAGACACTTTTAACTTAAAAAAATCATCTCTCTCCTAAGGAAATCCATATTACTACAAACACTTTATGCCTACATCTTTATTTATAAAAAAATATATTAGTCACATTTTCAAATTCTCATTGTTAGTATTTATTATGTGCTAAAAATATTTTGATCACGTATTAGTCACACATACATTTTTTTTTATTTACAAATATATATGTACCGACACTTCTAAAAATCTTAAAACATAGAATTCACGAATATATTATATTGGTACATTTAATGATACTAAAATAAATTAGATCATTTACTATCTGGGGTACGTTTATTTATAATATTAATTGCTTGGGGTACGTTAATTTTCAATATTGTTGGATGAGTGTTATTTTAACGGTTGGCCTTAACATTCGTTTGTCAATTGTGCTTAAAAGAGCCAATTACCAACATTACACATGGCTATAATGACACATGTAGCCTTTGTACAAAAGAAATATGTTTTCCAACCCAAAAATGATATCCAACTACAAAAAAAATATTTTCAGCAAAAAAATAAAAAATAAACCTAATTTCGGTTTAAAAAATATATTTTTGGAAAAAACACGTTTTTCAACAATTTAAATGTTTTTCAACAAAAGAAATATGTTTTCCAACCCAAAAATGATATCCAACTACAAAAAAACACTTCCAGCAGAAAAATAAAAAAATAAACCTGATTACGGTTTTAAAAAATATATTTTTGGAAAAGAAACGTTTTTCAACAATTAAAATATTTTTCAACAAAAGAAATATGTTTTTCAACCCAAAAATGATATCCAACTACAAAAAAAAAAAACTTCCAACAAAAACATAAAAAAATAAACCTAATTCGGTTTTATAAAATATATTTTTGAAAAAAAAACGTTTTTCAACAATTAATATACTTTTCAGCAAAAGAAATATGTTTTCCAGCCCAAAAATGATATCCAACTACAAAAAAAAAAAACTCTTCCACCAAAAAAGTAAAAAAATAAACCTGATTTTGGTTTTAAAAAAATATATTTTTGCAAAAAACAGGTTTTTCAACAAAAGAAATATGTTTTCCAACCCAAAAATGACATCCAACTACGAAAAAAAAACTTCCAGCAAAAAAATAAAAAAATAAAATTCATTTCGGTTTTAAAAACTATAGTTTTGGAAAAAAAAACGTTTTTCAACAATTAAAATGTTTTTCAACAAAAGAAATATGTTTTCCAACCCAAAAATGATATCCAACTACACAAAAAAAAACACTTCCAGCAAAAAAATAAAAAAATAAACCGGTTTTAAAAAATAAACCTGATTTGGGATTTCGACTTGAAAATCTTTTTTAAATTATTTTTATATTTTTAACAGTTTTTTAATATTTTTAAACGTTTTGAATAATTTTATTTAATTTTTTTTTACTGTTTTATAAATTTATATACTGGATTTTCTGGAGGTTTTTTCACTTTTTTTTTTCGAAAACATATTTTTTTTGTTGAAACTCAATTTTTAAACATGTTTTTTTAATCAATTATTTTTAAATAATTTAGTATTTTGTTCTTAAAAAAATTGTCAAAAAGTTTTTAATATATTTATATATAAACAAGATGTATTTATAGGCTGAAATTATAAACATGATGTATTTTTAATATATAAACTGTCAAAAAGGATTTTGAAGATGTATTTGTAGGTTAGATAATATTTCTTTAACTGAAAATCCTTTTTTATTTACTGAAATTATTTTTTTGGGTGGAAAACAGTTTTTAATTTGTGAAAATCCTTATATATATATATATATATATATTTAATTGGTGGAAAATATTTTTAAGAATTTTTCACAATTTTCGAAAATTATTTTTAAGTAATTTTTAACAACTTTTTTAACTGTTTTTTTCTAATTATTTAACCTTATATATATTATCTATTAAAAATATTTTTATTAATATTAAACAACAATTTTTATGGTTTAATTTAAAGGGCAAGGATGTCTTTTATCATGTGAGAGAAAACTATTGATGATGTCAGCTAACGGTCAACTGAGTCAACTAACGGTGTCCGTTAATTTTGGACCCAACGAACTAATATTATAAACAAACGTACCTCAAGCAACTAATATTATAAACAAACGTACTCCAAATAGTAAATGGCCCAATAAATTATCATATTTTACTTTGGTCATTGTGGTAATTTATAATATTGTGTTTTCATCACTGGTAAAAATGCATTGAAGTTGCAAACTGAAACCTATAATTTTCATGTGAACTCATAAGACAACCTCACCTAAAGCTAAAATTTTGTAAAAAATCAAAAAGTATTTAAAATAAGAGAGAAGAGGATAAATGTGAAATCATAATTCCATGTTACTTAAGTTGTCTTATCTTCTCATATTCTCTCTTATTATAATAACTTTTAAAAAAATTCATGAAAATATTTGGACCCGTAATTGCATTTTGAACTTATAATTTTGTTTTGTAAAATTTAAGCTTTCAATTTGTATTTGTAGTGTATTTTTATTAGTGACGCAAATAAATGATCAAAATATTATTTGCAAAGAATAAATACTAACAATGAATATAATATATTTTACAACTAAGGAGGTAGGTATAAAGTGTTTTTAGTAATATGGATTTTTGTCTCTAGATACAGTATTATCATTTTATATTTTTCCCATCTTTTTCAGTTATGTATTTTACATAGAGGACAGTGTAGAATTTGGGTTGGGGAATATTAGAGTTATTTTCTCCATTTTACTTATAAAAATTCAAAAGCAATTGAAAAATCAGAAAATTTGGATTTTTTTTTACAAATTTTCAATGTAATTAAGTTTAGAAACGTTTTCTTTATGTAGAATTAGTTCATAAATCTCTCGACTTATGAAAATTTTACACAGTAGCTATATAATATGATCGAAAGTGGAAAATTGAGGAGAAAGTTAATGAAATTAACGATTAAAGGTAGAGATTTTAATCCGATGATAATTATAGTATTCATCATTTTCGAGAGAATTAAATCTATCTCGAGTTAAAATTTAGCTCAACTTTCTTTCAATGTGTACATCATTGGTGGCATCTTATTCTTTGTTTTGCTCAATTACTAAAAACTAAAAAAAAAAAAAAAATCTAAATTTTAAGCACCATAAGTCTTAGTTGTCGACTTGAGCAACATAAATAACTTAAGTAAACTTGAGAAATGAAATTAGGCCATCATTTTGAAAGTTCGAAAATAAGCCTTAGTCGACCTTTTACATCATTCCATTGCAAGAAATTTGAGCAGAAAAGAAAAATTTAAGCCTTTCATTTGAATATCCAAATTCCTATCTAACTCCAGCTAGCACTACACCAAATCCTATGAATAGTTACGGTATTGGGGCGTGACGAATCCCATGACTCAGTGTGGTCATGGATCGTCTTGCATGTGGTCACGGACCATGACCGTGACTCGTGTGGGTCACGAATATGAGCCGTGATCCATCCATGACCATTAAGGTGCCAAGTTTCCCTCCAAATGTGGTCTCGGATGGGGTCACGGTCTAAAGCCGTGACTATAACCTAATGCCACACTAAGATGGTCACGGATTTGGGTCGTGACCATACTAGTGAACAGTGTATTATTTACATGTTGATGTGTCAAAAATTAAAGGGGTCATGGTATGTAGTCACGGTTTAGGGTCGTGACCAGTGTCTTTATACTTAATTCCCAGGCGAACTTTTCATTTCCTTTGAAAATTTCTAAACCCTCTAAAGTTTCCTTCTCTCTTGCGATTTTGGCCCTTCTTTTACGATTTCGGCTCTCAATCTCAATCTTTCTTTCAATCTCAAAGGTAATATTTTTTGTGTGTATTTCCTTGTCTGTGTATTTCTGTGTGTGTATGTATATGTGTATTTGTGTGTGTGTGTTTTTATATTTCAGTGTGTATATGTGTGTGTACATGTGTGTATTGTGTATATAATATATATGTGTGTATATGTATATGTATAATGTGTGTTTGTGTGTGTGTGTGTGTATTGTGTATATGTGTATGTATTCTAGAAAAAAATATATATGACTAATGTTGGTTTAAGTTTGGGGCTGAAATAAAAAAAAAATATTTAAACAAATGTGTTTCCTTTAATATTGATGCTAAATTTAGGATTAATTTTAGGTGTAATGTTTGTAAGGGATTAATTTTATGACTAATATTTATGAGTTAATTTTACGACTAATGTTTGTAAGGATTAATTTTAGGGTTGATGTTAGGATTGATTTTAGGGATTGTTGGCTTAAATGACAAAAGTAGGTATTCAAAACATAATACATTAACATTGAGATACACACACATACATGGGATTCACTCGTGGGAGACTACGTGGCTCTGCTAGTTTCTTTGGAGTTTTGTTTGGACAAGTTTTGGACTAGTGCCCTAGCTTTTTTCCACTATAGCAAGTGTTCCCATTACTGATTTTAGATAATGGAGTTAGATTTTATTGAGTGAGGGGAAGTAAGGTTTGTTATGAAACTATAGTTTGATTCCACACTCTCCTCAAACGCCATATTGTTGGTGGGAATTTCCATCGTAAAGCGAAGACTTCATATGAGCGAGAAAGTAATCGTTGTTTGAAAGAAATCAAAAGTCGGGTCACAAAGATTTCCACGACCGTAATGTGAAGTAAGGTCATAACGATCGCAAAAAGTGAGGCCGATTTTGGGAGAATTCAACCCGAAGTGACTCCACAATAGTATTCATATATCTTTACGTAAAACAGCCACAAAACGGCCAGTGTAACCCGCAGGAACCGATCGCGTAGTCACGGGACCTCCGGTCTGTGTTTGTATTTTTATGTGTATGTGTGCATGGGATTCACGCCCATGTACATAATAACTATTTAATGATTCATTAGAGCAGTTATTGATAGGAATAATATTCACACCATCATTCATTTTTCTCAGGAAAAATGATCACGGTGATAATAAATGGAAATAAGAGTGTGAAAGGTTGCAATTGGCCCACACTTGTACCTCTTTCATTAATAAGACTTATTTAGTGGGTACTCCGATTTATTAGTATGGGAATAGGAAGATTGAAAAATTTAACTACCGTGTAAACCATGGAGTTCATCTCCAACAAGAGTACTTGTACAATCGTATTTTGTTTTCCCTACCAGAATGCTGGGATAAAGTTGTACAATATATATTTCGTGTACATAGTCCTGATACAGCACTAACCTTGCTTACACTGTTAGAGAAGGCGATAAAAAAAATTCACCCATTATAGATAAAATTAGGTACAAAGAGCATTGTCAAAGATTGTGATGTCTTTTGACACATCCACGTCAAACTCAATCTTGCCAATAGGCAGAAGAGGATAAGATTCCAAGTTCTTGTCACTGGCATATATGCATCTATTATAGATACGCTTCCTCCTAATTGGCCACATGCAAAAATTCATATGTTTTTCAAAAACAAATCCCGACTGGATGGAGATCAGACACATTGAACTTTTATTAAAGTCTTACTATGAAAAAGTAGATTATAATATATGGTAAAAAAAATTATTTTGTTAGTTGTAATTTCATATTGAACTTTGAAATTATGCATCTATTATTATAGATACACATTGAACTTTATTTACTTTTATAGATAATGTTAAGCGGTAATGGAAACAACGCTCCAACCAAAGATGTGACACTAGCACAAGGAGAATTCTCATAACCAATTGGTGATCAATATTCAACTCCACCAATATTTCACTCCAATACTCTGAGTTGCAGTAGGCAAGGTACTCCCAGTAATCCAACAGATATTCCCACCGCTCTTGAAAATGTCGGGTCAGTTGAGAAGAAGCCTATTGGGTTCTCTCTATTGGGAAATGACCCCACAAAGGATAAGAATCACGTTCAACAATTTAAAGAAAAGTGTTTGTCCTTGGAAATAATGAATGTGGGAGTGGGAGGAGCTGAGAATTGGAACCTCGTAGATAAAGCTATTAAAGATGACATCAATGATCAACTCAACAAACGGTTTGAATTTTCTGCAAACTCCAAAAATAAGGTTTTTTATCGGGTTACTAAACATATCGAAGAAACCTTAAGCTAAAGCATTTCCGTAAGGCAGCATCGAGCTCCGATATTTTGGCGCTCAAACACAAATTCTCTTCTAACATTGAGATGCTAGTCGGTTAATGGAATAATTTTCGAAAAAATAAGGTGAATAACTCAAGAATACTTCAAATGGAGAAAAATAAACATAATAGGGCCAAAAAAATTAATGTCCACCGACTTGGCTCAAAATCTTATGAAGATTTGAAGAACGAGTTGTCGAGCAAGAGAAAATGCAACCTAGATGAAGGAAAGATACCAAATAGGGCCAACTTATACATTCATGCAAGACGAGACAAAGATAATAAATTCCCTCCTCACTTGGCTAAGACTCTCGATACAATAGTCTCTGAGTAGTCAATTAGCTTCAAGCCTATTCGATAATATTGACAATGATGCCCTCGCACAGACCTTGGGGAAAGAACATAGAGGGAGTATGAGAGGTTTGGGGTCGCGTATGTCAAAAATAAGATTCAAACACGTCGCACCTCTCGTGGACAAGCTTTCTTCTATTAATAAGCATTTCTCGTCCAACAATTAACATCATTCTTGGACTGAAGGGGATGTAACGGGGCTTCGAAATGAATTGGGAGGCATGAAAGATAAAGTTTCACAAATTTTGTTCCTTTTAACTGGTCGTATACACCTGCAACCCCTAATGCCTCCCAATTTCCCCTTACCTCCTCAAAATTTTCCTCCTTCAACATTCCACTTCTCAGTGCCTCGGCATGCTATAAGTCTTGGATCATCGTCAATAACCCACGGTGACTATAGTGAGAAATACTACATGAAGGACCCGAGCAGTAAAGTTGTCGTTAGGATGCATGATTATCCACACTCAAGTAGGCACTTTAGTACATAATCGGCCTTTGCAGGAGGGTGAGTGTCAGATCCTGGTTGATAAAGGATATATCGGTTGCGAAGATGCTCCCGTGCACATCGCGAGCGGAGAAAGGAATTTGTTAAAAAATTATTTAAACTCTTTTACCATTTGGATAGTTTATCGTTTGATGAAGATGTAGTAATATTTTGCTTATGATGTAATAATATCACTAGATATATTTATTTAATATGAGTTTAAGTGATTGTGTAGTATCGTTGATCGGTGTGTTCTTGTATTTAAGTTATTGCATAGTTTAATTGATTTGTGCATTGTTGATATTTATGCTTTACTATGTGAAATGATAATTATGCAACATGATATTTATTTTATCATGTTAACACAGGACTGCAATTTGAAGATTATTAAATGGATTTTCCACAATATAAAGAGTTGATGGGGGAGACTGACCAAATAGCTAATAGTTATGTTAAAGTTGTTCAAGAATTTATTATCTATGCTTTTAAGAACCTTAACAGTGAGAAGATTTTATGTCTGTGCACCCATTGCAGTAACAAAACATATGAATCTTTAGAAGATGTTGAGTTACATTTAATAAAGTGGAGAATTTTTCAAGATTATAAAAAATGGACATACCGTGGTGAAAAATATGTACCTTATATTCCCGAAGAATAATCGGTAATCGACACGTAACACACCACCAACGAATGAAAGTGTTAAGTGATTAGCCAACACATCATCCATTGACCGACCTAATTGACGATGCTTACAGAGTCCTACATGACTAAAATCACCAGCCTATGGAGACAAATAATGCGTAAAATGAACAATTTGATACTGAATTACCAGGAGACCAAGAATATATACGGTTGAAAGCTAATAAAGTTAGACCGTTGTATAAACATTACGATGAAGATCACTCAGTATTATATGCAATGATTGTTTTGCATCATTTGAAGAGACATTTTGGTTTGTCTGGGCACAACGTAATCGGAATTCTTAAGTGGGTTAAAAAAATCCCCCTAAAAGAGAACACATTACCATAAAATTATCCTACCATGAAGAAGTGCTTGAAGGGTTTTGGATTGAAATACAAATCTATTCATGCATGAAAGTATGATTGCATATTGTACCAGAATGAGCACGGAGAGAAGGACGAATGTCCAGCATGCGATGAACCTAGATGTGTCATTTGTGAGAAGGTAAATGACAAACCTGTAAAATATTAAAAGAGGTCGCAAGTCCCACAAAAGTTTTTGAAGTATTTTCTACTTAGGCCACGGTTAAAATGATTTTTTACTGCACCGTGGATAGCGGAGGCCATGGCATGCTCGATGCGAGGTGGGTGGGAGTCTGATGTGTCATCCGATTGATTCACTCATCTGGAAAATTTTAAACACACGACACCATGAATTTACAAAGGAACAACTTTCATCTTGAAATCTCAACTGATGGGTTTAACCCTTTCGGTAATATAAGTACTAGTCAGAGTTATTGTCCAGTTCTCGTGACGCCTTTAAGTTTCCCTATAACACTGTTCATGAGAAAGAAGGTCACACTATTATCTTTATTGATACCCGAGCTGAAGGCTCCAAATGATGATATTGATATATTATTAGCCCCATTAATCGAAGAACTTAAAGAGTAATGGGATAAAGTGGTGAAGCGTTCAACTCTCACATGGGTGAATAGTTCACACTTAAAGCAGTGCTTATGGGACCTTGTCCCGTTGTAATGTTTATGGTTATTATGGATATCCCATATACGAGGAGGAAACTAAAGACACTTGGATACAACATAGTAGTAAGATGAGTTACACAGGTCATCGTAGATTTCTGTCGACCAGTCACCCCTTCAGGAATGACAAGTCTAACTTTTATCCTATTAGTCTAGAGCATCGAATGGCACCTTCTCATCTTTCTGGTTAGCAGATCAAGGAAAAGGCAGCGGCTGCTACTACGAGGAATAGGTATGTAGGCAAAAAACCCAAGTTTGTAAATTAGAAGCGTAAAGCAAGGGGAGATCCTAACGACCCTAGGAAAGTAAAACTATGGTCCAGGCAATCAATATTTTTTTATTTGTCGTATTGGAAAATCATCGTGTAAGGCATGCAATTGATGTGATGCACACAGAGAAGAATGTTGCAGAACATCAGATAGGAACATATCTGGGTGCATCTAATTCCAAAGATTTAGAATGGGCCCACCTAGATCTACAGGATATGAAGCTAAAGAAGAAAGTCTGGTTAAAAAATGATCCTACAACAGGAAGAATTTCTACCCCTCTGACTACTTTCACTTTGACTACTAGTGAGAAGAATATCCTCTTAGACATGTGTAATACCCCATATTTTTATGGCTTTTAAAATTGGGGATTTATTAAATTTAATTGAGATATTAATTTAATATTAATTCGAAATTTTATTTTAAATATTTACCAACGTGACGTGAGTTAGTAATTATTGGGAATTTGTTGAATATTACTAGATGAGTAAAGTAATATATAAAATTGATTTTATTAAAATTTTCACGAGTGAATAAAATGGCAATTATGGAAATTTAAGTCGGGACGTGCCTGTGTCGTGTCGAGACCAAATTATTATTATTAAAAGTGAATATATTATAAGTCGCCCGTATGATCATTTTGAGTGCGCCAATGTGTCCGGAAGGGTCGAGATAGTCATAAAAGTATACCTGGGGGTTTAGTTTGGACCTCGAGGCATTTTTAGGCCTAATTAGCATCCCCGGAGGGTATTTTAGACATTTTGTATTTTTGGGTAATTAAACCCACGAATTTCCCTAAGGTATATCAGCCATTTGAGTTAGGCTTTTAGGATTAACAATCACAAAACTTAAGAACGGCCATTAGAGAAGATGGTAGGAAGCTTTCCAAGCAATCCAAGACCAAGAACTCATCAGTTTACACCGCCACTACCACTAAAACGTAGATCGCATGAAGAGGAACGTAACCATACCTTTTTCATCCACAAATCAGACCCTTGTGTTCCAGATAAGTATCTATCTTGCTTTTCTTTTAGTTATTATTTCATCCATGTTGGATTAGGATTGTTATACACATGTTTCATAAAAGAATTTGAGGAATTTGATGTTTTAATCACATGTCTTGGTAGAAATAGATATATTCTGGACATCCCAATCATATGTAGAGGATAACCCACGAATTTGTATGAGTTTAGAAGAAAGAAATCTGGAAAAGAATTAGAAGAATGAAAGTTTTATGAAAATTAGTGTTCTTGTTAAATATGATGATTTACCCCATAAATTCAATACCTTTGATGAATTTGGACATGTTTTATATAGGAAATCATGTATAAAGGTATATGTAGCTAGTAGTAATGTTGTTTGGGAGTTTAAAGTAGTAATCATGCATAAATTTGTGTAATTCGGTTTAAATACGTACGATGATTATTATTTATAGAGTATAATGGGTCGTGAGGAGGACCAGGATGGTCTAAATAGATTTCGTTGAATGAAATTTAATATGGGATGAAATTGTGGGTTAACGGGGAGTTTCATTACACATTAGAGATTGTGCATAAGTTCGTTAATGATTTGAGGGACTCGTGAAAGACTTAGACTAGAAGGTTAGAGAGGGTGTACCTACTGAAATTATATTTATCAAAAGAGAATACTTCGAGAGATAAGAAGTAAATGTGAAATATTTATAATTGAGAATAAAAGAGATGAATCCATTATACGAGATAATTGGGTAAAAGTTTACTAAATACGGTTAATAATAATTATGGGGCGTGGGCGAACCTTATTAGAAATTGTATATCTATTTATGTCCGTGAGACTGTGTTCATATATTAAATATTTTATTTGTGAATAATCATACCCGCGCTACTTGCTATCACGGGGGTTGCCGCGCCGGGACATTCTTATCTCGATGGGACCTTTATGCAAGATATTGACTTATACCCTAGAACATAGGATTCCTTGGTACAGGCTATCTGAGAATGATAGTAAAACGGTACTAAGTGACGGGAGGGGTATGTGCTGACCTCTTAGTGACTTGGAACTATGCTTCGCCTCCATTTCGTGTGTATTGTGTTAATACAGTTCGAGAGTGATTCCGAACTAGAATTTACCTTAGTATGAGTGATATGGGGACTTGATAGCAGAGTATGCCAGCAGCATAGAATTTATGTGGGGTGACGATAGTATCTATAATATACGAGTGACTGATATATATATATATATATATATATATGGAAACTTTTCCACTATGCATTTAAGTAGTTAAGGAATGAATAAATGCTCCAACTTTATAATAAATGTTCGGGAACTTTGTAACGGTACAGTGTTGCTCTAAGTAATGTAATAAATCTTGAAGAGATTGATTTTGTTTAAACAGAATATCATAACCTTTCTACTTCTCAGGATAAAACTTTATGGAAAAATAAGTTAGATAAACTTATGAGTTTAGTAGTACGGTAGGCATGCACACTAGATGAGAGGTGAGAATTCTCAAGAGAGTGTCGTATACTAACATGGTTGTTACATTAGCCGCTAAGCATTTTAAATACTTGCTAAACTATTTTAAATTGTTTTACACTCGGGCTCTTACCCATTTTCTGTCATCTTCTCTCTCTTGTATATATATGTATGTATTACAGCTTCCCAGCCATAGGGGCATCATGCTTAGGTTCTTTGGATTGGACGTGCTACAGCTTATGTGGAAGTTGTAGGCTCTTGCTTAGACGACCTCTTCAATGATTCGGCTTTATTTTAGTTTTTCATAGTTAGGGCATGTGTCGCCCGATTTCCTATCCCGTTTGGATTTTACAGAGATTTATGTTTATGTTATTTCCAGTATTTGGTACTCTTTGGAGTAAACTCTTGTCAGGATGATTTCATTTATAGTTCATAACTTGGTTTGGTTTATCTAGATGGTTTAATTCTTGTTTGTTAATTTCCATCCTTCGTATTTATGTGATTATGAAACTGTTGGTTATTTAAAAAGGTTTTCATATTGGAATTTCAATAAAATGTAAATAAGACTTTAAATTGTTTTGACACTTAGCTTAATTATTTAGGGTGTTTAAATTGGAAATTTTATTTTGCGACAATAATGCTAAGAATGAACCAACCGTTCACCTTGATTTTAATTTAATAAAGGACTGATCACATGGTATTTAATTAAACGGGGTGTCATAGGTGGTATCAGAGCATTAGGTTCTAGTGTCCTTTAGGATCTGTGCGGCTTATTATGCTTCTAGCGTAGCTTTCTTTGATATAAATCCCTATGTTTAGGATTGTTGATTTCTTTGGTGAGATTTCGTTCTCCTTCTATCACGTATATATCGATGAATCTCATTTATGTTCAGGAGTGTTCGAATAATGAAGTATGGCAAATGAGGGTCGTCGGGCGAGTAGCGGGAGGCAGGGCTTAGTGAGGTTGTGAAGTATATTCGAGGATGATGATCATAGTTGAGGTCACCCCTATTATGGCACGAGAGGCTAGGACTGTAAAGACGGTTAGGACGCAGCCTACGATTTCCAAATGCTGTTATAATCAAAAGAGAAGACGAATTAGACTCACCCAACGTAGTACGCTTGGGAGAGGGTCAAAGGGGAAATTGAGGAGAGTCATCAGCGAAAATTCTAAAAATGCGGGAATTGTGTGTGTTACCCAACGAAGGTAATATATTCGAAGACTTGGGCATTTGGCGGAGTGTGGTTATATGGAAGTGAAAATTTTGGGGTTAAATTTTTCTTGGCTTATCGGAGTAAAGTTATAATAGTGGGAGTGAACCACCACATTTAATAGTGAAATGTTGCGTAAATGGAAGGACCTTAAGTACAGTTTAACTGCACGTTCCTTCATCAGTTGTTCAGAATAAGATGTGAATGTTTTTCTAATCTCATCAAGGAAGGGTCGGACAGGGGTCCATTTGTAAATGAATTGAAACTTTTACCAAATCTTGTATCAGAGGAAGTGGATACTAACGATAGAGAAGATTTCAAATAGGAGATCAACTCGTGAGGAAAGTTGACAACACTTAAAGAGAATTATGTTGGACAGTCGATCCATATGGTGACAATGTCACGTATTTTCTGTAGAGATGTTAATGCTCTTATGTGTAGGGAGCTAAAGTAATCGAATGTTTTATAAGAGAGTGAGACTAGATGGAATGCAGTTAGCAACGCACCCCAAGAGGGAGAACCATCGGGGGGCTCATTTAAATGATTCGGATAACTGAATTATTTCCAAGCGATGGTGAATTCAGTAAGGGTTATTGAAGCCAGTAGAACATTCCTTAGGACCAACAAAGCTGAGGGAACGATGAGGGTAGGTATCAGGATCGAGACTATTTAAGTTCGAGAGAAGGACAACCCTAATAGGGTCAGTATGACAGGAGATAAGTGGGTTATGTGTTGAGTTATTATGTGGAGAGTAAAACCACACGAGTTAAAAAAATTGAAGCGAGAAAAAGGACAAAAGTATGGTGTTTGCAAAGGAAATGTTTAATGTAATTTTTTATTTGGTTCAGACAGACGCTATATGTCTGGAAGACTATTACGTAGCCAAGGCGATTGGCAAAGCAGAAGTATAAGTTTTATCCTCGGAGGATGAGGCGTGTTTTGTGTGAAGCAAGTGAGTCACTACATTTTTGTTTATTGCTAGAATCTCATGTGAAAAGAATTTAGTGCGTATATCTATAGCGTTATAATTATGTGTATGTTTTTCCTGGTATAGTGGGGTTGTCTTCAGTGATATCCACGGAGGATAAATGGGTGCATTATTTGTGTTATATAATTTATTGAGATTACTCGTTTTAGTGATGTGATATGCGAGTATATTATTGTACTGATTATGGTTTTATAAAAATGGTTAAAACGGTAGTAAGCAGTGATTGGAAGGCTATCGGGGTTGCTGCCTTAGTGCAGTATGTTTTGTTCTGACAAAACCTCACCTACGAGAGGATCAGGCTCGCACTCATTTTATATATATTATAGCGACTTCGAAGGGTATAGTGATACAAAAATGTTTAATCCGAGGGTGTTTAGGGACTTTGTTATTATGATTCAGTGTATATTGGGTTTACCGTTAAGCGGAAAGATTTCACTCATTATTATATGTAACGCTCAGGACTTAGTGGTAGGAGGAGCGCATTTTTATATTTATCCTTTGAGAATGTGAAAGTTAAGACTTATATTCATATGTTTGGGAATGGGATTTTGAGAGTCCCGATTGTATACGTACGATGTTTATGGAATGTGATTACTACCAATACTAAGTAATAGTGCAATTAGTAAAAAGTTCTTTATTTCAGTTCATTTGCAAGAGGAGATGTAGATTTTCTATCAAAAGAAGGAATAGAGGGGTATAGGTTATGGACGGTGGACCCAACGAATTTTTATAACCAACATTTCTAGGTAGTAGTGTATCGGGGGGTTCCTTATTTAGATTTCTCTTTGCGGGACATCCCACGCATGAAACTTAGCGTAAGGTTGGAAGTAAAGATATGTTTGGTCATTAGTCCATGAATGTTGCACCACGGTTGTCATAGGAGCTGGTAATATTAATTGTAAGTTAAAGTTAAGTGACGATTTAAGGCTAGTGGAGCTAGTTATGTGATAAGGAAACATTAGAAGTTTTGTTTTAGCACCCAATCGAAGGGTGGAAAGATGATAAGGAGGCTTGGGAGTACCCAAGTGGTGTAACCACGTTATGTCATGAGGGAAAAAAAGAATTGGGTGTTATGTGTGAAGCATAGGTGATGCTTACACCTGTATGCACGATTTATAGGGTGTGTGGTCATCCTGGTTAGCTGTTGCTTGAACTGTTCGAGTTGAAGAGACGTGGGGATAGATGCGTGGAATATATGTTTGTGTGAGCGAAGTAACTAAGTGGAATTGGTAGAGTGGATTAAGTGTGGTGCGAAGGACGATAATCCATATATACATGTACGATCAGAGTAGCAAACAGAAATTTAGTTGAAAGGCTATGGGAAGCCATTTAAGGGTATTCCTTAAGAAGGATAAAAATTAACTATTATCACTACTAAAAAATAACAATTAAGGACAGCTAATTTGCTGTCCCAAAAGCTCATTTGTTGTCCCTAATATCATTTGGGACAGTCATAAGGACACCAATAGCTATCCTAATAGATGGGCGTCATAAAAGGCTAAAAGGACAACAATTACTGTCTTTTTTGAGTATTTAGGACAGCAATTGCCGTCCTTTTTGTTCCGTCCCTTTAAATCCATGTATTATTACTTATTTATAAGGATACATTTTGTTGTCCTTTAAAACGAAGTATTAGGGACAAAAGTAGTTGTCCCAAATATATTTTGGTGCCAAATGAATATTTTAAAAGACAGTTATAGCTGTCCTAAAAGATATATATATATATATATATATATGTATGTATGCATGTATGTATTTTATAAACTTATATTATAATCAGCCTAAATTCAATCTCTAATATAATAAGATTAAATTAAAAAACAAAAACACAAAGATATTGCCAAAATTTAACCTTAAATACAGTAATAAAACCAAATAGTGTCTTATCACACTTCAAAAAATAAACGCCACCACATACTTTCAAATTGTTATTTCCACTTCTAAGTTAGGTACATTAATATAGTCAAGCGTGGTTATCGATAGTATCAACTGCAACTGCTGATGCTGGTGGTAGTGGGATGCCCGCCTCTCGTATCATACGAGCGATTTCAAGCCTACCTTCTGCTAGAGTTTCTCTCTTGGCCCTCGCGACTCTTTCTTGTATTTCATTTTCTAAATCATCACGCACCATATTAATTTCTTCTTGATGACGATTCTCTCGTGCCTCCACCTCCTCCCGATTACAAGTATCTCGCTCATTGGCCTCCTTCTCTAGTCGAGCAATCTCACTATGATAATAATTAGATGATGTGGTTGAACGTGAAGAAGTTGGTTTAATGCATACTCCCATACACAATGCTCGTCCATGTTCATCAGGTCCTATCACGTCCTCAAATACAACATCCCTCACTTCAATCCGATTTTGTTGATCAAATGGCAGCACATCCAATTGTCTTTTAATCATTTCCCACAAATTGAGAAAAAACATATAGCACAATCAACCTCTTTTCGTAAATGAAACTTGCAAATATCCACCAAAATAAAATTCGTAATGTAACTAAGTCGTTTGGATTGCAATTATCAACATATTTATACCTCTCTACCAGCCACTCCATCATCGACATCGTATGTGAGATCCTTTTTCTTACGTGTCCATCTCCAAACACTCAATTTGTCGATGGGCTCTTGTTTTGACTTCATCTAATTTATATATAAATAGAAAACATTTTAACAAAATCCTAAAAGAACATAAATATAATCATAGTTTAGTAGAACATATATATAATTATACTAAAGTAAGAACATATACTAACTTGTTGCTTTATTACGGCAATTGAAGTTCTCCCAATTCTAGGGTGGGAACAAGCATAAGCACGGTTAATGATATTCCTATTTGCCACTCACTGTAAGTGAAAATAATTTAATGTTAATGACATTTCAAGTTACATGGTATTGTATACTCTCCTCACCAATTCAATGTATTATTTTTAGAAAATTTCGACAGAGTCTTCTTTGTTTTTACATGTAATCCAACATGTTTAATCATCAACATAACATCAATAATTAAAAAAAGGGGCGTTAACGGTCTAGTCCTTGGACTAGCAATTTTGGACAAAAAAACCCGGCCCAACAAATTTTAAACGATTAGGTCCAACATATAAATACCCCGAAATTAACACAAACACGCACTATTCAGAAAACGAAGCGCCATTCAGAAAACGAAGCGCCAAAAACATTGTATTCTCTCTTGTATCAATCGTACCGTCTCTTCGATCGAAACCCCAAGACGATTCTATTTCTCAATCAAATTTTGGTCAACAAAAACATATAAATACTCCTGATCGAAGCTCTAGAAACTCTGTTCGATCAAAACCCTAACTTTCTTCAATCAAAACCCTAACTCTCTTCAATCAAAACCCTAGCTCTCTTCTTTCAAAACCTAATCGTTGAAGTTCTACATTTTACATTCTAAATCAAATTCTTCCAAACAGCACTAACAAGTATGTATACATTCTCTTATCACCTTTTTGTCCTTGTGTATTTTGTGTTCTCATATGTATAAATTTGTAGACATATGGACTGATGAAATCACATTCTTCTTTTTCATGCGTATTATTCATCATATATTTAGAATGTATTCATCATATGGACTGATGAAATCAAACATTGTATTCATCATATGGATTGGAATATGTACATGTACAAGCCCTGTGTTGCGTGTACTATGTGTATTTTGCGTGTACTTTTTAAAAGTACACGCAAAATACACATAGTACACGCACATTGAAAATGAATTTCTCAATTCATTATGCGTGTACTTTTATGTTTTATACGTGTACTCTATAGAATATCTACATGTACAAGCCCTGTGTTGCGTGTACTATGTGTATTTTGCATGTACTTTTATAAAGTACATGCAAAATACACATAGTACACGCACATTGAAATTGTATTTCTCAATTCATTATGCGTGTACTTTTATGTTTTATACGTGTACTCTATAGAATATCTACATGTACAAGCCCTGTGTTGCGTGTACTATGTATATTTTGCGTGTACTTTTATAAAGTACACGCAAAATACACATAGTACACGCATATTGAAATTGTATTTCTCAATTCATTATGCGTGTACTTTTATGTTTTATACGTGTACTCTATAGAATATTAATTTCAAATCCATATTTCATCAATCCTATGTTATTTTGGTCCGCGCCAGCGGCATTTGATTTATTTTCCATGAGTTTTTAAGAAGTATTATTATTTTGTTAATATTTAAGAGTGTTTTTTGTCCAATAGCCAGCTGCATTTGAATCCAATGTCCATGTACACGAACATTGAAATTCAATTTGTTCAATCCAGTGTCCATGTACTAATGTGTATTATGAGTGTACTATTTTGTATTGTTGTGTTATTGTCTAGGAATCGCGTACTATTTTGTATTGTTGTGTTATTGTTTAGGAATCGTACGATCAAGCATGTTCAACTACAAAACTGCTGCTTGCACGTTCGAAGATCTTAACAATACAAAACCTTTCACATTGACAGTCAATAGTACTAATGAAGACGAAATTCGTTTTCTCCTTCGCATTAACGATAGAGCTAAAAGGTTACTTGGTTTCTACTACTACTATGAAGACATTTACTGCACTTTTGATGTGGAACAGCTTCAAGTAACTGAATCGAAAGCGAATGATTTAGCTAAACGAATTGAGCAGTATTGCTTAAGGGGTTTTGATAATGTTGGAGCTTTTAGCATTCAACTATTGTATCACTTCTTTACTGAATATGTTAGGAGTAGAGAATCATGGTTTTTCACTTGTCGAACAACCTCTGTTAGGTATTACCATGAAACTGACAATATATATTATCGCCTTTAGCATGTATTTTTATGAGACTTGTATAAATTGTTTGTGAGAATATTTCATGTACTTTTGTTAAATATGCTTGTATTTTATTGTTTTAATCTATTTTTTATTCTAATTCGGATGTATTTTATTTTTTGTACATATAATTATAGGTTAGTAATTTAAATTTTGTTTATAGATCAATATAATGGGGATGAAGATGAAAGCAAGAAGAGGAAAGAAACAAAAAAAGAGCAGTTCTGATGATAGTTCTTCATCCAGTTCCAGTTCCAGTTCCAGTTCTAGTGTGGCATTGAAAGCTAAACGTCCTGCAAAGAAGAATGACCAATATCGGTCAAATATTGTTAGCTTTCTCCATGATTTGCATCAGATTAAAGATAAAATAAACAATAGCCATATTGAACTTCTTAAGAAGACTCCATTTTGGGAGCTTTTCAATGCCTACTACAGTGAGAAAGTAGTAGAAGTGGACCACAAGAAGACGGATAAAAATATTTTATCAATTATCGAGTTGTACAATACAGAAACCAAAAGTTTCCGTATGAAGAGCAGTATTCCAATAATGCCAATAGATATAAGTGAAATATTTGGCATACCCCTGGTGGAGGGTTTAAAATCAATAGAACTGAAAAATGGACCGAATACTGCTAAAAAATCTGGATTACAAGCACGATACTTCTTATAAAGAATAGGAAAGTCAGAAATTTTGAATGGTTTGAAGAAATCAGTTGAATTGGAGACAGATGAAGGAATTGCTGATTTTGTTAAAATTGTGTGTCTCCACTTCTTGAACACGTTATTTTTCTCCAACTCAAACTTCACCCTTGGATAATTTTGGTTGAAATACATTGAAAATATTGAGGAAATGAATAAATATGATTGGGCATCTGCTGTGCATGAGTTTCTGATACATTCACTTGACAAATCAACAAGTTCAAAACCTAGCACAGCAACTGGATGTGTCATTTTCCTACTGGTGAGCAAAAAAACATTTTGATATTTCAAAATTTACATAGCAATACTCACGTGTAGTTTCAAAATACACGTGAATTTTTCACGTGTATTTTGAAAGTACGCTTGATATTCCTGATATTTCAAAATTTACATACCAATACTTACCTGTACTTTGAAAATATTACGTGTATTTTCAAAATACATGTGATATTTTCTCTTGTTCTTTCAAAATACAATTGATATTTAACGTGTATTTTGAAAATACACGTCTTATATCACGTTTATTTTGAAAATACACGCTAAATATCAATTGTATTTTGAAAATACACGTCTTATATCATGTGAAAGGACACTTGTATTTTACAAAGTACACGTGTACTATGTTTTGTAAATATAACCAGTGTACTCTCAAAATACTCTTGTTATATATTCTGTCAAGTACACGTATTAAATTCATTTTGTTTTTTGTATGATCTCAGTATTGGGCATGTGGGAAATTTGAAATCATTTCTCCTGTTGAAGAATATAAAGAAAATACTCCAAAATTCCTGAAGTGGAAGTTGTCATCTTTGAAACAATGGTTTGTGAAGAATGACATCGCAACAGCAACTTTGAAGCAGGCTACAAGTAAACTAGCTTCTAAGGACTGTCCTGTACAAAAAGAATCTCAGTTTGAAGGGCCAAGTTACTCTTTGAACATATCTATAGAAAGTCCTATACATGCTGATTCATCATCAAACAATGTTGCTGAAGATATTGATGACAATGAGTTTTCACATGGTTGGAATATTCCCCTTAAAAACATTGTGACTCCAAAGAAAAAGAAGGGAAAAGATCAACGAAAGGTTAATTTGGAGGAACAAATTGTTGTTTTGAAAAGGGAGTTGTTGGAAAAAAATAACCAACTAATTAAAGCAGCTGTAGACATTAATGTTGCACTTGATAAGGTGACCTCTTTGGAGGTGGAGAGTGCCATTTTGAATGTACAGTTGCAGGTAGATCATGATTCACTTTTTGAAGCCCATGAGGAAGTGAAGAACTTAAAGGTGGAGAATTCCAACCTTTTGAAGGAAAAAGAGTTATTAAATAAGTTGGAGGTAGAAAATGCCCAACTAGTTGAGTTAAACAATTATTTAAAAGAAAAGCTTGATCAAGTCACAATGAGTGACTCAGATAGAATTAAAGAATTGGATGAATCATTTAAAAACAGGCAGAATCAACACGAATTTTGGAACAAAAGAATGGATATCTGTCTCTGACTAATGAAGATCTAAAAAGAAAGTTCGATGATACATTGCAACAATGGAAAGATGCTGACTTAGAAAAGATGACTTTGAGGCAGAATCTTGATGAGTCAGAGTGGAAAAGAACTCAACAGGTACTTTTGAATGCAGAGTACACGCAGTTTTCCTCTAAAGTACACACAGTTTTCCTAAAGTACACGTTTAAAATACACGCAGTTTTCTCAAAGTACACGCAGTTTTCTCAAAGTACACGCAATTTTATTTCATAATATTTTAATGCAGTTTTATTTGATATTAGATATAATGAAGACTACATGCATTATTTTATTAAAAATAATGCATTGTTTAAAATGTAACATTTTTTTTGTATTACAGGAAAACAATAATAAAATCCTTAATGACGAAATTTCGGAGTTGAAGAAAATGCTTGAAGAATCAGAATTGAAAAAAACTAACCAGGTATCTATAAAATACAATAGATATTTATTACACGCAACACTTTCTTAATTTTATTATAAATTTTAGGTATATTATAAATTTTATAAAGTACACGTATTTTATAATACACGCGTGTACTTTATAAAATACACGCACTTTTATATAATACACGCGTGTATTATATAAAATACACGTAAGTCAAAATCAATCATTTTTTCAAAAAATGCTAACAATCCAACATTCCTTGTTAAATATATCAGGAAAACATTAATAAACAACTCCTTGACGAAATTTCGAGTTTAAAGATTGAATTAGCCTCAAAGAAAGTTGAGGGCAGCCCCAAAATATCCAAAAGCAAAGGACCTCTTACTAGAGGTCAGATGAAAAGAAAAGCTGACGGCGAAACAGAAAAGCTTGAACCAATGAAGAAACTAAAAGAGTCAAAGCTTAGAAAAGGCCCTACAACAATAGCTGAAAAAATGAAGGAAACTCGCGTCAAGCTTGAAGCAATCGAAGCATATAAATATCTCGATGAAGCTTCGAAGAAAAAGATTGAAGAGTTTATTAAAATTGCTGAGCCAGGGTAAAGTTTATCGTTTTATGATTTATCACTTCGCTAATTTATATTTTTTTTTGGTGCAAAAGAATAAGGTTATTATTATTATACTAATGTTTTATTGATTATATAAAATGCGGGGAGTTTATTTTCCAAGGGATGGTTTCGTATGTCCCATGGGAAAATTTACTTGAAGTCCTCAAAAATCAAGAAATTTCAAGCCAAGTATGTAGTCCAAATATTAGACATCCATTAAATTTCAACATTATTATTTCCTCACCATTTTATATTGTGTGAAACAGATAATACTTGCCTTTTGCGAAGTATTGAGATTAAAATTGTCAGAGGAAGGGCTCTCCTACTCACACACTTTTTCTGATTATTGTTGGGTAAGTACAAATAAAATGAAAGTTTTGATAAACAATATTTCAGTTTTTCTTATTAACACTTGTCTATAATTTTTATTCAGTTAGAAGCTTGTAGAACAAACGGAGTCAATAAGAAGGGGGAATTATCCAAGGATTTATTTGAATACTTAGGCAGTTGTAATAATTTGTTCATTGTACTTAGACATAGTATAGGACATTTCACATTATTTGTGATATATAGTAAAGAAAATAAAGTGGTCCACATGGATCCCCTCCGACCGAATGACACGGAAAAGAACACAACATTCTTCGATGATGCAAAAAAATTGGTTAGTGCCTAAACTTAATTAGTAATGTTACTTGTACTTATATTATACACTTGTAGACGTGCATTATATAATGCGTGTACTTTGTATTAGTTGTACATAATTACCTAGATTATCAAAGTACACGCATCATATTTTAAAATACACGTGAAATGAACCAATACAAGTTACGTGTACTTTAATATTATGCGTGTACTTTTAACTCATTAGGCAAAGTACACGCATCATATAATAAAATACACGTGATATTTTAAAATAAAATATGCGTTTACTTTAATATTATGCGTGTACTTTTAACACATTAGGCAAAGTACACCCATCATATTTTAAAATACACGTGATATGAAAAAATAAAATATGTGTGTACTTTTATATTATGGGTGTACTTTTCACTCTTTCATCTTCATATACTCTTTTATTTGTATACACTAAATATTTGTCTTCTTAACAGTTTTCTGTCTTCCAAAAATCACTGTCCGAATTGAAGACTGAAGCAGAAACAATGAAAAACAATGGTTACAAAATTCAGAGGAAATTTGAGGAAGGCACCCCAAATGAGTTTACAATGGATGATGATCCATTGACAGAGCAAGAAAGAAGGAATGTAGATTTCTTGTTGCAAAGTGATCTCAAATTTTAACTAATAAGAGATCACGAATGCCCTAAACAATATAATGGGTAAGAAAAACTTCATTTCTAAAAATTACTAATTTGTATCCTTTCAAAAAATTTCATCACATCATTCTAATTTTTATATTTGTTTTATTGTAATTTCAGGGTTGACTGTGGGGTGTTCTGCATGTACTATATTGAGCAAATAAGCAGAAACAAAGAAATGCAAAAATTCTTTCAAGACCCTGACATGCTAAAACAAAGAGCATATGTACTCAGGGAAATTCTTCTGTCAAAATATTTCTTCCCCCGAAATGGGAAAAAACATCTATAAATTGTGATTCAAATTCAAAACATATATTTGTAATTTGTTTTGTGTTATATTGGTTATTGTTTACAATATTTATTACACCAAAATGGTTTTTTCCAACTCAAACTTCACCCTTGGAGAATTTTGGTTGAAATACATTGAAAATATTGAGGAAATGAATAAATATGATTGGGCATCTGTTGTGCATGAGTTTCTGATACATTCACTTGACAAATCAGCAAGGTCAAAACCTAGCACAGTTACTGGATGTGTCATTTTCCTACTGGTGAGCAAAAAAATATTTTGATATTTCAAAATTTACATAGCAATACTCACGTGTAGTTTCAAAATACACGTGAATTTTTCACGTGTATTTTGAAAATACACGTGAAAATAAACGTGTATTTTCAAAATACACTTGAAAATAAACGTGTATTATCAAAATACACGTGAAAAATTCACGTGTATTTTGAAAGTACACGTTTATTTTAACGTGTATTTTCAAAATACACGTGAATTTTTCACATGTATTTTGATAATACACGTTTATTTTCACGTGTATTTTGAAAGTACACTTGATATTCCTGATATTTCAAAATTTGCATACCAATACTTACCTGTACTTTAAAAATATTACGTGTATTTTCAAAATACATGTGATATTTTGGTATGTAAATACATGTGTATTTACATACCAAAATGGTTTTTTTCCGCTGGCGCGGACCACAATCCACGTAAGGTTTAGACAAACAATGCATCTGATTGTTATGAAACAATGTAAAATTAGTTTTCACGAAAAATACAAGTCATAATTACTCTGTACAATTAATTATCCAAAGTACACGCATTTTCACTAAAGTACACGCAGTGGTTAATATAATAATTATTTATTATTTTAATTGAAAACTACTTTGAAGAATTCATTAAGGACAAAATAACCAAAATCAATTTATTAAGCTCAACTACTCACTTTCCAACTACTTCTGGTCAAGAAATAAATAACTTTCACTTTTTCCTATAAAAGAGTAATATTTGTTCCTTCCTTAACCATTACATCTAGGGTAAAGATTACATAATGGCTATTCCAGCAGAAAACTTGCAAGAAACTCTTGAGAGAGATGAAAGAAATAAAAAAAAAATAAGGCAAATTGAGGAAAATATTTCCTCATATGAAACTGCCTTTGAGCAGTTTCAAAGATATGTGAGGGAAGGCTATTCTGGACTTCCACCCAATCCCATAGATTTATTTGATGTGGATGAGGACCCTCCTCAAACACATGAAGAACTCATTTATTTCTATACACAAGAAGTTCCCCTGAAAATCGCAAAGTTGAAGGAGAAAAAGGCTCTCCATGAAGGCCTTGTAGCTGTCATAGAAGAAGAAATTCGACACTGGTCGAATTTCATTGACTCTCTCCCTGACACCCTGGATGCCTTTGACAAACATCCCTACTAGAAGCCCTGTTTAGTTTTTTCAGTTTTCTTTATTTGAAAAATTGTACTTTATTTTTTTGTTTTTAATAAAAATTTTATTTCTTTCATGAATGTGTTCTGAGTTATTTCATACACCCAATATAGTAAAGTACACGTGAACCCTTATAAACATGATCACGTGTTTTGTTAAAAATTTTAACATTTATAACATTTCATCAAAAAAAATTATATAAATGCGTGTACTCTATATATTACACGTGTACAATACAAAGTACACGTGTAATATATAAAGTACACGCCTATTGAAATAATGGTATAATAATGCGTGTACTCAAGACATTATATAAATGCGTGTACTCTATATATTACACGTGTACTTTATAAAGTACATGCATAGTCTACAAAGTACAAGCAGATTGAAATCTCTATATACTCTAAAATGCAAAACAGGGCATTTATTACGCTTTGCAATTAGCCTATCCACGTGGCACATCATTTATTGATAATTATTACTGACAAGTGGCATTGGGTAATTATTACTCAACTATCTTAAAGGTGTCTCTATTTGTGAATCTGTCTCTTTGATTTCCAACGAACTCAGTTACGCTTTTCAAGTATTTGACTTCCTCAAAAGTGACAACTCTTCATTTCCAACGTACTTCTCTCTCCCTCTTTTCATCCCTCTTTGTAATGAAAAATAAAGTGGAATGGTTCCATGTCTCACTACCCTATGGCCATTGATATAATCACAATAAACATTAAGAAGAATTTTTTTACAATTAACATTGATGTTGGTCCAATTTATAATAGAAAATGTAGTTATTTAATCATCTAGCGTTAGAAACATATGTACTATATAGTGCATTATATTGTTGTAATGGTTTTTCGAAATGATTTTTTTTAAAATTATAATATTTTATATCACCACATGTTGTAATTAAATAACTACAAGTTGTATTTTTAATTAAAACCTCGCTCTTCAATGCAAATGTAAATAAGAAGGATATTTTTGTTACAAATTTTTTAGATATATTTTTTCTTATGTTTCGTACATTGAGCCTCTCTCGCGCATCGCGCGGGCTTACAACTAGTACTTGTATAATAATGACGCTGGCGCGGACCATAATACCCATAGGAGTTTAAGAATATGAGTGACCCAAATATCTTTTATAAAGTACAAGCAGATTGTAATGTCAAAAACCATTTTCGAAATAGTACATGCATTTATATACGTCTACTTGATAAAATTACATGCAGAATACATAAAATACACGTATATTGAATTAGATTTTTGTCATATCAATATGCGTGTAGTTTTCTAAAACATGCATGTACAATTATATTTAAATGCGTGTACTTTAATTATCAATGCGTGTACTTCATAAAGTACACGCACGTTTCATCAAGTACACGCACATTATATTTATATTATGCGTGTACTTCATGCATGTACATTAAGTAAAGTACACACATGCTTTTATAAAGTACACATATATTGAATTAGATTTTTGTCATATCAATATGCGTGTAGTTTTCTAAAACATGCATGTACAATTATATTTAAATGCGTGTACTTTAATTATCAATGCGTGTACTTCATAAAGTACACGCACGTTTCATCAAGTACACGCACATTATATTTATATTATGCGTGTACTTCATGCATGTACATTAAGTAAAGTACATGCATGCTTCTATAAAGTACACGCATATTGAACTGACCATCCACAACTGCTAAATGGTACCAATTATGAATATAAAAGTCAAATGGGATTAGGACAAACAAAACTTTCACAAATGGGACTATTTCTAAAATACCTAAAATTTCTTTGGACATTAAAATGCGTGTGTACTGTACATAACATGCGTATACAAAGGTAAAGTACACGTGAACACAAGGAATAATGATCATGTATGTTTTATGAAAAATATGTGTACAGCAACACACAAAAAAACTAAAGAATGAGACTTAAAAATAAATTACATTCATTTATGTGAAACAAATGGTTTATTAATTAATTTATTCAATCAAATGGTTAAAATGAATGAATTCAACAATTTTAAAAATAGTCAAACGGGTTCCTTACAAGTAGACCTGTAATGACCCGTTTTACTACACCTCGAGCAAGTAACTTCCCTTACTGTGATGTCACCAGAAGACTTTATTCTCTTATTTCTTGGCCTGCCTGTCGGTCTCTTAGTCATTGGTGGAAGGATAGATGAATTTTCAGGAATAAGAATATTTAAGGAAATCAAATCAGGAAGAGGAGCTATAGGTATCGAGTATGATTTTCTGTAGAAAGATACCTTATAGTACTCCTCAATATAATCATAAATACTGGTCCCTTTCCTCCGCACAACACAAAGAGCATGAGAACATGGAAAACATCTAATCTGCCAACTCTTACAAGAACAAGTCCTTTCTCCTAAGTCAACTGTTGCTCGCACTTCTGAATGAACTTCAAATACATTTTGACTTGAGCGACTAATAGTCCAGTGTCGGCTTTTATTCCAATTTTCATTCAGTAACTTTTGAAAAAAAGGACATAGCTCATTTGCCCAAGTCTCAGACTCAACAAGTTTGTTTGCATTGAAATTCTTAATCTTCACTCTCAATTTATCAAGCATATTCATTACTGGTAAATGCCTTTCCTTCAATATCCATGAATTGAATGACTCCGCAACACTAGATGCCATGTCACCATACCGTTTACCAGGGAAATATGCACAGGACCAATTCTCGGGAGGCAAACTATCAATGAAATCGGCAATAGCAGCTCCTCCTTCCTTCTTCAATGCTTCAATATTCTTGTGAAATACATCTACTGAGACAGCATATGCACAAGACAAAAAATCTTTAACAATTTTCTTTCGAAATCCAGTACAATTCCCACGAATTTTCTTTTTTATATTCCCTTGTAAATGATGTATACAGTAGGAATGTGCAGACAACGGGAAGGCCCTCGAAACAGCTTCAAGTAATCCATTGTTTCGATCTGATATAAATGTTATGTTTCGATATTGCTCAACTACCGCACTATGCAAATTGACTAGAAACCACATCCAGTTATCTTCGGTTTCGGAATCAACAACAGCATATGCAACAGGAAAAAGTCCTGAAATTTAAAAATATATTAAAATTAAAATAAATAACATATCCATGTACAATACTTTGTATATTGATGCTGCTGGCGCAGACCCTAAAACACATGGGAAATATATTGTGTTTAATCTAAATTGTTTGTAAATAACAAGACAAAGCATAAAAATGTACCGTACACATGATAAAATGCACGTTTACTCATCAATCTTTTGCTTGGCTTTATTATTAACAAGACTAACATCAACATACACGCATAAAAATGTAAAGTACAGGTGAACTAAACAAAAACATTCAAAGGTACTTTACATTTTTAACATTTACTTTGCTTTATTATTTCTAAATAACAACACCAATCATCAAAGTACACGCATAAAAATGAAAAGTACACGTGAAATAAAGAAAAACATTCACGTGTACTTGACATGTAAAATGCGTGTACTTTAGTTTGTATTCAACATAACATCATCATCAAAGTACACGCATAAAAATAAAAAGTACACGTGAAATTAAGAAAAACATTCACGTGTAGTTGACATGTAAAATGCGTGTACTTTACTTATTACTACACATAAAGTCATCATTATCAAAGTACACGCATAAAAATGAAAAGTACACGTGACATTAACAAAAACATTCACGTGTACTTTACATGCACTATGCGTGTACTTTACTTAGTATTACACATAATAAGACATATCATGACAATACACGTAGAAAAATGAAAAGTACACGTGAACTAAAACAAAGACCTTCAAAGGTATTTTATATTTTTATGCTTGTATTTTGATGTTATGGAATGGAACAAACAAAATTTCAATGCAATACACAAAATAAAATATTTAAAATTCATTTACCATTGTTCCCATTCCTTGCAGTAGCTGATAGTATTGTTCCACGATAACGGCTCTTCAAAAAGGCACCATCAAGAAATAAAACAGGTCTGCAGTATTGAAATCCATAAATACATCCTCTAAACATTACAAATATTCTCTTGAATTTTTTACTCTCATGTTCCACGTCAAGGATGCAATGCGACCCAGGATTATACTGCAATAGAAGGTCACGCTAATTATTCATTAATGCATAAGAAACCTTTTCATCACCATGTATATCAACAGCATCCATCTCTTTCGCACGCCATGCATGTTGATAAGCTATATCAAGACCATAATTCTTCTTCATATCTCTAACTACATCAATTGGTCTCAATAGAGGGTTATCTCTAAGATCATCAGCTACCAATGTTGAAACCAACTTGGAGGCTATCATTTTGGCTGACGGACTACAAAAGACACCTCTACATGTATGCTCATTATTCATTGAACATATGTAAAAGTATCCATTTATTGTAGATAATGAAGCATGAATTCTCCATATGCAATTCTCAGTAGTCTTTTTAGAGCATTCAACCGTCACTCGAGTTTTATCATTCTTCAAATACACATACTTGAACCCAACCTCAACGGCATACTTTCGTAATTTATCCCGAAATTCCACTACACCTCCTTCAAAACACTGTTGCTCATGACTTATATAAGTCTTCCAATCATTCGGAAGATAGACTTTCGACTTACTTGACTCCACACCTCCAAGATAAAAGTCATTTTCAATGCAACTATTAAAATCATTTTTAGTGCCTGATGATAAAGACTCTAACCTCTGTGTATTTGTATCACCACTGTCAACCCTCTCAGACCTTGTATTACTGCAGTCAACCCCTTCAAAAATTCGATTAGAGCAGTCAACCCGTTCACGACATGTATTACATGGAAATGGTAATGAATCAATGACATATATCCAAATGAAATTAGCTTTCACGATCAATTGGGACCGCAACATACAACAAACATCGTTGTCACAAACCAACATGAATCGACATTCATCACCAAATGAATAGCTCAATGAAAAACTCCCACTTCTCAAATTAGTAAACCTAATACACAACTCATTGCATATGAAATCTAATGAGCTATCTTCAAATATTTCAATACAAGCCATATTATCCAAATAACAACACCTTGCTATTACACTACTTACCATAATGTCTTGCAGTAAAACAGAGAGGAAAAACATTTACTTCAAGGTCAACAATTCTAAAAATGTGTGCAATAATTTAATGCATGAAATATAAAAATATTTATTTATAATTAATATAAACTTACAGGCACTTTTTAAAAACCTATACAGGAAGCAATAAACCACAAACATATTATCAAATATCAATCACGTGTACTTTATAAACATTGCGTGTACTTTGAAAACTGATATCGAACTGGTTGTTTCCGCTGGCGCGGACCTATATCAATAAGTGATTCAATACCAAATGAAAATCAAGGACTCTTAAAATTAGAATGAAACATCAATAATATTCATTCAGCACATTCAACTAAGAATTACAAATATTGATAAATATAACTTATTTATTAAGAATCCAAACATAAATGCATAAAAACACAAATTAAAAACATATACATATATAACGTATAAAAAGCTATTCAATCACATGAATGAATATTACAATGAGTCTTTTGAATTAAAACAAAGGACATATACTTATTGTAATCGATCGAAAATAGAAAAATCAACTGCTAATAAAGATAAACTTACAAATGATAGAGCCAAGTGATACAGGTAGAATCGAATAAGAACACTGTAATCGATTATAGGACAGACGATCAAAGCATACGATTGATGTTATTTTGGATTTCGGAGAATAGTCGTTAGTTGCAGAGAAAACTCCAATAGACGATTAGGTTTATGATTTTTTTAAATTGGGGGTATTTATATGTTGGACCTAATCGTTTAAAATTTAGTTCACCGGTTTTTTGTCTAAAATTGTTAGTCCAAGGACTAGACCGTAAAAACCTATTAAAAAAATAACATGCAAAATTCTGTCTACCAATTCAATGTAATACCTTTGTTATTTCTTGACCCCACTGTTTCACTAAGACTTTCCATTGATTCGGGCTGACTTGGGGGGTGTCGTTGCTAAACGCTCTGCATCCGTGTTCAATTCCATATAATACTTCTTCTTAGTCTCATACTTAAAGGATCTCCATTGAATTCCAAGCTTACAACAACATATATTTTGATAATTGTCGGCGCATTTGTGTTAATCTAAGAAAAAAATACATTAGTTATAAATACTAATAATTTTAAATATTTGATTTTACTAATACAAGATTAATTTAATATTACCATCACTTGTTCCCAAACAAAGTCGAGCTTTTGTTGATTCACTTTTATCCAAGAAGGCAAAGTCAAAGGAAACAAATCCCCTTGACGTGCATAATATCCGAGTTGACTTGCCAACTTCGTCGCATATGGTCCAATTGGTTGGCAATCTTTGTCCCAACCAAGTATATTTTTCTCACCATTACCCCATTCATTCCATTGTTTGGCACTCCCTCTAACTTTCCTCTTATGAGAGGACGTGCTATTAGTATCACCTGTTCAAAAGTAATGATCAAGCATATATAAAAATTTACAAAATTTTGATGTATAGATATCTGTTAATATATACCATCATGTGAGATGATTTGCAAGTCATTTGTCATTCCACAGGAGGATGTACCATCGATACTTCCTGTTTAAAAAAAGGTATGCTTCTTGTAAATGATAGTTCCATAAGTAAAGAAGTAGCAACAGATCAAGGCCAACTCTTGGAATTACAATATTTTTAGTTCAAAATGTTCATAATTTCAAAGCGTTCAATGTGTTCAAATTTGGCTAAGGGCTTAGACTTGAGTTTTGCATTCGAATATACCTCAGTATCATAGCCTTCAGATCAGTTATCAGTAAAAAAATTCATATTTAATGTTCGGTTAGCACCATGAATGTTATTAGTTACCAAATTTTAGTTATCAGTGCAATACTAAAGCACCATTAATGTTATTAGTTACCAAATTTCAAGAGATCAGTTATGTTAAGTTAGCACCAAAGCAGATCATTTAGCACCAGATCATTTAGCACCAAAGCATCAAAGCATTATTTATCAAGTGAGAAAGGCAAATGAATACTTTAGTACCAAATCAGATCAGTATGCATAATTAAGACCTACATTAATTCAAATGCAAATGCAAGTGCAAATGCAAGTGCAAATGCATAATTCAGACCTGCATAATTCAGCACCGTCTCATTTAATATCAGTGTCCTTAATTGTCATTTTTCTTGTAGTGTGTGCCGCTGCTAGGACATGAAAAGTGACGGATTAAGACACTAATTTAATAAGACTTATCCAACCCGCCAAATTGGGTTGAATATGGTTCCAGCTCGTAATTTTACTGCTGAGTTTGTCTAGAACGATGGAAAAATCATTCACCTTCCTCTTACCAATTGTAATTGGCACCCTAAGATATAGGAACTGAAGAGATTTAGAGTTATAACTAGTAGTTTAGTGTTCTTGTCCAAGGAAAAAACCACCTCTTTAACTTCATTAAATGATGGAATGGTGCATAAAGTACTATTTATTTCATCCAAAATGAGGCTGGGAATGTGTTCAAGAATGTCATCATACATGGGCAACTCTGAATTGGTTCCGAGTAGCTCCTGAAAATGACCGACTATTAGATTCTCCAGATCAGTAGGATCTATTACACCAAGTGAATCGGGAGCCAGAAAAAGGAAATTCCAAGAAACCTGTTTGATTAATTATAGTGGTAAAGTCTGATACCACATCAAGATTAATTAGATTACCCCTGACTTTATCTTCTTGACATGAAACAATGTTGAAGTCACCACCAACAATCTAATCAAATCTGCCCAGAGAAGACACCCTACGCAGTTCAGACTATAACTCCATATTGTCCATCTTATCATATTTGGCATAAGCACAAGAAAAAATTATAGGAGCATCAAGCACATCAAAACTGACTTTGAGAGACAAAAGTTGTTCTGTATTACCCAATGATTCAACCAGTGATGCCTCCATAAAACCCAAATCTTATTGTTGATGTTAGCTATGCCCCCTTCTAAGTTAATCCTTGAACAAAGATCAACCATATTTATGTCACTAATTTTCAGTTCTTGAAGCGCCACAACACCAATTAATAAACTGAGCTCAAAATTAAGAGGAATTGGTTTAAGAGGTATAGATTTGGAATAACCATTGAGAGGCTTATAATAATTATGAATATCAATGGCAGGTTGCCCCAGTTCTTCAATAGCATTGCAAACAGATGGTTTGTTCTTGTGTGATTAACTGCCAAATATATACTCTTACTGATCAGAGGATATACATTCATAGGAAGGAGAGGGAGTATTAGTCAGGGAAGGATTGTTAGCATTTGGAACTAAAGCTTTACATGATATTGGGTTGTAAAATATTTTGGCCAAGGGAAGAAACTTTAGATTTTTCATGATCAAAGGGAAGGGAAGAATTGTTAAGAGTTGCCATTATGCTAGAACATGTAGAGGATTTATACAGGACTAGATAATGATGAAAGGGATTAACATTCTTCTTCTTAAAGGTGTTATGGGTCCCTTTAAATTCAGGTATGGTTATAGGCTTATTTTGATTTGATTTATGGATCTATATATGCTTACTTGATTGATCTCGCTCAATAGCCTTACCTTTGTCAATTCGCGCAGGAGACTTATTACTAATTAATTCCACTAAAATTGGGCCAACATCTTGTATCACTCTACCATCCATGGCCTTGGGTCACCCATTGACAGAATGCCCAAGATTATTACATTTGAGGCAAAACTAAGGTAGCTTCTCATAACAAACAGCCTGTCAAAATCCCTTACCACCATATCCAATCCATACCCTAGAAGGCAAACTCTTAGACACATTAACTTCAACACATATATACACTTGATAGGATCTTGAAACCATAGCATTAGCGCTGTTTGATTTTAAAGGGACACCAATGAGTTGGGCAATCGAAAATAAGGCCACTTTATTAAAAAAAATGAAGTGGGAGACATGGAAATGAAATCCATAATGGAATAATTGAACAATCACTATCTGATCCACATTCATGGATCCATTTCATAATACGCACTTGAGCTTTGAAGATATACCAATTTTCTCACATCCAAAGCTGCAAATAATCCTCCTCAAAAAATAATTTGATCATCACATGTTTATTATCCAGTAATCCTACTGAAAAAGAGGATTTGAGTGAAAATGAATAAAAATCCTTCTTAATAGCCTCAAGAGGTGGTCTACCATAAGAGAATCGCCCAATGAGAGTACATTTAGAGGGTAGAATTAGTTTCTCCACATCATCGACAGAGAAATTAACAATTGGATCCCCTTTGTAAATAGTTGGAGGAACAATTTTGATTGATTCAATGTTTGAGGATCTAAAAAGGGAAGCAAAAGATTTGGTTTGGTAAATGTCCGGTGGTTTTTCCTTATTCGGTGGTCGTGAAATGGGGTTTGAAAATAGGGGAAAATCAGTTGGTTTTCTCCGAAATTTCAGGAGCACTCAAACACAATGGTAAATTCATTATTGTATGTATCTCTGAAATTTTAGGACAATTAACCACGATAAAAGTTATTTCTATGTATCGGTCAAAAGCATTTAATTCTAGGAGAAGCATTATTAAACATAATACTGGTTATAACTCTAAATCTCATTCGTTCCTATATCTTAGGGTGCCAATTACAGTTGGTAAGAGGAAGGTGAATGATTTTGCCATCGTTCTAGACAAACTCAGCAGCAAAATTACGAGCTGGAGCCATATTCAACCCAATTTGGCAGGTTGGATAAGTCTTATTAAATCAGTGTCTCAATCGGTGTCCTTAATTGTCTTAATCCGTCACTTTTCTTACTAGACGATTTTTTTCCCTTTCATCTGCTATATGATTGTTCTTGAAGCTTGAAATTTTGTTCATTTCAAAGGTACGATCAGTGAAATGGTAAAATAAAACATAAAGTGGCAGGTTGGAAATCCAAATTTCTTTCATTTTCTGGTAGGAGAACTCTTATTCAAATTGTCTTATCTTCTATACTCATCCATGTCCTTGCCACATTTAATCCCCTCTATAGAACCATTCTTCATATTTAAAGAGTTTTTAAAAATTTCCTTTAGGAATCTTCTCTTGCATTTGGGAAGAATTATTACTAGTTGAATGGAAAACTATGATATCGATAGAAGAGGGAGGTCTTGGCTTTGAATTACTATCAGATATTTGCAAATTAGCTATCATGGAGATTTAGTGGAATCTCAAGACTCAAGATAGCCTATATACTAATTTCTTCTGGAACAAACACAAGTACTGTTCAACTACTACTAGCTAAAGTACTTATAAAATAATTTTAGTGATAAAATAATGACAAAAAACTTATCTCATTATAGAGATAGATGGCAGTTTATACTGGTCTCTCTCATGATGAAAATGTTTCCTCCAAGTCCGCCTGGAAGATCATCAAGTCATCTAATCCCTCTTCTTCTCTAAGAATGTCCAATTATAACTCTACGTTTCCTCATAAAATATCTACATTCCTTTGGAAATGATATCATAATAGTGTCCCTATTGATAAGAATGTTCAAAAGATGGGGATATTATTGGCTTTTAAATGTAGGTATTATGATCAAGTTGAAGAGGATCTAAACCATCTATTCATCCATGGCCCTATTACTAGTGAAGTTTGGAATTTTGTTACTAACCTGCTTATTGTTAAGATCTCCTTAATATCCATCAATTCTATGCTAATGTCTTAGTGGTTGAGAAATCCAAGAGAAGACTTTCTTACTTACTTATTTTCTAGCATCCCTGTAGTGGTTTTATGGAAAATTTTCTTATCAGGAACCAATATTGTTATGAAGGTGTCAAAATGGATATAAGCTCATCACCAACAAGGTGATTTATATCATTATATATTCTAGTTCCAGTAATACCCTTAGATCAAAACGATCTCTTAATGAAATATCTCATATGTTCAATCTAAAATTTTTTAAAAAGGGTTATGAGGTCTTACACTTGACTAAGTGGCTTAGACCAACTCAAGTTTTTTTTTTAAATTAATTACTAGTGGGGATATTAAAGGTAATCCAGGTTTGTCTAGGTCTGTTGGAATCATTAGATATTATAGAGGTTGTTTTATTAAATCCTTTTAAGCTTTTGAAGGGTTGGATTCTAATAATAAGGCTGAGTGTATGGGAATCTTAAGGGGTTTGAGACTTTGTTCCTCTCTAAACCTCTCAAACGTGGTTGTGAAATCAGACTCTAAATTTGTTGTTTATGTGATTCAAAGAAATCTTAAGAAACCTCCTCGGTCACTTATTGAAAATTTTCAGCTTAATAAGGAGAATGGTGATCAAGTTACAGCTTCATATATCCATTGTTAGAAGGAATCAAACATTAAAGTAGGTTTTGTTCATTTATTGTTTGATGTAAACAACCTGGAATCATATATATATATATTTTCATTTCATCTAGAAAATGAAAGCTAATTCACCTTTATGAAAATATTAGCTTCATAAAAGATAATTCACTCAATGAAAATATTAGTCTTATTTTCAAGTGCAATATTTGAACTTCTCGAGAAGTAAAAATTTATATACCTGAATTTGAGATGGGGGGTGATGCATGTGCCGCTCTGCTAATAGACGAGGATCTAATCATATTGAATCTGTTACAACAAAACAATATATATGATTAGTTATCGTATCAATAAAAAATATGATAAAACATAACAAATTGTATGATAAAAATAAGAGAAACATACGTCATAATGCTTACATATAAATTTTTAACTTATCAACTCTCATTCTTCGTCCATATCATCCTCACAATCATCAACATCGGGCATATATGTATCAATTACGGATCCATCTACACCTTGTCTCACACAAGTTACGTTTTGATCATGTTCCAACTCTTGCACACTAAACAGATCGAATGGATGAACTTCTAATTCTTCTTATGTGGTTGAATAACTATAAAACCTATCTCTAGGCGTCATTTGAACAACCAAATGCCAATCTGGTTCCAAAGGGTCTTGCACGTACCACACTTGTTCTTCTTCGGATGCAAAGATAAAAGGCTCATCGCTCGATCGATTATCTTTGTACAACAAGTGGTAGAAATTTACTAATGTAAAGTTGAACTCATCTACTCGTTTCCCCAAATGATTTTCTATCCAATTGCATTTGAATAGTACAAACTTTTGGCCATTAAAATATTGAATTTCAATAATGTCAGTCAGTTTTCCATAGAAAGTATCATCCCCAGGCAAAGGATTAGAGTCTTTTCGACTAGCATAGCTCTTTTGTTCTGCTTTTAAAATAACTCCACTATTCTGAGTTTTTCGACGACTATCAACTTCCTTTGTTTGAAATCTAAACCCATGAATAATATATGACTTGAAGCTTAACGCATCCTCCAGAGGACCTAATGCCAAACTCAATATTTCGCTAGATAATTCGATACCTTTTGGCAATCCATCCACCTAATATTTCAATAAATAATAAAACTACGATATGGAAATATAATTAGAATACTAAAAATGAATAAACATACTTACATAATCCTTAAACCACGTGTGGAAATGTTCATTGTGAAGGCGTTGCACAAAATGTTTTTATGAAACGTGAAGATATTGTTTTGTAAGTTCAATAATGTGTTTTCTGAAAATATCATATATGTGTCAAGTTAGAAAGGGAATTCAATAATGCATTTTATATAAAAATTACTTATGGCTAATATATAACTTACTCAATAAATGGCGCAACTGCATCACTATTAGCAAGCACATATCGATGTGCTTGTATACGAGTTACTGAATCAAGCCAAAATTTTCGACCTTACCTCACACCACGGCTAAAGTCATTACCTCCATCATCATTTTGGAAGGCCGATTAGACTTAGTTTCCACATCTTCAGCCATATATCTCAAGCAAAAAGTGGTGCATTCTTCCATAATAACAGATTTAGCAATTGAGCCCTCAGGATGAGCATTATTGTGCACAAAGAGTTTTAGAGTATGCAAATACCTTTCAATTGGATACATCCAATGGTAGATTACTGCACCGGCAATTACTAACTCATCAACCAAATGTATTGGCAAGTGCTCTATCACATCAAAGAATCTCGGGGGGAATATTTTCTCAAGAGTGCAAAGTGTAAGAGGCATACGATCTTTTAATTTTTCTACATCAACCAAAGTATTTGTACTTGAGCACTACACTGAAAAATAGTTGCTTAGTTCAATTAATGCTTTGACAACATGTTTCGACAGTACCCTCCGTAGTGCTATTGGAAGTAATTGTTGCATTGAAATGTGATTGTCATGGCTTTTTAGTCCCCATATACTTCTCTCTTAAGGGTGAACACATCTCGAAATATTCGATGAATAGCCATCTGGTACTTTAACATCCTACAACACTTTTAGAAAAATATCCTTCTCTTTGTTGCTCATTGTAAACTCTGCTGGAGCTATGTACTCCAAATATTTCCCGCATGTTTGGGGATGTAGTGGTCGTCTGATGCTCATCTCTTGCAGGTCTTTTCTGGCCTTTAAATTGTCTTTAGTTTTATCTTTAATGCCCATCAATGTAAATAAGATACTGTCACACACATTTTTTTTAATATGCATAACATCAAGATAGTGGCGAATCAAATTATGCTCCCAATATGGCAATTCAAAAAAGATACTTTTCTTTTTCTAATTTAATCTCGTCTTCGGCACCACATCTTTTATTGTCTTCGCAAGCTCTTTTTCTAATTGTTCTCTTTTCCTCTTTCTAAAAACAGCTTCCTTCTTGTATTCAGTTTCAATGTCGAGCTCATTTAACTGTTGCAAAACTTATGATCCTAATAATTTCAATGGAGGTGGTCTGAAATCAACATTACCATTAAAATTTGTTTCCTCTTTTCGAAACCTATGGCGCAGAGGTAAGAATCGATGATGACCCCAATAACAATACTTTTTACCATAAGTTAATCGAGTCGCTTGATGATCTTTGTTACAATAAGGACAAGCAAATTCACCTTTCGTGCTCCATCCCGATAGCATGGCATATGCCGAAAAATCATTAAATGTCCACAACAACGCTGCACGCAACTGGAAAAATTATTTACTCGATACATCATAAGTAGTCACTCCATCACTCCATAACTCTTTTATCTCATCAGTCAGTAATACCCTCCGGACAATTTTCATATAACTTTCTTTTCGCATCTTTTAGGAGTTTGAAATATTTTGGCATGTCACCATCAGGCACCACATCTTCTACTCCATGTCCATCACTACATGAATTTGCATGTGTCTGTGGAACTCCCCTTCCCTCTTGTACCATTGCATTCATATTTCCTCCCAAGCTCGATTCATATGATATATCATCAAGTGACACATCATTACCAAAATTACATGTATTGTCCTCCAATGCATCAACCAACTCCCCATGATAAATCCAATCCTTATAACTCCTGTCAAAACCATGCATCTCTATGTAACCCTTCATAGTGTGTAGGTTGTGGTAGACTCGATTTACACATTTACAACATGGGTATTTGATGCATGGAGATTGCATATTTTTATTCCTATATGCAAAGCTAATAAACCTTTCAACCCCATCAATGTATTCTTTTGAATTCCAATCACGTGATTCGATCCAACTTTTATCCATATCAACTACTAAGACATAATTCAATAAACAACAAAAATTTATTAGCATACATATACAAGATAAACAATTTAAACATAATAAGATATAGATAGTTAGTGTGACATAATATT
Source organism: Sambucus nigra (assembly GCA_949130495.1). Taxonomy (NCBI): domain Eukaryota; kingdom Viridiplantae; phylum Streptophyta; class Magnoliopsida; order Dipsacales; family Adoxaceae; genus Sambucus; species Sambucus nigra. The sequence continues at coordinate 500,647,255 of OX422212.1, forward strand.
AAAGGAAACATCGTTTGAGCAATTCCACACACACACACACACACAAACATTCATGCGATTACTTCTAAATCTAAATCATTCCACAAGCCTATATTTTCTCATTCTAAAAAATATTATCTTCATCATCACATTTTCAGACATAAATAAATATAAATCTAAAACTACATCGTAAAAAAGAAACCTGCAAACTCCTTTATTTCATTTCTACCCTTCCAACTACAATTCCACACACACACACACACAAACATACATGCGATTACTTCTAAATCTAAATCATTCCACAAGCCTATATTTTCTCATTCTAAAAAATCTTATCTTCATCATCACATTTTCAAACGTACATAAATATAAATCTAAAACTACATCGTAAAAAGAAACCTGGAAACTCCCAAGGCTCAGACTTATAAATATCGATTTTCAAAACAGCTTTAAAGCAAAAGGGCCTGGCACACAAAATTTTCAATGTATGATTCATAACTGATTTGTAATGTAGTTCATAAGTTATAATTTATTCCCCAAAAAATTAATGGAAATCCCATTATGAGTTCAACCCAACTTTCGCACCTTAAACCCATAAATTTAAAGTATCCCATTGTGGATGGCCTGACATTCAAAATTTATTAATGCATGTTGAATTTCTATGCGCCGGATAATATTAGAATTTAACGTTATTGTATATATTATTTTTTAAAACAACTGTTAATTTCAAGGCAATCCATAAAGTAAACATAATTGTTAATTTCGACCGAGAGCTTCAACCATAGACAACATTTAGTACCCAAAAACTAATCCTTTTATCTTACTTACTTAGTTGTCAATATTGCAGTGATTAATATCTTTTGGACCCGTATGCTCATTTGGACACCACACATCAATTGATGCATTTTTAATACCTTAGCTATGTCAAATAACAACCTAAAGTACTAATTCTGCCTTCACTTTCACTATCAAATTTGGACTTCAAAAATATAAGGGGCCCAAATTCTTGTCTTGGATAAGAAACTCTCAAAAATCAAACATGGCATAGTTGGTATATTATATATATCCAATAAATTGTTATCAGTAACCCCTTAAATAGAATATACTCTACATTTCTGAAAAAGTTATTGCATACTCTTGCATCAAGAACACCCCGATTTTAAAAGCACTACTCAGCCAAAATTAGTAGTATAGAACCCACCAGCAATGAAAATGTTTCCCTTTTCAAAAAAATTCACAAAACGCCTTAGTCTTGTGTACGGAATCCAATCTTTGCACATAAAATTAGTCTATAATCAAACGCAAAATCTTTGCACACAAAATCAGTTCTATAATTAAAAACAAAATCAGTTCTATAATCAAAAACAAAATCAGTTCTGTAATCAAACACAAAATCAAATAAAAAATCAGTTCTATATAAGTAAGCCCGCATACCTTTATTTTTCAAGATTTTATTCTTCGGGAAAGAACCCAACAAGTTTTATGAGAGAGAGAGAGAGAGAGAGAGAGAGAGAGAGAGAGCGGGAGAATAGAGAAGCGGGTTTCACAAAAGCTTCGAAGTATTGATAAAATCGTCCGAAGGTATCTATTTTAGATTACAAAATACAATATAAAACCAGTGTTGTCTCAATTGAGTCATCAACGGTCGGAGCTCCGAAAGTATTGATAAAACAAATATAGATACTTGTTTCACGAGAGAGAGAGAGTGTGCGATTGATAAGAGAGAGAGAGATTGAGAGAGCTAAGCGGGTGAGTCTGAAGGTATCTAGTTCATGATATCGTGAAGATACCTGGTTCACGATATCGTGAGTCTGAAGGTATTTGCTCGGGTGAGGAGAGAGATGAGCGGGTGAGTCAGTTATTTGATAGTAGAGGGAATGAAAAAAATAAATAAATAAATAATTTGGGGAATGGAGGGAAAAAAAGAGGGAAACAAAAATTTTAAAGGACGAGTATTTGCTGTCCTATTAGAGGACTTAAGGACAATAAATATTTGATGTCCTTAAAACTATTATAAAGGATGCTTAAAAAATTAGATGTCCTTTATAATAGATCTAAAAGGACAACTATAATTTGTTGTCCCTTATTTATTTTTTTAAAGGACAGTTTTAAAGTTGTCCCTAATAACGGTATCCTTAATTGTCATTTTTCTTGTAGTGTATGGAAAACACTCGGAGAGGAGTTTTACCTAGTCAAGGGTTGAAAGTGACTTACGCGTAGGTTGAATGATGATGTTAGTAAGGTATAAAGGTTTAGCAGTGCACATCGTAGAGAAAAGTGCACGGGTCAAAACTTTCGATATACGCTAAGAACAGAAGGGGAGTGATAAGTGTCAGTTAATGTGAATCATTACAAGTGAACGTCGATGTTGGAGGGACATAGTGAGTAGTCTCTGTGGGCACCACTCATAGATAGAAATCAGTTGGATAAATGAGAGAATTTTGTAGCAAACCTACGATTTCAAAAAAATAAAAATAGAAGAGAGCAATTGTGTGAAATTTCTTGGATGGGGTGCTAACTTCAAGGTAAGGTCACGAGCTCCTTAGAATGTGTGGAACAAGTTGATTTAAAAGAAAGTAATTATTATTCTTTTGCATGGTATACACTATTAGACAGTGTGCCCCAACCTTTCTTTGAAAATAAGAATCGCGTCGGTAAGAGGTTCTTCCCTGTATTATTCTGAACTGGAATGGGATCATTGAACCCCACTTTCAAACCAGGATCTCAGATTGTAGTGGGGATAACGTTTCGTTTTGAGTAGGTTGTATCACTCTTAGCTGGGGATTAGGCGAGGTGATTAAAGATTAGTGGGACCACGTGAAAGTAGTTTTGAATTCATGATGATCATTTAATTTCCACAACGAATGTATATAGCAAGTGACGTTTAGTACAGTAGTGTTCCGTGGAACCACTTGTATCTGTTTATTGTGGACAAACTTCTTATTGAAATTTTATGTGGAAAAACCTTAACTATTCTCCCTCTAGCTGTTTAGAGGTGAGTGGATAATCAGGATTTTTGATGGGCCGAGTTAGAGTATGATGACTGAGGTGGAATTACCACGGCTATTTTAGGTGACTTTTGAATGTCGTAAGAGTTACGTCATCGAAAATTGAGATTCGAAGAACTGATAAGAGTGATCAAATGTTCGTATGGTTTCTCTCAAAAAATGAGTTTCGTGTTTAGATAAATACGAGTAATTATTACGTAGTGAAGTACGGCCTCCCAATAATATTGAGACAATGGGGGCCAATGATGTGTAGGCTCATCTTATGAGAATAGCAACGGAGTGGAGCACAATGTGAAGTGTCGTTATTAAGGTCTGACTCTATAACTGTTATTATGGAAAGTGATAAATAAGCTTATTGTACGGCGGGGAGGACTATAGGAATTCCCCTTACCCGAAAGTCCGTTTAGAGTTCCGTTATTAGGGGGAAGTATGTAATGCCCCATATTTTTATGGCTTTTAAAATTGGAGATTTATTAAATTTAATTGATATATTAATCCGGAATTTTATTTTAAATATTTACCAACGTGACGTGAGTTAGTAATTATTAGGAATTTGTTGAATATTACTATATGAGTAAAGTAATATATAAGATTGATTTTATTAAAATTGTCACGAGTGAATAAAATGACAATTATGAAAATTTAAGTCGGGACGTGCTTGTGTCTTGTCGGGACTAAATTATTATTATTAAAAGTGAATATATTATAAGTCCCCTGTATGGTCATTTTGAGTTCGCCAATGTGTCCGAAAGGGTCGAGATAGTCATAAAAGTATACCCAGGGGTTTAGTTTGGGCCTCGGGGCGTTTTTAGGCCTAATTGGCATCTCGGGAGGGTATTTTAGATATTTCGTATTTTTGGGTAATTAAACCCACGAATTTCCCTAAGGTATATCAGCCATTTGAGTTAGGCTTTTAGGGTTAACAATCACAAAACTTAAGAACGGCCATTAGAGAAGAAGGTAGGAAGCTTTCCAAGCAATCCAAGGCCAAGAACTCACCAGTTTACCCTGCCACTACCACCAAAACGTAGATCGCACGAAGAGGAACGCAACCATACCTTTTTCATACACAAATCAGACCCTTGTATTCCAGGAAAGTATTTATCTGCTTTTCGTTTAGTTATTATTTCATCCATGTTAGATTAGGATTATTATACACGTGTTTCATAAAAGAATTTGAGGAATTTGAGGATTTAGTCACATGTCTTGGTGGAAATAGATATATTCTAGACATCCCAATCATATGCAGAGGATAACCCATGAATTTGTATAAGTTTAGAAGCAAGAAATTTGGAAAAGAATTAGAAGAATGAAAGTTTTATGAAAATTAGGGTTCTTGTTAAATATGATGATTTACCCCATAAATTCAATACCTTTGATGAATTTGGACATGATTTACGTAGGAAATCATGTATAAAGGTATATGTAACTAGTAGTAATGTTTTTTGGGAGTTTGAGAGTAGTAATCATGTATAAATTTGTTTAATCCAGTTTAAATAGATAGGAGCCCTTGATTATTATTTATAGAGTATAATGGGTCGTGAGGAGGACCAGTAGGGTCTAAATAGACTTCGTTAAATGAAATTTAATATGGGATGAAATTTTGGGTTAATGGGGAGTTTCGTTACACATTAGAGATTGTGCATAAGTTCGTTAATGATTTGAGGGACTCGTGAAAGACTTAGACCAGAAGGTTAAAGAGGGTGTACCTACTGAAATTATATTTAGCAAAAGAGAATACTTCGAGAGATAAGAAGTAAATGTGAAATATGTATAATTGAGTATAAAATAGATGAATCCCTTATGCGAGATAATTGGGTAAAATTTTACTAAATACGGTTAATAATAATTATGGGTCGTGGGCGAATCTTATTAGAAATTGTGTATCTATATATGTCCGTGTGACTGTGTTAATATATTAAATACTTTATTTGTGAATAATCATACCCGCGCTACTTTCTATCACGGGGGTTGTCGCACCGGGACAGTCTTATCTCGATGGGACCTTTATAGGGGATATTGACTTGTACCCTAGAACATAGGATTCCTTGGTACAGGCTATCTGAGAATGATAGTCAGACGGTCCTAAGATACGGGAGGGGTATGTTCTGACCTCTTAGTGACTTGGAACTTTGATTCGCCTCCATTTTGTGTGTATTGTGTTAATACAGTTCGAGAGTGATTCCGAAATAGTATTTCCCTTAGTACGAGTGATACGAGGACTTGATAGCAGAGTATGCCAGCACCATAGAATTTATGTGGGGTGCCGATAGTTTATATAATATATGAGTGACTAATATATATATATATGTATATATATGTATATATATATATGTAAATATATATATGTATATATATATATATATATATATATATATATATATATATGTGTGTGTGTATATATATATATATGTGTGTGTGTATATATATATATATATATATGGAAACTTTCTACTGTGCGTTTAAGTAGTTAAGGAATGAATAAATGCTCCAACTTTATAATAAATGTTTGGGAACTTTATAACGGTACGGTGGTTCTCTAAGTAATGTAGTAAATCTTGAAGAGATTGATTTCGTTTAAACTGAATATGATAACATTTCTACTTCTCGGGATAAAACTTTATGGAAAAATAAGTTACATAAACTTATGAGTTTAATAGTACGGTTGGCGTGCACACTAGATGAGAGGTGAGAATTCTCAAGAGAGTGTCACGTACTAACATGGTTGTACATTAGCCGGTAAGTATTTTAAATACTTGCTAAACTACTTTAAACGGTTTTACACTCGGGATCTGACCTGTTTTTTGTCATCTTCTCTCTCTTGTATATATATGTATGTATTACAGGTGCCCAGCCACAGGTGCATCATGCTCAGGTTATTTGGATTGGACGTGCCGCAACTTATGTGGAAGTTGCAGGCTCTTGTTTAGATGACCTCTTCATTGATTCAGTTCTATTTTAGTTTTTTATAGTTAGGGCATGTGTCGCCCGATTTCCTATCCCGTTTGGATTTGTCAAAGATTTATGTTTATGTTATTTCCAGTATTTGGTACCCTTTGAGAGTTAACTCTTGTCAGGATGATTTTATTTATAGTTCATAACTTGGTTTGGTTTATCTTGATGGTTTAATTCTTGTTTTTTAATTGCCATCCTTTGTATTTATGTGATTCTGAAACTGTTGGTTATTTAAAAAGGTTTTCTTATTGGAATTTAAATAAAATATAAATAAGATTTTAAATTTTTTTGACACTTAGCTTAATTATTTAGGGTGTTTAAATTAGAAATTTTATTTTGCGACAGTGATTCTAAGTATGAACCAACCGTTCACCTTGATTTTAATTTAACAAAGGACTAATCACCCGGTATTTAATTAGGCAGGGTGTCACAACATGTTGTTCAACTTGAAAACTCTAATGTGTTATTCGAATAATTTACGTAGGGTGGTAAGCAACCAAGAAAATGACTTAAAACAGTGCAAGTCTCCCGACTGGCATGTAATCATCCAATTAATCCCTTTGTTATTTTGGCACTGCTTCTCCGAACACAAAGATCTCCACCAATCAATTATGCAAATAAGTTTGTGTTTACCCTAGTTTGTGCAAAAGTGGTAAACATAAGGGACATTGAAGATGTAAAATCAACTTTAGCCGAGGCAATTTGTGTATTAGACGAATATTTTTCTCCGTCGTTCTTCGATATCAGCATCCAGTTTCTTGTGCATTTACGCGATGAAGCTTTATTATGTGGTCTCGTTATGTATCGTTTGATGTATCCTTTTGAGATCTTAATGAAAAACTTCAAAGATTATGTAAATAGTGCATGGTATATTGGATGGTCAATTGTATAAGAATACATAACTATGGAATCATCGTTATACGCTAGGCAATATATGCCAGAACACAAGGTGAGTAGGTTTAATTCTCGTAGAGGATGAGTGATCGAGGAACCTGACGAGTTTGTAGAAAAATTACCGTTTTGTAACCTTAAATAGGTGAAACTCACAAATATACAATACGAGCAAGCAACTCATTATGTCTTCGAATCGTAAGATAAATTCGAAGACTGAAGAGAGTGAGTATCTACTGAATTCTTCTTCTTCGATTATATGTATTTTATATTTTATGATCTAAACTCTATAATTTACTCGTAGGAAGTAAGAGACCAAAATTTCCCAAAATCAAAGGAGAAATTACACGACAACTGATTTTAGGACATGGGTATCAAAAGAGGTAAATTTCACATCTTATGTGTGCGATTATTTATTCTTGTGTGACTAAAATATGCTCTAATACAAATTCATTAATAAATGCAACTTCTAAAAAGAGGTGATGTCACTTCCAGGCTTGCTCACCTAGTAAAAGGCCCCATTTTTTGTGCGAAAGAGTTTAAGAAATTTTGCACCAAAGGTTTTGATTCCATTTGATATCCATATTAGAAAAATCTTTTTGACGCGAAATAGTGCAATATCAATTTCAGCCTTGACCACATATATCGCTAGCAAAAGCGATAAAAATCCAAAGAATACGGTGATAACCTATTATGGAATAATCCAACAAATCCTAGAACTTGATTACTTAGATTTCATAGAAACTGTATTCTATTGTGATTGGGTAAAGGTGGAGTATACTACGAATGCCTGCAAAGTTGATCCTGACTCCAAAGTTATTATGGTAGATATATCAAAGCTGAAGAGTAAAGATCTCATAGTCGACGAGCCGTTTATTTGTGCCTTTAAGTATGTAAAGAAGGTATTCTACTCGAAGTGCTTAAATAATGGCAATTAGTCTGTTGTTGTGCATGCACGAAAGGGTATGACTACTTAAGTGGATGATTTAAAGGCTCCAAAAGAGTTTTAGTCAGCTTTTGATGATGATGATGATGGCAACCCCAATTTGAAGGATCTTTTAGTTTATTTAGAGGAAGATTGAGTATTAAAGTATTATTTTATCCTTGTTATTCTTATTTGTATCCTATTATGATATTGACACTGTATTTGCGCTTTACTTTTATGGATGAATGTTTAATTACTTTTACGAATGTTTAATATGATTCACTTTTATGTGTAAATGTTTAATTAAATTGACCCAACTCAATTTCCACATGTTCCTGTACATATACATTTGTTGGATAATCATTAGTTGTTGGATAGTAAGTTTAAAGGAGTACGGGATAATTATTGGTTGTTGGTTTGTTGGATAGTATGTTAGGAGTACGGTATAATTATTGGTTGTTGGCTTGTTATTGGATAATATTTTTCTCAGTAAATATGAGAAATGCTGAATTATTTGCTTTATTGAATTATTTACTTATCAAAAGAAAAAAAAACACTTCTAAATCTAATGTAGTTATAAGAAATTTTGATCATACTCCTTAATAAACTACTACATGTGTTATAATAATCGAGAGGAACCCCAAAGCGCAAGGAGTAAAACGCGTATGAACTCCTAAAACATAACACATAGAAAAATAAAAGATACATCTAATGTTGAGCATGAATAATAACCGGTAAGAATTCTTCTTTTCTTGTTGTTAGCCTTCAATCAAGCTTGCCTAAGCTTCTTATTTCTTTTAGTGAGATCCAATTATGTCACCAACTCCATCAATTACTTAGTTCTTTCAGTGAGATCCATACATCCAATGTTGGAAGAGAACAAGAAAATAATGGAGTTGGTTCCAGAATTGGATCTCACTAAAAGAGCTAATAAGTTTTGGAAAGCCTGCTTCAAGGCTAACTACAAGAAAAGAACAGTTCTTACCGGTTATTGTTCATGCTCAACCTTTATGAATCTTTTGTTTTTCTATGGGTTATATTTTGGGAGTTCATATGCGTTTTACAGCTTGCGCTTTGGGGTTCCTCCCGATTATTATAACACATGCGATAGTTTATTGAGGAGTACGATCACAATTTCTTATAATAACATTAAATTTAGAAGTGTTCTTTTTCTTTTTATAAGAAAATAATTCAATAAATACCCCCCCCCCCCCCAAATGGTCCGATTGCGTGGCCACGGGACTAATGGTTTGAGAACACAACCCAAATTTCAGAATATCTACACTTAGGCTTGAAAACATCTCCAAACAACCCCCCAAACGTCCCCGTGAGCGGTGCCAACATCTCCCATGAGACCAATGTATCTCGTAGAAACCGACCATGAAGCCATGGGACCCACGGTTTGAGAGCACGACCCAAATTTTAGAATATCTACACTTGGGCTTGAAAACATACCGTTAGAGGGCGAAATCACAAAGCACTACCCAAAAGTCCCCGTTACTGATGCCAACACCTCCGGGGGGACCAACGTATCTCATAGGAACTGATCGCGTGGCCAAGGGATCCATGATTTGAGAGCATGACCCAAATTTCAAAATATCTACACTTAGGCTTGAAAACATATCATTAGAAGGCAAAACCATGAACCACCCCACAAATGGCCCCTTAAGTGGTCCCAACACCTCCTATGGGACCAAAGTAGCTCGTAGGAACTGATTACATGGCCACGGGACCTCCGATTTTAGAGCACTACCCAAATTTCAGAATATTTACGCTTACACTTGAAAACATGCCGGTAAAGGGTGAAACCACGAACCACCACCCAAACAACCCCGTGAGTGGATCCAGCACCTCCAATGAGACCAACATAGCTCGTAGGAACTAACTTCGTGGCCACGGGACCCATAGTTTAAAAGCAGAACCCAAATTTTAAAATATCTACACTTAGGCCAGAAAACATGCCATTAGAGGGAAAAACCCTGAACCACCCCCAAGCTTCCCCGTGAGAGGTGTCAACATCTCCCACGAGATAAACGTATTTCTTAGGAACCGACCGCGTGGCCACGAGCCCCACGGTTTGAGAGTACGACCCAAATTTTGGAATATCTACACTTAGGCCTATAAAAATGCCGTTAGAGGTCGTAACCATGAATAATCCATCAAATAACCCCGTGAGAGTTGTTAACACCTCTCACGGGACCGAGGTATCTTGAAGGAACCGACCACGTGGCCATGGAACCCACGGTTTGAGAGCACACCCCATAATTTAAAAAATCTTCACTTAGCCCTGAAAACATGTAGTTAGAATGTGAAACCCCGAAGCACCCCCCAAACGGCCCTGTGAACGATGCCAACACCTTCCACTGGACCAATGTATCTTATAGGAATAGACCACATGGCCATGTGACCCATAATTTGAGAGCATAGGCCAAATTTCAGAATATCAACACTTAGGCTTGAAAACATGTCGTTAGAGGACGAAACCATGAACCACCCCCAAACGGCCCCGTGAATGGAGCCAATACCTCCCATGGGACCAACGTATCTCGTAGGAACCAATTGCATGGCCATGAGATCCTCGATTTGATAGCTCGACACAAATTTCAGAATATTTATACGTAGGTTTGAAAACATCCCGCTAGAGGGAGGAACCATGAACCACTACCCAAACAGCCCCATGAACAGTGCAACACCTCCCATGGGACCAACGTAGCTCGTAGGAACGTGATCCCTGATTTAAGAGCACGATCCAAATTTCACAATATCAACACTTAGGCTTGAAAACTTGTCGTTAGAGAGAGAAATCACGAACAACACCCCAAACGGTCCCATGAGACGTGCCAACACCTCCCACGGGAGTAACGTATCTCATAGGAACCGAGCGCATGGCCACGGGACCCCCGATTAGATAACACGACCCAACTGTAATAATATCTACACTTAAACTTGAAAATATGTTGTTAGAGGGAGAAACCACGAACCACAACCCAAACAGTCCCTTGAGCATCGCAAACCCCTCCCATGGGACCAATGTAGTTCCTAGGAATCGACCACATGGCCACGAGACCCTAGTTTTTAGAGCACGACCCCAATTTTATAATATCTGCACTTAGGCCAGAACACATGTCGTAAGAGGGAGAAACCCCAAACGGCTCCCCGATTAATGCAACATCTCCCACGGGACCAACGTATATCGTAAGAACCTACTGCATGGCCACGGGACCCACGGTTTGATAGCACGATCCAAATTTTAAAACATCTACACTTAGGCTTTAAAACATGTCGTTAGAGGGTAAACCATGAACCACCCTCCAAACGGTCCCGTGAATGGTTCCAACACCTCCCACGGGACCAGCGTATCTTGTAGGAACCGATCGGGTGGCCATGGGACCCTCGAATTGTGAGCACGACCCAAATTTTAGAATATTTACACTTAGGCCTAAAAATATTCCGTTAGAGGGAAGAACCCCGAAACACACCCCAAATGGACCCGTGATTAGGGCCATCACCTCCCACGAGACCAAAGTATCTCATAGTAATTGACTGCATGGCCGCGGAACCCACTATTTGAGAGCATGGGCCAAATTTTTGAATATCTACACTTATGCCTGAAAATATGCCGTTTGAGGGTAGAACCCCAAACAACCCCGTTATCATTGTCAATAGCTCCCACGAGACTAAAGTATCTCGTAAGAACCGACCACGTGGCCACGAGACCCACATTTCAAGAATACGACCCAAATTTCATCATATCTATACTTAGGCTTAAAAACATGTCGTTAGAGAGCGAAACCACGAACCACCCTCCAAATGGCCCCATGAGTGGGTCCAACACCTCCCACAGGACCAACGTATCTCGTAGGAACCAACCATGTGGCCACGGGACCCACGGTATGAGAGCACGAACCAAATTTATGAATATCTACACTTGGACCTGAAAACGTGCCAAAAGAGGGAGAAACCCCGAATCACCCCCCAAACGGCCCCTTGAGCAACACTAACACCACCTATGGGATGAATGTAGCTCGTAGTAACCGACCGCGTAGCCCAAAGACCCACGGTTTGAGAGCACGGTCAAAATTTCATAATATTTACACTTAATCCTGAAAACATACGGTTAGAGTGAGGAACCATAAAACACCCAAAACATGGCCCTATGAGTGGTCCCAACACCTCTCACGGGACCAACGTTCTCGTAGGAATCTACTACGTGGCCACGGGATGCACGGTTTGAGAGCACAACCCAAATTTCAAAATATCTACACTTAGGCCTGAAAACATGCAGTTAGAGGGCGAAACCCCTAAGCATCCCCCAAATGTCCCTGTGAGTAATGCAAACACCTCCCATGGGACCAATGTATCTCGTACAAACTGACCGTATGGCCACGGGACTCAAGATTTGAGAGCATGCCCAAAATTTCAGAATATTTACACTTAGGCTTAAAAATATGTCATTAGAGGGCGAAACCATGAATCACCTGCCAAACGGACCCATGAGGGGCCCCAACACCTCCCATAGGACCAACGTATCTCGTAGGAACCAACCACGTGGCCACGGAACCCTCGATTTGAGAGCAGATACAAATTTTAGAATATCTACACTTGCACTTAAAAACATACTATCAGAGGGAGGAAGCACAAACCACCACCCAAAAGACCCCGTGAGTGGGGCCAGCACCTCCTACGGGACCAACGTATCTCATAGGAACCGACCGCATGGCTACGGGACCCACGGTTTGAAAGCAAGGCCCAAATTTTAGAATATCTACACTTAGGTTTGAAAACATGTCGTTAGAGGGAGAAACTGCGAACCACCCCCCAAATGACTCTGTGAGTGGTGCCAAAACCTCCCACGAGATAAATATATCTCATAAAAACAAACCGCGAGGTCACGGGACCCATGATTTGAGAGCACGTCCCAAATTTCAGAATGTCTACACTTAGGCCTGAAAACTTGACGTTAGAAGGAGAAACCTCGATGCATTCTCCAAACGGCCCCATGAGTAGCGTCAACACCTCCTAAGAGACCGTCATAGCTCATGGAACCAACCGCGTGGCCACGGAATCCCCGATTTGAGAGCATGGCCCAAATTTTAGAATATCAACACTTAGGCTTGAAAACTTTTCGTTAGAGGAAGAAACCACGAACTACCCCCCAAACGACCCCATGAGCGGTGTCAACATTATGACACCCCGCTTAATTAATTACCAGGTGACCAACCCTTAATTAATTAATTTCAGAATATCAAGTTGGTTCAGATAATGCATCACAGTCGAAAACTCAAATTTTAGTTTAATAAAAACTAACCACCTATTATTTAAAAAGGTTGGTGTCAAAATTGTGTCTTGTTATTAACCATCAACAATAAAGGAAAATATCTAACCATCACTATACATCACAATAGCATAAGGTAAGAACTAACTGAATTTAAATAAAGAACTGGAATAAACACATTCAGTCAAAATCCCATGCAATAATCCAATAACATGAAATCAAAGTCTAATGATGGAATAAAACAACTCTCAATCTATGAATGTAAAATAAGAGGGATGACATGTCCAACTGAAATAAAAGACTGATAGATAAGGAGCAATAAAAAACAACTACTAGCAATATCCAGTAGCTTCCACAACAGCTACATCTCGGAAAATGAATGGAACCTCCTAAGTCTGGTGTCCCTGTGGCTGAGCACCTAAAATAACAGAACAAGAAAAGATATTTGTAGAAAAATGGGTCAGAGCCCGAGTAGAAAATAGTTTAAATATAGCAAGTTCTTAAATTGGTTTAATTAGAACATATATTATCCATGTTAACTTAGAGTACACACTTGAGAAGCTCACCTCTCATCTAAGGTGCACATCTAGCGAGTCTAACTACCCATACTAGTCTCGTCACTGTACCTGACTATGTGTAGGATAATCACAATGCCGGATATAATATCTAAATAACCCGAAATCAATATATTACTATTATTTAGGAATAGGTTTAAGAATTTGTAACTCATTCTCATATCATTCTTTATTCCCAACTGGTGACCCAAATAATTATATACTTTAATAAAGTAGTCAACAAGAAATATAGAATAGGAACTCAGTATAAATATATAAAATCTCACTATGCATTCATACAAATATATCTATACATCACCCATGGTTAAGAAACCCCTAGTTCTAGGCATACTCGGCTATCTAGTCCCATTGCAACGCTCACATAAAAAGAACAACATGTTCAATCTCTCGAGAACCAGATAAAACATATACACATATTGGAGGCGAACATAGTCCCAAGCCGATGGGCTACGCACATACCTACGCACCCATACGACAGTCAATACTATCATTCTCACAGATAGCCCTTACCTAGGTTCCATGCTCTAGTGGTACAACTCGAAGTCCCCCAAAGGCACACAAGATATAGTCATCCACAATGCATTAACCCCCATTCGATAGCCAGTAGCTAGGTATGTCATACACATGATATTCCAAGTTGTAAGAATGCACACTACTTATATACATTAATAGGTAATCACATAACCCAAATACTATAATCCGTAAGTAATATTAACATCATTACTCTCCACGATATCCGTATATATATATCCTCTCTAGGACTTACATTCTCTCCTAGGTTTTGACACAAGTTCGATACCCCGAGGACCATTACCCCTTAATTCCCCTAACACTTTGGAATTTAAGTCACCCGTTACTCACGTAGATTAATACACTCTCTTGGATAACCCTAGGATGGTTTATAACTCAAACGGACCCTAAAAACTCAATTTGGAATCTCGTTAGAAGTTACAAGATTCTCATTCCAACGAAGTCATTCGAATGAGTTTGTTCGAACGAAGTTCCCACTTCGAATGAAATCAGCAACGCTTTAGAAAGGTCATTGGAAATATCGTTAGAAGGTTCATTCGAATGAGGTCGTTCGAACGACCTCGGCTGGTCTTCTAACGAGAATTCCAGACAAACCCAATTCTTCCCCAACTTCGATTTTTCTCAACTTTTAATCTTTAAAAACATACAAATACTCAACCCAATCCAAATTAAATGTTCCTACACTAATCCCAATCATCCTAAGATACTTTCTAACACGAATTAAAGGTTAAATCCTTATAAAATCAATTGGAATTCAACAATCACTTTAATTTCCAATGAGTCTCTTAAATATGAACCCAAAATTTTAATTGTCCAAAACTCCTATTATAATTCGTGATTACAACATAAAATTCCCAGATTTTAGTAGTCCAACCAAGGATAAAACCTTTACATGCATACCCATCTCCAACTCATAAGGTTTCTTCACAATTTATTCTATATTAAACCTAAGTTTTCATTGTGCAAAGTTTATATCATCAACTTAAATTAAGAGGAACAATATATGCTAAAAGAGGAGCAAGATAAACACTTTCCTCGAAATGAACTTCTGATTCTTCGGCTTAAATTGGTATATGAACGATCCTCTTGACATGATCTACACGCTGGTGTAATTTTTTGGTGTGGAAGCTTGAGTTCTTGGCTTAGGCTCTAATGGAGTCTTCTTCTTCTTCCTTGGTTATCTCTCTCTTTCTCTATCTTTCTCACGTAAGTTGAAACTGATAGACCACTAACCCTAAATGCTTTTAATTAAACCCAATTTTTGTTCATTTAAATACCCCAAAATCCCAAAAGACCAAAATACCCCTTCGAGGTGTCGTTTGGTGCTAAAATGCCCCGGACTCCGAATAAAATATCCGATTAGTGTTTTCTGACTATTTCGACCCTTCTGAACACTTTGGCGCACTCAAAATAGACATTCGAGTTATATAAAACTAGTTTACCTTATTAACCCCCAAATACATACCGATGATGCAACTCATACGTGCGTCCCAAATAATTATAACATGACTGCCGTGTATCTCATCCCGACCATAATATTATTTCGATAATTACTAAATCTCATTATGCTAGTAATTATTGCCATTAAGTCGGATTGATTACAAATTAAATTTTCTCCCTTTAAATTAATTAATCCCCATTTTCCATAATTTATAAAAATAAATATGCGTAAAAATACGAGGTATTACATACTTCCCCTCTAATATCAGAATTTCGTCCCGAAATTCAAAAATTGAATCATACCTGGCAAGAATAACTCTAGATAACGTTCACGCATGTCATCCTCGCGCTTCCAGGTTGATTCCTCAACATTATGGTGTCGCCATTGAACACGGACTAGTGGTACTATCTTCGACCTCAACTTCCTCTCACTACGGTCTAGGATAGCAATCGGCCCCTCCTCGTAGGGGCTATCAGGATGTAAGTCAATTTCCTCCAATGCAATGTGAGTATGGGCCAAATCATCTTGAAGAAATCTACTTAGCGAAGAGATATGGAACACGTCATGGACCCTATGCAAGTGCTCCGGTAACCCAAGTCTATAAGCAACTGACCCTACATACCTAGGCGCCAACTTTCCCTTCTTCCTAAAATGAATAAATCCCTTCATAGGAGACACCCGAAGTAACACCTAATCTCCAATGTTGAACTCTCAAAAATACCGTTTAGCGTCAGCGTAGCTCTTCTGTCGATCCTGAGCAACCTAAATACGTCTCCCTATTAACTCTATCCTTGCCGAGGTGTCCTGAATCACCTCTGGACCAAGTAGCTTATTGTTCCCCACCTCTAAACAACATGCTGGGGAATGACAAGGTATGTCGTATAGTGCCTCGAATGGAGCCATACCGATAGTAAACTAGTAGGAGTTGTGATAGGCAAACTCCACCAGCAGAAGGAACTGCTCTCCGCCTCTGTCAAAATCAATGATTCACAAACGCAACATGTTCTCTAACATATTATTTGTTCACTCGGTCTGACCATCCGTCTGCGGGTGATAGGTTGCGCTCAGTCGCAACTCCATACCCATTGCGTCCTAAAAACTCTCCCAAAATCGAGACAGAAATACCTTATCTCTGTCAGACACGATATTGATAGACACTCCGTGGAGTCTAATTATCTCTGCTATGAATATTTGGGCGTACTATCCCGTGGTGTAGTCTGTCCTGGCTGGCAGAAAGTGGGCTACCTTGGTCAGCTGATCCACTATCACCTATATCTAATTATGACCCCTCATCGATCTGCTGAAGTCCATGGAAATGCTATCCCATTTCAACATAGGAACCTCTAATGGATGTAGAAGTCCCGTCGATCTCTGATGGTCCACCTTTACCAACTGACAAGTGGCACATTTCGAGATGAACTCGACGATATCCTTCTTCATCCTTCTCCACTAGTACTATTTATGCATATCCTGGTACATCTTATCCCCACCGGCATGTACCATAAATCGTGAACCGTGCGACTCTGTCATCACTTCATGTCACAAGTCCTCACCCTCAGAACAACCAATCTTCCATTAAAATGTAAACCCCCATCTGAATCCACAGTATAAGACTCGGCCCCCTTTGCTAGAAACTGCACTATCTGACTTTGGTAGAACGGATCAGCTGCCCGAGCCTTTACTACTTTCGTTAATAATATGGCGTGTAACCATTATCACAGACATGAACGATCGAGCCACTGCATCCTGGTGCCCTAACTCCCCTACCGTCTTATAGCTCAACGCATCTTCTACCACGTTAGCCTTTCCCAAGTGGTATTGGATATCAAAATGATAATCCTTCACAAACTCAAGCCAAAGGAATTGACGTATATTCAGCTCCTTCTGTGTGAAGATATATTGTAATGACTTGTGATCTATGAATAAGCGAAATTTCTCCCCCGGGAAGTAATGTCTCCAAATCCGAAGTGCAAACACCACCGCTGCTAGCTCTAAGTCATGGGTGGGGTAATTCCTCTCATGAGGCTTAAGCTTACGGGAAGCATAAGTTATAGCCTGATCCTTCTGTTGAAGTATAACTCCAAGTCCTAATAAGGACGCATTAGTGTAGACTAGATACTCCACTCCCGACCTAGGTAATGTTATCATTGGTGTTAAGGTTAACTTAACTTTCAACTCATCAAAGGCTAACTGATAGGCGTCACTCCAGATAAATGGCACCCTTTTTCAAGTCAGATGTGTCAACGGATCCGCTATCTTCGAAAACCATCAGTTGAACCTCCTGTAGTATTCGTCTAAGCCCAAGAAACTGCGTAGCTCGGTCGATGTCATGGGTTGTCCCCAGTCCCTCACCGCGAACACCTTTACCGGATCCACTGATATCTCTCTGTCAGAGATGATATGCCCCAAAAATTGGACCTCGTTCAGCCAAAATCCACATTTCTCATATTTTGCGTACAACTTGTGCTGACGTAATGTCTACAAAACCTGCCTCAAGTGCTTAGCATTCTCTTACTTGGTCTGCGAGTAAACTATAATGTCATCAATGAAGAAGCTGACGAACTGGTCCAGGAACTTTCTGAACACCTTGGTCATCAAGTCCATAAATACAGTTGGGGTGTTGATTAGCGTGAAAGGCATAACCCTGAATTCGTAGGAACCATATCTCGTATAGAAGGCAGTCTTGGACACATCCGGCTCCCTGATATGAAATTGATGGTATCCCGATCTTAAGTCTATTTTTCAGAAGAAGGCCTCACCTCTTAACTGGTCGAATAAGTCATCGATTCGAGGCAAGGATATTTGTTCCGTATTGTGGCTTTTTTTAACTCCCGGTAATCAACATATAACCTCAACAATCCATCCCTCTTCTTAACGAACAGTACGGGAGCATCCCACGACAAAGTACTCCTACCAATAAATCTTTGCCCCAACAACTGCACAATCTGGTCACGTAACTCCCTCATCTCTTCTGGAGCCATACGATAAGGTGCGCGGGCTATCGGTCGAGTATCTGGCGTTAAATCAATGACGAAGTCTATCTCTCTACTCGGTGGTAACCCCAGAATCTCCTGAAACACATCGGCAAACTCTCGAACAATAGGAGTCGAATGAAGGGGTACCACCACCTCCGTAGAAGTCTCCTCTTCTATATAGTATAAATAAATGGACGATCCTCCCTCAAAGCGAGGCATCACCACTAGGAACATCTCCTGACCGAGTATGGCAAAAATTATACTCTTACTAAATCAATCAGTCATAGCCCGATACCTGACAAGCCAATACATACCTACAATTGAATCATACTCGAACATATCCAATACGAGCATGTCAGCGGGTAAGATAAATCTCCCAATGTCTATACCCACTCCCCGATAAATAAAAGAAATAATGGAACCTCTACTCAATGGAGAATCCATACAAGTGATCGTACTCTCTATTGTATCAAATAGTTACGTAGTACGTGCAAACCCCATGGTAATAAAACAGTGTGTGGCCCCCTTGTTAAATAAAATGCGCCCAAAGTCCCCTGGATAGAAAACATACCCTCAATCGCGGGTGGGTCCTGTGGGACTGTGGCCTGGTGAAGATTGTAGACTCATCCATACTAAAGTTGTCCCTGCTAAACCGGGACGGTTGGAATGGGAGACAGTGCTGGCATCTGTGGAGGTATTGGGAGAGCTGCGAGAAATAATGGTCTATGGGGCTCCTGGCGAGCGCCCTGCTGCTGTTGGCATTTACCCTTCTGAGGGATGTCTTGACGCTTGTGGCCAGTATTGCCACAAGTGAAACATCTCCCTGGGAAGGGTCCTCCCCTCTAACCCTGTTGTCCCCGGCCCTGATGGCCGTTACCACCCCTCCCTTGGCTATTCTAGCCCTACTGAACCTACTGCTGGACCGACTGGCCCTGATGGTCGTGCTGACCCTGCTGGTCATGTCAAGAGTCTCCCTGCCCATGTCTAAAAACTCCTTATCTGAACCTCTTAGGATACCCCTGCTGGGAACCCTGGTCACTATGCCTATGCTGACCTTGAACTGCCTGTGCCCCACTGGCACTATTTCCTCATGTCCTGCCCTGCTGGCTTGACTCTCCTACTCGCTTAACCTCTGTTAGATGAAAACGGTGGTCCTGACAGTGGAGTAGTGCTGCATTAACCACGTCCGAATAAGTGGCCAAAGAAAGATTGCCTATCAAGTGCTGGTGGATCCTCCATGTCAAACCATCCATAAAACACTGAATCTTCTTCTCCTCAGTTAGGATCTCATCCGGTACAATGTTGAGAAGGTTGATAAACTCTGACTCATAATTCGCCGTGGTATTTCCCTCCTGTTTTAAGTTCACCAATTTTCGTCTCATCTATGTCTGGACGGCCGAGGAAAAATACTTGCGATCAAACTGTACCCAAAATCTCGAATAGTGAGTGTGTCTCTCTCTTCAGCGGTGGTAATAGACTCCCACCACTGCAGTGCTGCTCCCACTAACTTAAACATGGCCAGTATATGACTTTGCACCTCTGTGCACTCATGTATCCTCAAGTGCCTCTGGATATCCTTCTTCCATTAGCTCTCTACCACCATATCGGAGCTCCCTGTAAACTCCGAAGAATGCGCCTTTGGGAAGGCACCCTTAACACGTTCCTAAGAAGATGGGAAGGCCTGGGCCTGAACTGGATCCACCACCGATGCCTGAGGTGGTGCCTGTTTCACAACATCCAATGCGGCATTCATTTCTTGAGCTACAATGGTGGAAAGTTCAGTGGCATTTATCATACCATGAGCTGGATCAGGCTGAGGCTCAGGCTAGGCATCCCTGGGAACTCTCTATGCACGTCTAGGAGGCATTTGAAAAGAGAGAGAAGTTTCATAAGTCTACAGTTATTATCTTAAAGTAACTAAAGAATGTAAAATGAATAAAGAGTACAACAATTCTAAAATATAGGGATCTATATCAAAGGACATTATGAGAAAACATAACAAGCCATACAAATCCTAAGGACACTAGAACCTGATGCTCTGATACCACCTGTGACACCCCGCCTAATTAATTACTGAGTGATCAGTCCTTAATTAATTAATTTTAGAATATCAAGTTGGTTCAGATAATGCATCACTGTTGAAAACTCAAATTTTAATTTAATAAAAACTAACCACCTAGTATTTAAAAAGGTCGGTGTCAAAATTTTATCTTGTTATTAATCATCAACAATAAAGGGAAATATCTAACCATCACCATACATCACAATATCATAAGGTAAGAACTAATTGAATTTAAATAAAGAACTGGAATAAACACATCCAGTCAAAATCCCATACAATAATCTAATAACATGAAATCAAAGTCTAATGATGGAATAAAATAACTCTAAATCTCTGAATGTAAAATAAGAGGGACGACATGTCCAACTGAAATAAAAGACTGATAGATAAGGAGCATTCGACTTAGAAACGTCTACTAGCAATATCATGTAGCTTCCACAGCAGTTACAGCTCGACAAATGAATGGAAACTCCGAAGTCTGGTGTTCCTGTGGCTGAGCACCTAAAATAATAGAATAAGAAAAGAGATTTGTAGAAAAACGGGTTAGAGCCCGAGTAGAAAAAAGTTTAAATATAGCAAGTGCTTAAATTGATTTAATTAACACATATATTATCCATGTTAACTTAGCGTACTCACTTGATATGCTCACCTCTCATCTAAAGTACACACTAGCGAGTCTAACTACCCATACTAGTCTCGTCACTATACTTGACTATATATAGGATAATCATTATGCCGGATACAATATCTAAATAACCCGAAATCAATATATTACTATTATTTAGGAATAGGTTTAAGGATTTTGTAACTCATTCTCATAGCATTATTTATTCCCATCTGGTGACCCAAATAAGTAAATACTTGAATAAAGTAGTCCATAAGAGACACATAATAGGAACTCAGTATACATATATAAAATCTCATTATGTATTCATACAAATATATCTATACATCACCCATGGTTAAGAAACCCCTAGTGCTAGGTATACTCGGCTATCTAGTCTCATTGCAACGTTCATGCATAAAGGACAACAGGTTCAGTCTCTCAAGAACCAAATAAAACATATACACATATTGGAGGCGAACATAGTCTCAAGATGATGGGCTATGCATATGCCTATGCACCCATACGGCTGTCAACACTATCATTATCACATATAGCCCGTACCTAGGTTCCATGCTCTAGTGGTACAACTCAAAATCCCCCGAAGGCACACAAGATATGGTCGTGCACAACGCGTTAACCCCCGTTCGATAGCCAGTAGCTAGGTATGTCATACACATGATATTCCAAGTAATAATCATGCACATAACTTATATACATTAATAGGTAATCACATAACCCAAATACTATAATCCGTAATTAATATAAATGCCATTTCTCTCTGCGATAGCCGTATATATATAGCCTCTCTAGGACTTACATTCTCTCCTAGGTTCTTATACAATTTCGATACCCCGAGGACCATTACCCCTTAATTACCCTTACACTTTGGAATTTAAGCCACACGTTACTCACGTAGGTTAATACACTCGCTTGGATAACCCTAGGATGGTTTTTAACTCGAACGGACCCTAAAAACTCATTCTGGAATCTCTTTAGAAGTTCCAGGATTCTCGTTCGAACGAGGTCATTCGAACAAGTTTGTTCGAACGAAGTTCCCATTTCGAACGAACTCAGCAACTCATTAGAAAGGTTTTTGGAAATATCGTTAGAAAGTTCGTTCGAACGAGGTCGTTCGAACAACCTGGGCTAGTCTTCTAACGAGAATTCTGGACAGACCCAGTTCTTCCCCAACAATCTTTAAAAACATATAAATACTCAACCCAGTCCAAATTAAATGTTCCTACACTAATCCTAATCACCCTAAGATACTTTCTAACACGAATTAACGGTCAAATCCTTATAAAATCAATTGGAATTCAATAATCTCTTTAATTTCCAATGAGTCTCTTAAATATGAACCTAGAATTCTAATTGTCCAAAACTCTTATTATAATTCTTGATTACAACATAAAATTCCCAGATTTCAGTAGTCCAACCAAGGGCAAAACCTCTACATGCATACCCATCTCCAATTCATAAGGTTTCTTCACAATTTAGTCTAATTTAAACCTAAGTTTTCATTGTGCAAAGTTTATATCATCAACCTAAATTAATAGGAATAATATATGATAAAAGAGGAGCAAGATAAACACTTGCCTCGGAATGAACTTCTGATTCTTGTGATGAAATTGGTATGGGAATGATCCTCTTGACACGATCAACGCGCTGGTGTAATATTTTGGTGTGGAAGCTTGAGTTCTTGGCTTAGGCTCTAATGGAGTCTTCTTCTTCTTCTTCTTCTTCCTTGGTTCTCTCTCTCTTTTTCCCTCTTTCTCACGTAATTTGAAACTAACAGACCACGAACCCTCAATACTTTTAATTAAACCCAATTTTCGTCCATTTAATTACCCAAAAGACCAAAATACCCCTCTGGGGTGTCATTTTGGGCTAAAATACCTCGGACTCCAAATAAAATACCCGAGTAGTGTTTTCTGACTATTTCGACCCTTCCGGAGACTCTTGCACACTCAAAATAGTCATTCGAGTTATATAAAAATAATATACCTTATTAGCCCCCAAATACATACCGATGACGCGAATAATTATAACATGACTGTCGTGTATCTCATCCCGACCATGATATTATTTTGATAACTAATAACTCTCGTCATGCTAGAAATTATTACCATTAAATCAGATTAATTACAAATTAAATTTCCCCCTTTAAATTAATTAATCCCCATTTTCCATAATTTCATAAAAAAATATATGCATAAAAATACGGGGGACCAACGTATTCATAGGAACTGATCGCATGGCAACAGGACCCCAGTTTGAGAGCACGACCCAAATTTTATAATATCTACACTTAGGCTTGAAAATATTCCGTTAGAGGGTGAAACCACGAACCACACCCCAAACAACCCCGTGAGCGGCACCAACACCTCCTACAGGAAAAACATAGATCCTAGGAACTGACCACGTGGCCACGATACCCCCGCTTTTTATAGAACGCGACACATTTTAGAATATCTACAGTTAGGGCAAAAAATATGCCGTTAGAGGGAAAAAATCCACCTAGAAAATAGTCCCATAAGCGGTGCTAACACCTCCCATGGGACAAATTTATCTCTTAAGAGTTGACCGTGTGGCCACGGGACCCATGATTTGAGAGCATGCCCTAAATTTTAGAATATCTACACTTAGGCTTGAAAGCATTCCGTTAGAGGGTCAACCACGAACCACCCAACAAACGTCCCCATGAGCGGTGCCAAAACCTCCCACGAGACCAACGTATCTTGTAAAAACCGACCGAGTGGCCACGAGACCCATGGTTTGAGAGCATGACCCAAATTTTCAGAATATCTACACTTAGGATTGAAACACATACCATTGAAGGGGAGAAACCATGAACCACCCCCAAATGGCCATTGAGTGGTACAAACAACTCCCACTAGATCGATGTAGCTCGTAGGAACTGATCGGGTGGCCATGGGACCCTAGGATTGCGATCACGTCCCATAGTTCAGAATATCTACACTCCTGAAAACATGCAGTTAGAGGGCGAAACCCCGAACCACCCTCCAAATGGCCCCGTGAGCAGTGCCAACACCTCCCACAAGACCAAAGTATCTCGTAGGAACTGACCACATGGCCATGGGACTAACGGTTTAAAAGTACGTCCCTAATTTCATAATATCTACACTTAGTCTTGAAAACATGTCGTTAGAGGGCGGAACCACGAACCACCCTCCAAATGTCCCTGTGAGCTATGCCAACACCTCCCATAGGACCAACATATCTTATAAGAACCGACCGTATGGCCATGGGACCCACGGTTCAAGAGCACGAACCAAATTTCAGAATGTCTACACTTAGGCCTGAAAACTTATCGTTAGAGGGGAAAAACCTCGAATCACCCCCCAAACGACCCTATGAGCAGCGCCAACACCTCCCACGGGACCAACGTACCTTGTAGGAACAAACCACGTGACCACAGGACCCCCGATTTGAGAATACGACCCATATTTTAGAATATCAACACTTACGCTTTAAAACTTGTCGTTAGAGGGAGAAACCACGAACCACCCCCAAACAGCCCCACGAGCGACGGTAACGCCTCCCACGGGACCAATGTATCTCGTAGGAACCGATTACGTGGCAACGGGACCCCCGATTTGAGATCACGACCTAAATTTCATAATATCTACACTTAGTCTTGAAAATATGTCGTTAGAGGGTGAAACCAAGAACCACACCCCAAAAAGCCCCATGAGCGGCACCAAGACATCCCATGGGACAAACGTAGATCCTAGGAACTGATCGCATGGCCACGGGATCCCCTTTTTTAGTGAACGACCCAAATTTTAGAATATCTACACTTAGACCAGAAAATATGTCGTTAGAGCGCGAAACTTCGAACCGCCCAGCAAACGGCCCCATGAGTGGCGCCAATAGCTCCCACGGGACCAACATATCTCATAAGAATCGATCGTGTGGCCATGGAGCCCACGGTTTGAGAGCACGACCCAAATTTTAGAATATCTACATATAGGCTTGAAAGCATGTCGTTAGAGGGCGAAACACGAACCACCCCCAAAACGGCCCCATAAGCGGTGCTAACACCTCCCACGGGACCAACGTATCTCATAGGAACTGACTTCATGTCCACGAGACCCACGATTTGAGAGCACGGCCCAAATTTTAGAATATCTACACTTAGGCTTGAAAACATGTCATTTGAGGGTGACGCCACGACCCCCCCCCCCCCCCCAAAAAAAAGGACACATGAGCAGTACCAACACCTATCATGGAACCAATGTAGCTTCTAGGAACTGACCGCATGGCCACAGGACCCTCAGTTTGAGAGCACGACCCAAATTTTAGATTATCAGCACTTAGGTTTGAAAACATGCCATTAGAGGGTGAAACTATGAACCACCCCCCAAACTTCCCTGTGAGAGGAGCCAACACCTCCATGGGACCAATCTATCTCGTAAGAATCGACCTCATAACCACGGGACCCATGGTTTGAGAGCACGACCCAAATTTTCGAATATCTACACTAAGGCTTGAAAACATGTCGTTAGAGGGTGAAACCATGTACCACCCCACAAACAGCCCTGTGAGAAGCTCCAACACCTCCCATAGGACCAACGTATCTCGTTGGAACTGACCGCATATCTATGGGACCCACGGTTTGAGAGCACGATCCAAATTTTAAAATATCTTCACTTAGGCTTCAAAACATACCATTAGAGGGTGAAACACCAACCCCCCCCCCCTAAACGGCCCTGTGAGCGGCACCAACACCTCCTACGGGACCAACGTATCATGTAGGAATTGACCCCATGGCTAGGGGACCCACGATTTGAGAGCACGACTCAAATTTGAGAATATCTATACTTAGGCCAGAAAACATGTCGTTAGAGGGAGAAACCCCGAACCACCCCCCCAAACAGTCCCATGAGCAGCGCTAACACCTTCTACAGGACCAACGTATCTAAAAAAACTGACTGCATTTCCACATCACCCATTGTTTGAGAGCACGACCCAAATTTTAGAATATCTACACTTAGGCTTGAAAACATGTTGTTAGAGGGCGAAACATGAACCACCCCTCCAACGGCCCTATAAGTGGTGCCAACACCTCCCACGGACCCAACGTATTTCATAGGAACCGACCTCGTGGCCACAAGCCCCGCAATTTGAGAGCACGACACAAATTTCAGAATATCTACACTTAAACCTGAAAATATGCCGTTAGAGGGTGGAACCCTGAATCATCCCCCAAACGGCCCCATGAATAGAACTAACACCTCCCACGAGACCAAACTATCTTGTAGAAACCAATCATGTGGCCACATGACCAACGATTTTAGAGCTCGGCCCAAATTTCAGAATATCTACACTTAGGCTTGAAAATATGTCGTTATAGGGCGGAACCATAAACCACCCTCTAAATGGCCCCTTGAGTGGTGCCAACACCTCCCAAAGGATCAACATGTGTTATAGGAATCGATCATGTGGCCACGGGATCCACGGATTAAGAGCAACGACCCAAATTTACAAATATCTACACTTAAGCCTGAAAATGTGTCATTAGAGGGCGAAACCCCAAAGCCCCCCCCCCCCCCCCAAACGGACCCGTATGCAGCACCAACATGAACGTAGATCGTAGGAACCAATCGCATGGCCATGATCTCCATGGTTTGAGAGCACAACCCAAATTTTATAATTTTTACATTTAAGCCTGAAAACATGCCGTCAGAGGGCGAAACTATGAACCTCCCACAAAATGGCCCCGTGAATAGTGCCAACACCTCTCACGGGACCAACGTATCTCGTATTAACCGACCGCATGGCCATAGTACTCATGATTTGAGAGCACAACCCAAATTTCATAATATCAACACGTAGGCCTGAAAACATACGGCTAGAGCGCAAAACCATAAAGCACCCCCCAAATGGCCCTGTGAGCAACATCAACATCTCCCACGAGACAAACGTATCTTCTACTAACTGATCGCATGGTCACGGGACCCACGATTTGAGAGAACGACCCAAGTTTTTGAATATCTACACTAAGGCTTGCAAACATGCCGTTAGAGGGTGAAACCACGAACCACCCACAAATGGCCCCGTGAGCAGCTCCATCACCTCCAATGGTGATGATGCTCAAAACAGCACCACCCTTCAGGGTGTTCGTAAGCTCAATTTAGTTATAACAATGGTAGCACAGGAGCATACAAGTATAAAAGATAGAGATGACGAGAAGAGGATGAACACAAATGTTTAAGTGGTTCAGCCAATTAGGCCTACATCCACTGTACAAGTGAGTGAATAAGGTCACGAAAATAAGGCACCAACGGCCATGGATACAATCTCTCAAGCTTTCTCTCTCTACTGTGTAAATTGATAGAGTTTTATCTAGGGTTGTAATTTTGGATCCCTTTGCAAGGTAGAGGATGACCTCTATATATAGTGCTTAGGGGGTGTAATGTACCCCCCAAGCATGCAATGATCATGTGCATGAGGATCGAACCAATATGAGAATGACACCTGGCTAATCTCAACTAAGTAATGATGATCTCAATATTCCCTCACGTGGAGGGAATAATTCGATTATAACGGATTTGTCCACGCGTTCCAAGTTATACACATGCGTGTAAAAGCTCGACTGTCTTCGGTTGGTACCAACCTCGGCCAGGAAGAGTACGAGGTTGGTGAAGTCTGGTTGTTGCAGAATTCGAGGTTACTCACGATAATCTCGACTCTGTAGGAAAGCCGAGGTAAGGCAGTTGGAGTTATAACGTCGTCCTGGGTCGAGGTTATGTTGGAGTAGGTGGAATGTCGGCTTATTCCCAACCGAGATTGATCATGATGGTGGTGGTCCTTGCTACCTAGGCTTATTCCCAGCCGAGGTTGACGAATGAGGTAGATCTGGTCTCTGATGCTGCCCGTCAATGAGGTGTCCAGTGATGTCGGCCATAGTCGACCTTATATAGGACGAGGATGCTGGTTGTCAGTTAGGAGCCTTCGTTACCTCGGCCCCAGCATACGCCGAGGTTGGTGTCTCTGAGTTGTCAGGTACTTTTATGGCACATCAATCACCCCTAGTCCTTAGTTACCTATGTGAGTAGGTGATTGAGGGGTATTTTCAAGGATGAGGCCATTCTTCCTGGTGTGCCAATATCTCTTTGCTAATTGTCAAGAATTAAAGTGGGTAGCGTGCCTGACAATTGCAATGATGTTGATTGTCCTTTGGCATCCCAAGGCAATGATGGACCTTGGGAAGCGTGAAATCAAATTTAAGGGTTAAAACCTTTTTTTTCTCTTTCTTCCTCATTTCCTTCCATTTCTCTTGCCTGAACCTTTTTCACTCTCTCTCTCTCTTCCAGAGCTCTGCTGCTGCAATTGTTAGAGTTTTTTCGATTATCATCTTCCTCTCCCTTATTTCACGGTCATCCAGTTATCCTCTCCATCATGCTTTGGTTATTTCCAGCCTTTAATTTTCCTTTGTTGCATTTTCCAGTCTCGGCTTGAGCTTTTCGGTGAGTTTATGAGTTTTCCGGTGAGCTTATGAGTTTTTCGGTGAGCTGTTCTTGACTGTTCTTGGTTAGTTTTCTTTTCAAATAACCATATTTGATCTTTAACTTAGGTTGTGTCATCTTGTTTGTTTTTTACTTGAGTCCCTAAGTGTAAGGTCGTCCTTCTATGCTCAGACCCTTTTATCAACTCTTAGAGGAATTCCCTTCTCTTAGGGAGAAAACCTTAGATAAGATTAGGCAAATAGAAAGAGCCCAAGAGGAAGCTCGTAAGGCAGAGGCCTTCCTTCTCAGACCTATATTTCCACCCCCTCTGAGGGTGATATAACCTGAGCCAGCAGACCCAGTTGAGCCAAAGGACACTTCATTGAAACCCACTCTAATGTCTGAGTCTGAGTCTGACTCTGAGTCGTCCACCTCAGACCCCATATTTAGGGATTCTTTTCAAGAAGCTATGGATTATTCCATCAAGATGGATCAAGCCCCTGACCAAGCCAATGTTTCCAGACATGCTTCGTCTAATAAGAGTTCTAGCACTTCGCACTCTTCCTCCGATGTCAAAATTGTAGGACCTAGTGTGTCTATTCGCTCAATATTTGATGTTATTCCCTTGTTGACCGCCACAGGGGTTGAGTTCGCTCAGAGGTTCCCTGGTGGTTCTGCCACCCCTTCCCAAGGTGACGTTCCCCTGGATGAGGATGATGACAATAGCGAAAGTGATGTTGACACCTCAGAGGCAGCCGAGATAAAGAGAATTGTCAGCGAACTCGACCTCCTAGCTTTCATACATCTTTATTCCATAGGTCCCTCCATAAAACTTAGGAGACCTCTGAGGGGTGAGAGGGCCTTTGGCGGTCGAGATGGTGAGATATGCTTATATGAGAAGATATTTAAGTTAGGATTTTGTCTTCCCATTCATCCAATAATTAGGGTCATATTGTCCTACATTAACTTGGCTCCCTCCCAGCTCTCCCCCAATGCCTGAAGGGTGATGGTTGGGGCTATCATCTTATGGAGGGTAGTCCATCATTCAGACTTTCCTAGCCAGGTCTTCACAGGGTGATACGTTCCTTCCTCTGCTAGGAATCATTCGAGTTACTACCACTTTCTAGATCAGAAGTCTACTATGAAGATGTTGCTGGTTTGCTGGTCAAGTACGAGCATTTGATGACCCCCTACAACCTTTCTGCGACTGGCCTTGGGGGGAGTCCCCTGATCGAGCTTCATAAGTTACACTATTTTTCCAACAAGTTGAACCTCTGATTTTTCTATATCTCTGACCATTTAACTCAAATCTTTTCTTTTTACAGAGGGTCCAGAAGGAGTCTCAAACGATATCTGGGAAATGGCGTCCCCCAGTCTTACAAAGCTGGTGAAGAAAGCAGGTCTAACTGTGCCTCCTCTTCCTCCTCCTACTACTACTACTTAAAGGGCCGAGGCCTCCAAAAAAAGGAAATCTAATGACCCTGCCCCTAAGGATCAGAGACAGAAGAAGAAAACCTCCAAGGGGGATCGCGCGATTCCCATCTCCTCTGAGGATTCGTTAGTTTCTCATTTGTAGCAACTAAAGATCGGTGACATCCTTATCGGCCAGAGTTTGAAGGCCTTGGACGCCATCGGCTCCGTAAGGACCGACTCTGACAAGCAATTTTGCCGATCTCTGGACACCCCTTTGTTGGTCGAGTTCGCCCTCCACCGATCTATCCAAGTAAGACTTTTGCTTTTGCTGAGTAAGTGTAACATTGACGTTGAATCTTATTATCTCTTGAACTCATGTGTCCTAATATGCTTCGCATGGTCTCCTCACCATGCACCAGTTCGTTGACTGGACCCTGAGGAAGCTCCCTCTGATTGAGAAGGGCAGAGAGGCCTAGAAGACGGAGGCCGCTTTGAATGCTGAAGTGGAGCGTCTGAAGGCCTCCCTAGAGAAGTCTGAAGCTAATGCCAAGCAGCTGGAGAAGGACATGGGCAAGATTAAAAAGGATCACAGCTCTGCTCTGAAGACCCATTCTGACTCTCTCAAACACAAAGTTCATGTCGCAGTGAAGGCTGCTCTGGAGAACGCCTCAGAGAAGATATTGGAGGACTACAAGGTCTCTGACGAATTTGTCAGCTTTAGCTTTGAGTACCTCGAACGGGGTGTTAAGGCCACTGGAAAATGGGTTGTAATGAAAGAGAAAGAGTCGGGGAGCCTGGTATCCTCTGACGTCGTTGGTATGGGTTATGCCGATCCTCAGTTTGCTCAAGCCTTACAAGAGGTCGAGGAGGAAGAAGGTGCCGCACCTGCCGAGACTGCTCAATAAGAAGATACAAGGACTGAAGACGTTGGTCCTCAAGATGATGGGGTAGAAGTGACCAACCTCGACCAAGGAAGTGGGGGCATGATCACTAACCCTGAGACTGCAGATACTTAAACCCATTTTGTGAAGCTCTTACTATTAATTTTTTGTTTCTGATTCATATCGATCTATAACTTCTGATAACATTTTTTGTTAGCTCTTGACTTGTAATTCTTAACTTCATGCTATATCAACCTCTGAAGAGGGCTTTATTTCTTTTGCTGAACGTTCTTTGAATGGTTTTCTATGCCATGCGATGTGTTTGTATTAAGGTCTGAAGCCTCAATATAATGGTGTCTTCATTAACCTTATAACATTGTCTAAGGTCTGAGGTCATCCGAGTATGATGTTAACCCCATAAATTTTTCACCAAATAAATGATGTTTTAAGGTCTGAGGTAATCAATTAAGATGTTACCCCCATAAGTTTTTCACCAAATTAATGATGTTTAAGGTTTGAGGTCATCCAAGTATGATGTTTACGTCAGACCTTATCACCAAATTATGATGTTTTAAGGTCTGAGATCATCAACTAAGATGTTACCCCCATAAGTTTTTCACCAAATTAATGATGTTTAAGGTCTAAGGTCCTTCAAGTATGATGTTCACCTCAGACCTTGTCACCAAATTATGATGTTTTAAGGTCTGAGGTCATCAACTAAGATGTTACCCCCATAAGTTTTTCACCAAATTAATGATGTTTAAGGTCTGAGGTCATCCAAATATGATGTTCACCTCAGACCTTGCCACTAAATTATGATATTTTACGGTCTGAGTTCATTAACTAAGATGTTACCCCCATAAGTTTTTCACCAACTTAATGATGTTTAAGGTCTGAGGTCATCCAAATATGATGTTCACCTCAGACCTTGTCACTAAATTATGATGTTTTAAGGTCTGAGGTCATCAACTAAGATGTTACCCCATAAGTTTTTCACCAAATTAATGATGTTTAAGATCTGAGGTCATCCAAATATGATGTTCACCTCAGACCTTGCCACTAAGTTATGATATTTTACGGTTTGAGTTTATCAACTAAGATGTTACCTCCATAAGTTTTTCACAAAATTAATGATGTTTAAGGTCTGAGGTCATCCAAATATGATGTTCACCCCAGACCTTGTCACCAAATTATGATGTTTTAAGGTCTAAGGTCATCAACTAAGATCTTACCCCCATAAGTTTTTCACCAAATTAATGATCTTTAAGGTCTGAGGTCATCCAAGTATGATATTCACCTCAGACCTTGTCACCAAATTATGATGTTACCCTCATAATGTTTTCACCAAATTAATGATGTTTAAGGTCTGAGGTCATCCAAATATGATGTTCACCTCAGACCTTGTCACCAAATTATGATGTTTTACGGTTTGAGGGAATCAACTAAGATGTTACCCCCATAAGTTTTACCATTAATTTATAATGAACTAAGAGTTGACACATGACCTGATCTTCTCATTAATAATCTCTTCATAAGATGATACATTTACATAGGAATCATCGCAACATCATAAGTAATAATTTTTCAAATGATCAGCATTCCATGGATTTGAAAAAGGTTCCTCTTCAAGGTTTTTCAGTCTGTAGGTCCCGGGTACAACCTCCTCGATCACTTTGTAAGGGTCACGCCAATTTGGATGAAGCTTTTTTGCCTTCTGTAATGTCTTCTTCAGCACTAGGTCACCCGCGGCTATGGGTCTTGATTTCACCCTTTGATTGTAGAACTTTATTGTTCTCTACTGGTAGGCTGCCTGGCTGATCTTTGCGTCTTCCCTTCTTTCCTCAATCAAATTTAGGTCAAGTCTTATCTCTTCCCTATTCTTCTTGGGGTTATAGGTTTGAATTCTATGAGTGGGGAGTCCTACCTCTGTTGGTATGACGACCTCTGAGACATGTGCTAATATGAATGGGGTCTCCCCTGTTGGTGTCCTATCCGTTGTTCTGTAGGCCCATAACACAGTATAAACCTCCTCAGTCCATCTCCCCTTAGCTTCTTCTAACCTCTTCTTGATCCCGTCGTGGATTGTTCTATTCGTGACTTCAGTTTGACCATTTCCCTGTGGTTGGCCTGGAGACGAGAAAAATTGCTTGATCCTAACTCTCTCACAATACTTCTTTAAGGAAGAATTCTTGAACTGGATTCCATTGTCCGAGATTAGGGTAATAGGGAGGCCATGTCTATATATGATGCTCTTCCAAATAAATTGGAAGGTCATCTGCTATGTAATCATGATCATCGGCTCGGCCTCTACCCATTTGGAGAAGTAGTCAATACCAACTATCAAAAACCTATAGTTATTCACGGCTTTTGGTAGGGGACCCACCAAGTCAATTCCCCATACTGTGAATGGACAAGGAGAACTTATTGAAGTCATAGGTTGATGAGGTTGATGGGGGATAGTGGAGAATCTTTGGCATTTATCACACCTCTTCACATAGGCTGCAGCATCCTTGGTCAAGGTCGACCACCAGTATCCTTGCGTAATAATCCTCTTGGCTAAAGGTCTTACTCCTCTGTGACTGGAGCAAGAACCCTTGTGTAACTCCTGTATGATGCGGGGGACCTCTGTGGGATGAACACATCTGAGGATGGGTAACAGAAATCCCTTTTATATAGGACATCTCCTATTATTGAGAACTTTGCGACTCTGTACCTCAGTTTCATCCTCTCTAGCTTTAATTCCGATAGCTCTCCCGCTCTGATATATTTAATGAGGGGGTCCATCCATGAGCCCCCTAAGTTTAAGTTGAAGCAATGTATGGCAACCTCTTCCTCTTCAATGATTGGATTGAGTAGGATCTCGACTGGTACTATTCTTCCAATGTCTGTCCTCGTTGCTAATGCCAACCTTGCTAGCGCATCTGCGTGGCTATTATTTTGTCGAGGTACCCTCTTTATCTTTACCTCTTTAAAACCTTATAGCATCATTATTACCCTCTTCAGGTATCTGGCCATCCTTTCATCCTTGGCCTCATAAACTCCAAACACTTGGTTGACAACTAACCTTGAGTCGCTATGAAGTAGGAGTCGTCCAACCCTAAGGGTTTTTGCCAAGGAGAGGCCTGTTATCTTGGCCTCATATTCTGACTCATTGTTTGATGCCTTGAAGTTAAACCTTAGTGCATATTCAACATTGGTACCATCCGGAGCTAAGAGTATCATCCCTGCATCGCTCCCACTTTCACAAGAAGACCCATCCACAAAGAGGTTCCATACGTATCCATTCGTAGAGAAGGTCCCCTCTGATAGGGTTCCTTACTTGAAGAGGTACCTTTCCTCCTCACTCTCAGCTATTCCATTTTTGGCTCTGTTTGACATAACCTCTTAAGGGTCTCGGAAGACGTTACTATTTGATCTCTCTGCGATCACTAGATTGTCCTCAACTTCAATCTTTTCCCACGTGAACTCAATAATAAAATCTGCAAGAGCCTACCCTTTAATGGCCACCCTGGGTTGTTAAGTAAGGTCATACTCTCCCAACTAAATGGCCTATGTCATCAATCTACTTGATTTCTCAGGTTTGTGGAGGACTTACCTTAGTGTGGAGTCAGTGAGGATGACCATAGAGTGGGCTTGGAAGTAGAGCTTCATCTTCCTAGAAGCATGTATCAAAGTGTAGGAAAACTTCTCCATCTGAGGATAGTTCTGTTCAGACCCTTGAAGGGCCTTACTGTTGAAGTATACAGGCCTTTGGATCCCAATGTCCTCCCGTACTATGACTGCGCTTATAGCTGACTTAGAGACTGCTAGATAAACATACAACTTCTCTCCCACTATATGCCGAGATAAGAGCAAGGGAGATCCGAGGTAGGACTTGAGTTGATTAAAAGCCTCATCACATTCTTTGTCCCATTTGAAGGCCTTTCTAAGCACTTTAAAGAACGGAAGACACTTGTCCGTCGCTTTGGAAACAAATCTGTTGAGTGCATCTACTCTTCCAGTGAGCCTCTGAACGTCTTTGATACTTCTTAGTGTCTTCATGTCAAGCAAAGCCTTAATTTTCTCAGGGTTCGCCTCTATTCCCCTCTGATAGACGATGAATCCAAGAAACTTCCCATCTCCTACCCTGAAGACGCACTTCGCGGGATTGAGTTTCATTCTATACAAGTCCATGGTATCGAAGGTCTTTCCTAGGTATGCCACATGAGTGCAGGCCTTTAACCTCTTCATCAATATATCGTCCACATACACCTCCATAGTCTTGCTTATTTCATTTTCAAACATCTTATTCACAAGACATTGATACGCTGACCCTGTATTTTTCAAGCTGAAGGGCATAACCTTGTAGCAATATGTCCCCTTATTAGTGATGAAGGCTGTGTTCTCTGAGTCTTCAGCATCCATAAAGATCTGGTTATAACCAGAATACGCATCCATGAAGCTCATGAGCTCATGCCCTGCTATGGCATCTACCATCTGATCGATCCGAGGTAAGGAGTAATTGTCTTTAGGGAAAGACTTGTTCATGTCGGTGAAATCTACGCACATCCTCCATTTTCCATTGGCCTTAGGCACAATGACGGCGTTTGACAACCACTCTGGGTATATAACCTCCCTGATAAATTCTTCCTCTTCTAATTTCCTTACCTCTTCTCTAATGACGTCATACTTCTCCCTAGAGTAAACTCTTCATCTTTGTTTGATTGGCCAAGCATCTTCTATCACGTTGAGTTTGTGGAACATAACCTCGAGGTCGATGCCAGGCATGTCTGCGTGGCTCCAAGCGAAGACATTCTGCCTCTTCCTCAAGAAATTTATTAGTTCTTCCTTGATCTCCGCTTTTAAGGCCTTGCCGACCTGGACGGTTTTTTTCGATTCGTCCTTATTGAGGACGATGGATTCTACCTCTTCTACGGCCTCTCCTTTCTTCAACTTCGTTTCATCTCTAGGGTCAAGTGTATCAATGTTATACATGGTGGTTGCTTTCTTATGGGCCTCTCTCTCTTCGACTGAGTTGAAGTAGCTTTCTCGTGCTATGGTCTGGTCACCCTGCACTTCCCTTACCCAATAGGGGGTCGAGAATTTTAGCATCTGGTGGACCGTCGACGGTACGACTTCAAACTCCTTAAGAACTACTCTTCCTATGATGAGGTTATAGTCCGAGAAGACATTTTCATCCATAACGAAAAAATTAATCTTCCAGATCAATCTCTTAGGCCACTCATCTCCCATTCGCACGTCCATTTCATACATGCCCAATGGATGGACTTTTTCCCCGCTGAAGCCCATTAATGGATGATGATAGGGTACCAGCCTAGCCCTGCTAAGGCCTAGGCTTTTGAAATAAGGCCAGAACATCACATCTGCTGAACTTCCTCCATCTACAAGAATTCTCTGTACCTCGCATCCATGTACTCTTATTGTAATTACCAAAGGATCATCATGTGGTGCTAAGATGCCTTTGAAGTCGAGTCAGGAGAACCCGACTATAAGAGTGTCCATATCCACTTTTTTTCTCTTCTGCTTGGCCTCTAAAGACGTCAGATTTACCACCTTTACTTTGACCACTGACTTGGCCTCTGCCACATGAGCTTTTCGGTCAGCCACT
Organism: Sambucus nigra; assembly: GCA_949130495.1. Taxonomy (NCBI): domain Eukaryota; kingdom Viridiplantae; phylum Streptophyta; class Magnoliopsida; order Dipsacales; family Adoxaceae; genus Sambucus; species Sambucus nigra. The sequence continues at coordinate 500,683,853 of OX422212.1, forward strand.
TCAGAGCCACCCCCTGCAAATCCCCCGCATATGGTGCAAACACTGAAGGAGATTGTTAAAAGAAAATGTATTTAATCCTTTAATTAATGTTTAATTTGTTTAATTGTAATTAATACACATTTTAGTTTAAAATAATATTTTGATGATTCCAAACATATAGTTATTAAGTTATTATGTAAATATTTCTTATTTTTATAATAGTTATAATATGATAGTACTTTTAACTAATTGCATAAATAGTATATTTTTGTAAATTATATTTTTACATGTTGTCACCTGATATATATTTTTTTATATATAACTTTTACTATTACTATTAGTTTATATTATAATTTCTTTTCATTATATATTTATACTTAACAAATATTTAAAGTTTTGCATATATTTACATTTATATGGAATTGAATTATGAGTCCATACTCATAGCTGTAGGTATTAAAAGGCTAATGACATATATCATACATACATATAACTATTACTATATAAATATATTGTATATTATATATTAATATTGTTATATGTTTCGGACAATATTTTCTTTAGTCGCTTTCTTTATATAGTTACACAGTTATATATTTATAAATTATAACTATATATACATTTCCCTTAAATATTTTTTTACTTGCATATACATATAAATATATACTCACACGCTAATTTATGTGACTTTGTTATAAATATTTTTTTTTGGTGAGTTATATATAATTTCTTGCATATTACCTGTAATTTTCTTATTCTATAATATAACATAATAAATATTTTCTTATATATTTATATATATTATTTATGTTCTTTTGGTAATCTTTATTTATCTTTTATATACTTTATTACTATATATATGTGTTGTATATTATAATTTTGTACTATAATATTTTTTATGCTTTCATATATGTTATTTATACATACTAGTTTTGTTTTTTTACCTTTATATATATAATATAGGTCTTATATATATGAATCTATATATAGTATATAATCTGTAGAAGAAAATTTCTTTGAGCGAAGGTGGCAACCTTATTCATCATTCTTCATAGCTCTTACATATACTAAATTGTCCCTAAATTACTCGTTTTATTCCTAACAGAATACTACATATAATATATATATATATTTATCTAAAGATGTTATCAAAGTGTTTTTTTTTAAAAGCTTATGCCATAATTGTAAAATTGTCTAGATATTATATATTTTTTTTGTATATATATATATATATATATATATATATATATCTGTATATTTTTTTTAAACATTTTTTTTCATATATTTTATATTAGTGACCTTTTATATATAAATATATGTTTACATAAATAGATATTTTATATATATATATATATATATATATATATATTTGTTTTGTAATCTATGTATTACTTTGGTGCGTGATATGTTGTTGACAAAGTCTTACTTAATAGATATGGTTCTATGTAAATAAGATATGTTTATAATATTATATTTATATGTCACAACAATGTCTCATGTACTACCTTGGATATTTAGTCCTCTTTAGTTTCTGAACCCATTTTTTATTCTCCAACATATTAGACTATTATATTATATATAAGAATTCATGATATCTAGACTATCTTGGAAGTGATTATTTGCTACCACATTTAAGAATGCTACCTTTGGCCCCACGATTGAGTGTGTTGAATCGATCTTTAAAACTTCTTACACCTATTATATACCTTGGTTTATATGAATAAGATCTCATAATTTATTTAGTTCCTTTATTCCCTTTGGTTTTCGTCACTGCCATGGGTTGTTGTAGTGATTGAGTTTATTGGTTCATTGATATCTAACCATTATATGAGCTCAGCTAAGGGACCCCCGAAATAACTTTGGTTTGACATAATGCTACAAAAATGACCTGTTCATTCATAAGAGCTAATGTGATCTACCAGCTGTATTCTTAGTCCAGACCTTATTGTCAATTCAGTTTGAAATATTCAAACCTTTTGTTTGGAATCCACGCTTTTCTTTTTAACTGTCACACCTAGAAGCAGTAGTGTTCTCAAGTGTTTTTTAGCCTTAACTCTTTGGACACACATTGATTAACTTGTCTGTCTGTATATCTTACACATGATTTTACACAGATAATATTATCTCCATGTGTTGACTGATGGATGATTTGATAAGACTCATTTTTTTTACTTATCTACTAAAAATGTTCTCCAAGATTCATTGTATATTTTATATTCCTTTTTATTCTAACCTCTCTTTCTCAGATATCAATCTACAATATTTTGTTAGACAACAAAAAATGGTTCTCATCTGATACGATCTATCTTCCCAAAGATATTGAGCATTTAATTCTCTCCCAATCTCTCTCTATCAGTTCACAATTAATGCTCCAAGTTGAAGAAGAGTTCAGCCCATGCTTTCTCCAATGGTTATTATTGGGAGCTACAAAAGAAGACCAAGTTGTTGTTGATGGGCAAGACACAAAAATATCTACAAGAGAGCATTCAGAAAATTTTATTCAGCTCTACATACACACAGAAAAGAGAGCAAACAGAAATTTTCATTCAGCTCTACTCAAGTTGGAGACAACTACAAATTTATATACTCTTCCATTTGTTGAAGAAGAAATTGAAGAGCAACACAATCTTTATCTGCTACAAAGATTTCAAGTGAAAACTTGGGCCAAAATCAAATTCATTTGAGAATCTCAACCAAGAAAAAACTCGTTCTCATTTTGCATCTTTAAAGAGTTTCAGAAATTGTAGATCATTTCTACTCCATTTGTGTAAAAATTTGAAGCTTGGGTTTTTAGCTTCGGTGGTTGTACTAGTAGTGAGTTTTTGCTACTAGATTGTACAAGAGGTGGTTTGATCCTACCTTCAAGTGAATCAGGACTAGTTAAGCGCAAGAGACGGAAGCTTGGTCTTGGCGCGTGGACGTAGGCCGGGTTTTGGCCGAACCACGTTAAAAATACGGTGTCATTTATTTTCAGCATTTAAATTTATTTATATGCTTGTGATTGATTAATTTTATTTTTAAGCACTTTACTTGCAAGATATTTAAATCTGAAAATTTGGTAAATTTATTTTAAGATAAAAATAATTATTTTCGTAATAATTATTAATTCTAGAATATTAATTTTTATTAACTACGAAAATTATTTATAAATTTATTTGGATCTTATAATCTTAAAGTATAACTTGTTTAATTTATTGAGAGTATTTATTTGATATTCTTGTGTGAATTACTTTAGATTAAATCCAGAATATAAGATAAGAAAATTGATTATTTATTTATTGGATGTTGTAATCTCTTGTTTAATCAATTGAAAGTATTTATTTGATAATTTATTTATTGTGTGTTTCAATCTCTGATTTAAATTGTTTAAATGAATTGGTAACATTTATTTAATCATTATTGGTTTAATCATTTAAGATTTTATCTGATATTTGGATTAAGTGTTTTAAATTTAATATTTTCTGAAATATTAATTTAACCCGAAAAGTTTGTAAAATCTCAATTCACCCCCCCTCTTGAGTATTTTTCTGGGCAACAATTGGTATCAGAGCGAGGCTCTAATTTATTTATTTGGATTTAGCAATCATAGAGTTAAAGATCATGGCAAACTTTTCTGCATTTATTTTGAATATTGCACTTTACATTTTTATTATTTGTATGCTAAAATGTTTGATCTCTTGTAGCTACTCCTTATTTCATTATGTGAAGAGAAAATGGATAAATTATCAACCTTGTATTTCAAGATTTATATTGAAGAAATACTCCATTGAAAGGTTGGATGTTGATACACAAAGTAAAAATATATGCACCCCTTGCCTATATGCCAATGTTGATGAATCAAGCATTGAAGAATCTATTACTCCTTGTCTCATGGAAATTGGTAATGAAGAGGTACAATCTAACCCTTGCATTAGTAATGATGAATCATATTCTACTCATAGTGAAAATCATGATATTGGAGATGATATTGTTGATGATTATGATGAATTACAGGATGCATTCAATGAGTTGTATGAAAAATATGAAGATATTGGAAAGAAGTTCATTGCACTTAAAAAGACTCATGCTAAATGTGATTTTATTTCAAAAGATTTTGATAATCTGAAATTAGAAAATTTATCCTTAAAGAATGAAATTAAATCTTTGAAAAAGGAAAAATATGTTAATTTCCCTAATCTTCTTGAATCTGAAAATATTGAGTTGAAAAAGGAAATTGAATATTTATAGAAATCCATAGACACATTTACTAAAGGAAATGAATACTTTTATAAGATTGTGGAAAAACAAAGAATTCGATTTAATAATAATGGTATTGGATATGAGGAAGAAAATGAGAAAAATAATTATTCAAATTTATTCAAAAATGATGCCACATATAGTCATTATAACTCTTTATGCACATATTGTGGTAGACATACACATTATTCCAAATTTTGTAAATTTAGAAAAAGAAAATATAACACTAAGTTAGCTTGGATTCCTAAAGAAACAATTATGTATGCTAACCCTAATTTACCACACTCTTTTTGGGTTCCAAAAGATAAAGTTTTTAGGTGCAAAACTGGTATTGGCACTTGAACAAATTTATGAGAATGGAATTAGTGTTAGATTTTTTTTCATATTATTTTCTTGTTTAGATGTTTGTTTAAGTTGTATACACTCTTTACTTGATAAATATTGTGATATATTGTTTTCATATTTAATATGCTTATTTTCATAAAATATTATTTCATATGATTTTTGGATGTTATATAGGCTTATTCATGAATAATAATCTGATTAAATTCATGTTATTCCTAAATGTATCAATTGTTTGAAAATGTGAATACCCTCACTTTTTGTCCAAGACAATATATATTAAGGATGGAAAATTATTTATACACCTTAATGAATAATATATTTTTGTATATGATAAAATTGACATTGATGATTATAATTTGTTACGTACATTCTAGTATGTCATAAGTTGCGTATCATTATTTTTCTTGATGATTATCTCTTATTATGACTACGCTGGAATTTTTTATAAGAAAAGGAATTATGAAATTTTCTCTTTAAATATTGCTTCATGGATCTAACACCTTATTGGATGGAAAAGAGAAAATCTTAAAAGTTGTATAGGTTCCAAATTGAGATGGATTATGGATTATGGACTTTCATGTCTACGATTTGGAAAGGAAGCAAAGTTGAATATGTAACACTTCCTAGTGTTAAAAATGCCACACAAGAAAATCATTTCATGGATATATGACTTGGTATTGGTAAGGTTGTAAGGTACACCTTTCTTGAATTATAAGTATCATATATTTATTGATGATATGATCTTAATTGATATGATTCCATACTTAGATTATTTGTTAACTCATATAAGCTTGTTCTAAATGATTTAGTCTTCACATGATAATTTATACATTTATTATATTTGATGATTTTTTCAACATGCATTTGACTTTAATGATAAAATTTTCAGATTTTAATTCATTAGTTGTATCTAGACACAATTGATTTTGATGATAAATATTTAAGATGGAAATTCATAATTATATATATATATATATATATATATATATATCTTGACATATATTTGTTGATAATAATATTGGATTAATTCATGAATTTATCATATATCTTTTTGAAACAAAAATGTTATTTAATTTTTATTATTTTGCTTATTTGTGCTATATGATGATATTATGATATTCTTTCATTTAGTTTAATTATATGAACATGTAGATCTTTATGACTTAAATTTATGGCATGTTATTTTATTAGCTATTGGAATTCATGAAGAATATTTTTTTTTTGAAAGAAAGCAACACTTGGTGTCATATATGTATACATAGTAGCTTTGTTTCAAAGCTTGGGAGATTAGCCCCATTGTTTGAATATTATTGATTTTCATGATATTTTAAAAAAAAAAAGGTAAAATGACATTTGAGATATTCATGCTCTATTGAAAAATGAAAAAGTCTCGTGATTGTTGAAATTGAAGTTGACTTGTGAATATATCAAGACTTGTGAAAAATGAAAAAGTCTCATGATTGTTGAAATTGAAGTTGATTTGTGAATATATCAAGACTTGTGAATACATCAAGACTTGTTAAACGAAAATGTATTTAACTCTTAAATCAATTTTTAATTCATATTTGTTTAGTTTAATTGTGAATATATACATTTTAATTTAATTTAATATATTAATTTTGATGATATGAACTTTTTTATTTTTATGAGCTAAATGTATTATATGATACATGTTTTGTTCCATTAATCAAATATTAGTGACATCCATGAAGTATATAATTTTTTTTAGTTAACATACTTGAATAATCATACGATTATTGAGATTTTTATGTTTTAGTTTCATTGCATGTTATATGTTTGATCTGATTAGTTGAATATTATTGTCTTTTATGAAGAACATTTTTTTGGAACAAAATGATTCTTATAATGTTTGTGCTTAAAAATCTTCTGATTAAGGAGTTTTTGAAATATACTAAAGTTGATTAATTTATGTCACATCCATTATTGAAAATTTTATTTATTTATTGATTTGAAAGTTCTTGAGCAAATAGTTGAGTTATCTGTTGAAAACATAAAATATTGATTTTGTGACGAGCTTCTCGTTATTAAAAATCTGAAATTATTGAGTTTAATTTATTATGGCCTCATAATATGTTTCATTCTTGAAATATGATTTTAATGACTTTTCATTGAAAGACTACATCTTATTAGACGATAACAATTGAGAAAGCAAATATTGATAATATTTTATCTCATGAAATAGATGCACCAAATTTATTATATGCTTATATGCCTTAATTGGTATCCCTTAGGGGGAGATAAAAGTTTATTGAAATTTATTTGATTATTTGTTCGAAAAATGCTTGATCATAACTTTGATATATTATTATGGATTTTGCAATTTAGTTGATTATTCCGAAAATCTTATGCTCGTATCTTGAAAATGGCGAAAGCTTGAACAAAACGCAATATTTTCTTTTGCTATATGCCGCTATCTTCTAACTCATGTGTGCTTTATTTCAAATTATTTGAAAATATCGAGTTATGAAATGTTTATTTGTTGTGCACTTCAAAGTTTATATCATGATGATTTATACAACAATTGATATGCGCCTATTGAAAATTTATGTTGCAATTTTTTTTTTTATTATTGAGAGAATTAATTATGCAAATTCATATATCTCTTCCATTTGCATTATTTAAAAACATTGAGTTATGATTTCTATTTATAAAAAAAAAATTGTTCCGAGAAATCACTGTGTGCCACGCACGGTTAGTGTATGACTGCAACAATTGGTATCATTTATCATTTATCATTTTTGTGACTTATGCATTATTTGATGATATTATTGTCTATCTACACATTCAAATACATGCTATGAAAAATTTATGATGAATTTATGATGACTCGTGTGCGTATTGACAATTTTCATGTTATTTATATGTTCCTTGAGATTTATGGTTGAATCCCATGCATGATTTATTTTTGATAGGGGGAACTTCGCCCTTTTTACCCATGACACTGAATATATATGAAAAATCTTTTTGATAATGTCAAAGGGGGAGAAATATTTATGATTCACTATTTGTGCTTAATATTTCATTTAATGAATATTTGTGAATCATTGTTTGTCATCATAAAAAAGGGAGAGATTGTTAAACGAAAATGTATTTAATCCTTTAATTAATGTTTAATTTGTTTAATTGTAATTAATACACATTTTAGTTTAAAATAATATATTGCTTTTGATGATTCCAAACATATAGTTATTAAGTTATTATGTAAATATTTCTTATTTTTATAATAGTTATAATATGATAGTACTTTTAACTAATTGCATAAATAGTATATTTTTGTAAATTATATTTTTACATGTTATCACCTGATATATATTTTTTATATATAACTTTTACATTACTATTAGTTTATATTATAATTTCTTTTCATTATATATTTATACTTAACAAATATTTAAAGTTTTGCATATATTTACATTTATATGGAATTGAATTATGAGTCCATACTCATAGCTGTAGGGATTAAAAGGCTAATGACATATATCATACATACATATAACTATTACTATATAAATATATTGTATATTATATATTAATATTGTTATATGTTTCGGACAATATTTTCTTTGGTCACTTTCTTTATATAGTTACACAGTTATATATTTATAAATTATAACTATATATACATTTCCCTTAAATATTTTTTTACTTGTATATACATATAAATATATACTCACACGCTAATTTATGTGACTTTGTTATAAATATTTTTTTTTGGTGAGTTATATATAATTTCTTGCATATTACTTGTAATTTTCTTATTCTATAATATAACATAATAACTATTTTCTTATATATATATATATATATATTAGTTATGTTCTTTTGGTAATCTTTATTTATCTTTTATATACTTTATTACTATATAAATGTGTTGTATATTATAATTTTGTACTATAATTTTTTTTATGCTTTCATATATGTTATTTATACATACTAGTTTTGTTTTTTTTACCTTTATATATATAATATAGGTCTTATATATATGAATCTATATATAGTACATAATCTATAGAAGAAAATTTCTTGAGCGAAGGTGGTAACCTTATTCATCATTCTTCATAGCTCTTACATATACTAAAAGTGTCACTAAATTACTCGTTTTATTCCTAACAGAATACTACATATAATATATATATTTATCTAAAGATGTTATCAAAGTGTTTTTTTTTAAAAGCTTATGCCATAATTGTAAAATTGTCTAGATATTATATATTTTTTTTGTATATATATATGTATATTTTTTTTAAACATTTTTTTCATATATTTTATATTATTAACCTTTTATATATAAATATATGTTTACATAAATAGATATTTTATATATATATATTTGTTTTGTAATCTATGTATTACTTTAGTGCTTGATATGTTGTTGACAAAGTCTTACTTAATAGATATGGTTCTATGTAAAGAAGATATGTTTATAATATTATATTTATATGTCACAACAATGTTTCATGTACTACCTTGGATATTTTGTCCTCTTTAGTTTATGAACCCATTTTTTATTCTCCAACATATTAGACTATTATATTATATATAAGAATTCATGATATCTAGACTATCTTGGAAGTGATTATTTGCTACCACATTTAAGAATGCTACCTTTGGCCCCATGATTGAGTGTGTTGAATGTGACACCCCGACTAATTAAATACCGGGTAGTTACTCCTTTATTAAATTAATTCAAAATGTCAAGTTGGTCCAGTTAATAGCATCACTGTCGAAAACATTTTAATGATTACTAACCACCTAGTATTTAAAAAGTAAGTTGCCAAATTTTTAATTTAAGTCTGATTAACATGCAACAAGTGTAATGAAGAATAATAATACCATACACCATACTTAAGTAAAAAGAATAACCATCACATAATGTAATTAAAGTCTGGAGGAAAAACTCCTCACTACAATCCCACAACTGAAACTACTAAACTGAATACTGAAATAATACATGTCAAAGTCTGAAAACTGTAATGGAAGAATGTCTCTAATAGAAATGGGCAACATGCCCTACAACTGATAGATAATGACTCTGGAATCCAAATGATAGATGCGTCTACAAGCAAATCCCTGTAGCTTCCACAAACAGCTACAGCTCGTCACTTGAATGAGTATCCTATGCATGGTGTCCTTGTGGCTGGGCACCTAAAATAGTTTTACAAAGAAAAATAGATTTGAAAGCAAACGGGTCAGATCCCGAATGTGGAGATATTTTAAAAACCTGCAAGTGCTTTAAAACATTTAAAACATTAAATGCAAAGTACATGTTAGGACGTGCACTCACATGATATTCTCACCTCTCGTCTAACTGTGCACTCCTAACGTAAGTACCCATCTACAACGACACAAACCACTAGCTAAGTGACATCATATCTAGCTAGACTGTCATAGGTCCTACCCTTATTACTGGCTTCTATTAACATTATAACGCTCGTAATTAAATAAGGATTTAACGTAAACTCAGATGCTCAATATGCAATATATTTCACTACCAGCTAACTCGTTATGTTTTCTCGAAACAATACCGTAATTATTTATACAACATTAACATGAAGGTTTCCATTAATTAAGTGTATATTATTCACATCATAAATATACAATACAAGCACCCCGAGAACTAAGTTGTGGTGCACACATACTCTGCTATCCATCCCGGTACATCACGTACATAAGGATTACATATTCCGAATCTCTCAGGAATAGTTCACGAATAATAACATCACAAATAATGGAGGCGAACACAGTCACATCACATGGGTCACGCACATACCTACGCTCCCACAATCAGCGGACTTATTAATATCCCAACAAGCCTTTCTATGACCTATGTTCATCAAGGTAACCAGTCTAAATCCGGGAAACACAAGGATTAGAGGGCCCTAAGCGAACGCAAACCTCCCGTGATAGCAAGTATGGTAGGAATGTCATACACACAATTCATATACCAATACTAAGTAAACACACGTCTTAGTAATCCCGTAGTTTAATTGTAGTACTATTCTCATTCTAGTACCAATATATAAATTTACACATTATACGATTCCGGTTTATAATCATACGCGCCCTAAATTTATTCTCACGTCGTAGTAGACACTCACGTCTCAACCCAAACGGTTCATTGATGTAAATCACACGTATATAACTTACTCCTCATAATAACCCAAAAGTCCCAAATCCATCAATACATCATCAAAGGAATGTTAACTCTACCCTCGAACAAGTTTACGGGACTCCAAAAATCAAAACAGGCCAAAAAGGCCCAGACTGCCAGCTCGTTAGAAGTCTCGTTCGAACGAGGTTGTTCGAACGAGATTGAACTGTCAGCTCGTTAGAAGTCTCGTTCGAACGAGACTGCTCGAACGAGATCCAGTTCGTTCGAACGAACTGCTCCTTCTAACGAGATCTCGTTCGAACGAAGTATCGAACGAGATTCCTTTTCGTTAGCAGCGACTGGTCAACTCGTTAGAAGCTCGTTCGAACGAGTTCGTTCGAACGACCTGGGGAGGGGCTTCTAACGACCTACCAGTTTCGTCCCAGATCTCTCTAAATTTCGTTTTTCACCATTCTTACTCCTCAAATCTTCTCCAAAGTTCGTTCCAACAAAGTTTTAAGTTCTCTAATCATCCTAAAACATGCTAAGGTCATATACTAACATCTTTTAAGGCATTAATGCATCCTACACATCATTAAATCACAAGATTCTATACTTTTCCCCAATTTTTCAAGAACATGAACCCTTGATTTTTATCATCATCAAATCCCAGAATTTAATCCGTTTTTACACTATATAAAAATGAAATCTCTGAATTCAATCTTCAAGCAACGTTTCTACATGCAAACCTATACCCAAAATTAAGCTAATAACTTCCAAATTTCATGGGTTTTCCTTTAACTCTTAATTAAGATAGATTATCAAGATTTCTAACATGGAAGAAGCATTCACTGCATAAAGAATGTAATTTAAATCACTTGCCTTGATTCGATTTCTGATTTTGGTGTTGGTTTGGTGAAGATTTCTGCAGAATTCCCTCTCTCTCTCTTTCTCCAAGCTTCTTCTCCAAAGGTGGCTAGGGTTTTCTTTAGGAAAGTTGGAAACCGAAATGATAACCTCCGTAGCTTAATGGGTTAATATGGTTTGGTTAGTGGGTTTAGTGGGTTAAATCCACATCAAATTAAGACTCCTAATTTTCGTCATTATTAATTCCTCAAAATACAAAATTACCAAAATACCCTTTAAGTTGCCGGTATGGCCTAAAAATACCCCGGGACCCAAACTAAACCCCCGGCTAGTGTTTTCTGACTATCTCGACCCTTCCGGACGCGTTGGCGCACTCAAAACGACCATACGGTTTATAGAATTTAAATTCACTTTTATAATCAAAATATTATACCGTGACGCGGCGGTCACACGCGTCTCAACAAAATTTCCAAAATGCCGTATATCAATCTCACGACAAATTTCATAATTCAATATTCATATAACATCATATATGCTCAATATAGTTAAATACCAACTCACAACTCGCTAGTATTTTACCCGGATTAATTTCCAATTAATACGCATTTAATTAATTAATCCCAAAAATAAATATAGCCAAAAGTACGGGGTATTACATTGAATCGATCTTTAAAACTTCTTACACCTATTATATACCTTGGTTTATATGAATAAGATCTTATCATTTATTTAGTTCCTTTATTCCCTTTGGTTTTCGTCACTGCCATGGGTTGTTGTAGTGATTGAGTTTATTGGTTCATTGATATATAACCATTATATGAGCTCAGCTAAGGGACCCCCGAAATAACTTTGGTTTGACATAATGCTACATAAATGACCTGTTCATTCATAAGAGCTAATGTGATCTACCAGCTGTATTCTTAGTCCAGACCTTATTGTCAATTTAGTTTGAATTATTCAAACCTTTTGTTTGGAATCCACGCTTTTCTTTTTAACTGTCACACCTAGAAGCAGTAGTGTTCTCAAGTGTTTTTTAGCCTTAACTCTTTGGACACACATTGATTGACTTGTCTGTCTTTATGTCTTACACACGATTTTATACAGATAATATAATCTCCATGTGTTGACTGATGGATGATTTGATAAAGAATCATTTTTTTTACTTATCTACTAAAAATGTTCTCGAAGATTCATTGTATATTTTATATTCCTTTTTCTTCTAACCTCTCTTTCTCAGATATCAGTCTACAATATTTTGTTAGATAACAAAAAATGGTTCTCGTCTGATACGATCTATCTTCCCAAAGATATTGAGCATTTAATGCTCTCCCAATCTCTCTCTATCAGTTCACAATTAATGCTCCAAGTTGAAGAAGAGTTCAGCCCAAGCTTTCTCCAACGGTTATTATTGGCAGCTATAAGGGAAGACCAAGTTGTTGTTGATGGGCAAGACACAAAAATATCTACAAGAGAGCATTCAGAAAATTTTATTCAGCTCTACATACACACAGAAAAGAGAGCAAACAGAAATTTGCATTCAGCTCTACTCAAGTTGGAGACAACTACAAATTTATATACTCTTCTATTTGTTGAAGAAGAAATTGAATAGCAAAACAATCTTTATCTGCTACAAATATTTCAAGTGAAGACTTGGGCCAAAATCAAATTCATTTTAGAAGTCTCAACCAAGAAGAAACTCGTTCTCATTTTGTATCTTTAAAGAGTTTCAGAAACTGTACATCATTTCTACTCCATTTGTGTAAAAATTTGAAGCTTGGGTTTTTAGCTTCGGTGGTTGTACTAGTAGCGGGTTTTTGCTATTAGGTTGTACAAGAGGTGGTTTGATCCTTCCTTCAAGTGGATCAGGACTAGTGAAGCGGGGGAGACGGAAGCTTGCTCTTGGCGCGTGGACGTAGGCCGGGTTTTGGCCGAACCACGTTAAAAATACGATGTCATTTATTTTCAGCATTTAACTTTATTTATATGCTTGTGACTGATTAATTTTATTTTTAATCACTTTACTTGCAAGATATTTAAATCTGAAAATTTGGTAAATTTATTTTAAGATTAAAATAATTATTTTTGTAATAATTATTAATTCTAGAATATTAATTTTTACTAACTACGAAAATTATTTATAAATTTATTTGGATCTTATAATCTTAAAATATAACTTGTTTAATTTATTGAGAGTATTTATTTGATATTCTTGTGTGAATTAATTTAGATTAAATCCAGAATATAAGATACGAAAATTGATTATTTATTTATTGGATGTTGTAATCTCTTGTTTAATCAATTGAAAGTATTTATTTGATAATTTATTTATTGTGTGTTCCAATCTCTGATTTAAATTGTTTAAATTAATTGGTAACATTTATTTAATCATTATTAGTTTAATCATTTAAGATTTTATCTGATATTTGTATTAAGTGTTTTAAATTTAATATTTTCTGAAATATTAATTTAACCTGAAAAGTTTGTAAAATCTCAATTCACCCCCCCCCCCCCCCTCTTGAGTGTTTTTCTGGGCAACAGAGATCATACCAACCCTCTTTACTAGGGCATTGTCATCTTTTGGTGGGAGGTCTAGATCGTCTTCATCATCACCATCCGAGTCATCGTCTCTTCTTGCTGGAGTATCGTCACGACATCTGTCGCTTTTCTTCTTTTTAGGGTCATCTCTTCCCCTCTTAGGAGACTTGCCATCAACATACTTCCTCAACTTTCTAGATTTCAACATCTTCTCGATCTCATCCTTTAAGACAAAGCTCTTGTCTGTCACATGGCCATGGTCTTGGTGGAACTCGCACCACAAGTTCTTGCTCCTCTTATGCGGAGGAGCCTTCATCTTTTCTGGCCATCTCAGAGACCGGTTATTCTTGATATCATTGAGGATGTGTTTGCAGCTCACAGTTAGAGGGGTATAGCATGCAAACTTGTCATTATATGACATCTTCTTTCCCTCCTTCTTTCTTTGGAACTTCACGCTGCCACTGCCGTTATCGTCCTCATACTTTGCGGCCATGGCCTCTTCAGTGTTCATGACCTTACCTATAGTTGCTAATAACTCTGCCATGGACTTGGGAGGCTCTTCTGCAAGTTTCCACAATAACTTCCCTTTCTGGAGACCTCCTATGAGAGCGGTCATAGCTATGTTCTCTTCGTAATCCTAAACCTCTAATTTTTCTTTGTTGAATCTTGCGATGTAGTCTCTTAGGCTCTCATTCTTCCCTTGCTTGACATATAGCAGATGAGTGGTCTTCTTTTGAGGTCTTACCCCAAAACAGAAATTATGGATGAACCGTTCATCCAAACCCTTGAAGTTCTCTATTGAGTTCGTCGGAAGAGAGGTAAACCAGATATGTGCAGCTCCCGTCAAAGTCCCGGAGAAGGCCCGACACTTTATCTCATCTGGTATTGAGTAAATGTTGGTGGCAGATTGGTATATCTCAATATAAAGTACAAGGTTGGTGCTACCATCATACTTGGGAGACACCGTAGGTGGCTTGAACTTGGCAGGGGTTGGGAAGCTTACTATCTTAGCCACGAATTGAGAGCCCTCTGAGAAACCTCTTTGCAATAGGTCTCAGCTTTTGATGAGGTGTCCTATCTTCTCCTCAAGGCGTTAGATAGAATCATTCCATGGTCTCATAACGTCGGCCTGACCGAGGTTGTCCCCAGCCACCTCCAAGGGGTGGACTGAGGGTTCCCCAGCCGCAGCACAACGTCGACTGCTGACCTCCTCCTGATCCCTGTCTCGGCCCTGATGGGGTCGTCCATATTAAGGTCGGCCATGATGAGGCCAATGTTCCCCATCTCCCCTTTGGGATCCAGCGGCACTTAGTGACCTGGATAACCTCTGCCTTAGGTCATTTACTGGGCCGAGCCTTCAAAGGCCGACCCTCTACTCAATCGATCGAAAGATGATCCTCTTTGTTGGGACCTTCACCTCTTCTGCCTCCTGCCTCCACAACCTTGGCTCTGCTGGATAGGATGCACTGTGTTATTTGAAACCTCATATGGCTCCTAACAATATTCTGGAGCGTCTTCTGCCTCCATATCATCATACCTATCCTTAGGGAAAGGGTGTCCTTGCCTCCCCAGATGCAAATGCCTAGGGTCAGCAACATCCCTCCTCCTTTGAGGTGTTGGTTGGTCATTTCGCGATGCCTAGGGTGGTCCCCTAGCCTCGAGTTGGGGTTGAGAAGCCGCCAGAGTAATCATCTCTAGTGAGACCCCCGGTGGTCTCATCATATTTTGACTAAGTTGTGCAAATTGCTCCTTCATTGCTTGTTGTGTTGTAGCGAAAGACCTCAAGGCTGCTGCCACCTCATCCATTTTGGATTGGGGTGGTGCCTGGATGGAACTAGGTCCTTCGTACCAGGTGGTGGAAGAGGTGGTGGCAATTCTGGTGCCATACGTTAAAACTAAAGAGCTTGTGAAATAGATGAGCTTTACACCTTAAAGGACCTCTTTCAATGGTGAAATAGCTCCACGCAAGGGGTGAGGACTGGTTCACAACCAGAGTTTCCGATGAGGTTAAGCATAAAAAGAGGAAGAGATAGCTTCTCGTTCCCACAAACAGTTCCAAAATGATGATGCTTGAAACAACACCACCCTTTAAGGTGTTCGTAAGCTCAATTTAGTATAAACAATGGTAGCACAGGAGCATACAAGTATAAAAGATATAGATGAGGAGAAGAGGATGAACACAAATGTTTAAGTGGTTCAGCCAATTAGGCCTACATCCACTGTTCAATTGAGTGAATAAGGTCAGTTGAATAAGGCACTAACGGCCATGGATACAATCTCTCAAGCTTTCTCTCTCTACTGTGTAAATTGACAGAGTTTCAGCTAGGGTTGTAATTTTGGATCCCTTTATAAGGTAGAGGATGACCTCTATATATAGTGCTTGGGTGGTGTAATGTACCCCCCAAGCATGCAATGAGCATGTGCATGAGGATCGAACCAGTATGAGAATGACACTTGGATGATCTCAACTAAGTAATGATGACCTCAATATTCCCTCACGTGGAGGGAATAATTTGGTTATAACGGATTTTTCCACGTGTTCCAAGTTATACACGTGCGTGTAAAAGCTTGAATGTCTGTGATTGGTACCAACCTCGTCCTGGAAGAGTACGAGGTTGGTGAAGTCTGGCTGCTGTACAATTCGAGGTTACTCACGATAATCGCAGCTCGGTAGGAAAGCCGAGGTAAGGCAGTTGGAGTTATAACGTTGGCATGGGCCGAGGTTATGTTGGAGTAGGTGGAATATCGGTTGATTCCTAGCCGAGATTGATCATGATGGTGGTGGTCCTTGCTACCTCGCCTTATTCCCAGCCGAGGTCGACGAATGAGGTATATCTGGTCTCTGATGATGCTTCCCGTCAATGAGGTGTCCAGTGATGTCAGCCATAGCCGACCTTATGTAGGATGAGGATGCTGGTTGTCAGTTAGGAGCCTTAATTACCTTGGCCCCAGCATACGCCGAGGTTGGTGTCTCTAAGTTGTAAGGTACTTTTAGGTCACATCAAATGGAACCAACATGTCTCGTTAGAACAGACCGCATGGCCATGGGCCCCACAGTTTGAGAGCATGACCCAAATTTCAGAATATCTTCACTTAGGCTCTAAAACATACCGTTAGAGGGAGAAACACAAACCACCCCCTAACGGCCCTGTGTGTGGCGCCAACACCTCCCATGGAACCAACGTATCATGTAGTAATTAACCCCATGGCTACGGGACCCACGGGTTGAGAGCACGGTTCAAATTATATAATATTTATACTTAGGCCAGAAAACATGTCGTTAAAGGGCAAAACCCCGAACCACCACCCAAACGGTCCCGTGAGCGGCGTCGACACCTCCCACGAGACTAACGTATCTCAAAAGAACTGACCGCATTGCCACATAAATCACTGAGCACGACCTAAATTTCATAATATCTAAACTTAGGATTGAAAATATACCATTAGAGGGAAAAACAAGAATCACCCCTCAAATGTTCCTATGAGTGGTGCTAACACCTCCCATGGGCCCAACGTATCTTGTAAGAACCGATCTCGTGGCCACGAGCCCCACTATTTGAGAGCATGGTCCAAATTTCAGAATATCTACACTTAGGCCTGAATATATGCCATTAGAGGGCAGAACTCCGAATCACCCTCCAAACGGCCCTGTGAATGGAACAAACACCTCCCATGAGACCAAAGTATCTCGTAGGAACCGATCGCATGGCCACAGGATCCACGATTTGAGAGCATGACTCAAATTTCAGAATATCTACACTTAGGCTTGAAAATAAGTAGTTAGATGGCAAAACCACGAACCACGAACCACCCACCAAATGGTCTCGTGAGTGATACCAACACCTCCCTAAGGATCAACATATCTTGTAGGAATCGACCGTATGGCTATGGGACCCACGAATTGAGAGCACGGCCAAAATTTATGAATTTCTACACTTAGGCCTAAAAATGTTCCGTTAGAGGGAGAAACCCCAAAGGGCCCCCCAAACGGACCCATGAGCAGCACTAACACCTCCGAAGGGATGAACGTAGCTCGTAGGAACCGATCGCGTAGCCACGGACCCCACGGTTTGAGAGCACGACCCAAATTTTAGAAATTTTTACACTTAAGCCTGAAAACATGCCGTTAGAGGGCGAAATTATGAACTACCCACAAAACGGCTATGTGAGCGATGACAACACCTCTCACGGGATCCATGTATCTCTTATTAACCTACCTCATGGCCACGTACGGGACCCACGATTTGAGAGAACGGCCCAAATTTCAGAATATCAACACTTAGACCTAAAAACATGCAGTTAGAGAGCAAAACCCCAAAGAACGCCCCAAACGGCCCTGTGAGAAATGCCAACAACTCCCACGAGACAAATGTATCTCGTACGAACCGACCACCTGGACACATGACCCACAATTTTAGAGCACGAACCACATTTCATAATATCTACACTTAGGCTTAAAAAAATGCTGTTAGAGGGCGAAACCATGAACCACCCCCCAAACAGCCACGTGAGTGGCCCCAACACCTCTCATGGGATCAACGTGTCTAATAGGAACCAACCGCGTGGCCACGGGACCCTTAGTTTGATATCACGACACAAATTTTAAAAATTTTACACTTAGGCTTGAAAACATCCCATCAGAGGGTGGAACCATGAGCCACCACCCAAACGTCCCCGTGAGTGGCACAACACCTCCCATGGGACTAATGTAATGTCATAGGAACCTATCGCGTGGCTACGAGACCCACGATTTGAAATCATGACCAAATTTTAGAATATCTACACTTAGGCTTGAAAACATGTTATTAGAGTGCGAAACCACGAATCACCTCCCAAACGTCCCTATGAGCAACACCAAAACTTCCCACAGAACAAACGTATCTCATAAGAACAAACCGCATGGCCACGGAACCCACGGTTTGAGAGTACCGAAAAAATTTCAGAATATCTACACTAAGGCCTGAAAAACATACCGTTAGAGGGAGAAATCCCAAAGCGCTTCCCAAATGGCCCTGTAAGCAGTGCCAACACCTCCCACGGGACCAAGGTATCCCGTAAGAACCGATCGCGTGGCCGCGGGACCCTTAATTTGAGAGGACAACCCAAATTTCATAATTTCAACACTTAGGCTTTAAAAATGTCGTTAGAGGGCAGAACCATGAACACCCCACCCTGTGAGTGGATCCAACAGCTCCCACAGGACCAACTTATCTCGTAAGAACCGACCACATGACCACAGGCCCCACGATTTGAGAGCACAGTCCAAAATTTTGAATATCTAAACTTAGACTTAAAATATGTCGTTAGAGAGACACACCATGAACCACCCCACAAATGGCCCTGTGAGAGGCTCCAACACCTCCTATGGTACCAATGTATCCCATTGGAACCGACTGTGAAGTCACGGGACCCACGATTTGAGATCATGACCAAAATTTCATAATATCTATACTTAGGCTTTAAAACATGTCGTTAGAGGGTAAAACCATGAACCACCCCCCAAACGGCCACATGAACGGTGCTAACACTTCACACAAGACCAACGTATCTCTTACGAATAGACTGCGTGGCCACGGGACCCACGATTTGAGATAACGGCCCAAAGTTCATAATATCTACCCTTAGGTTTGAAAATATACCATTAGAGGAAAAACCATGAACCACCACTTAAAAGGCCCCGTGAGTGGTGCCAACACCTCTCATGGGACTAACGTAGCTATATGAACTGACCGCATAGCCAGGGGACCCCCGGTTTGAGAGGACGGCCTAAATTTTAGAATATCAACCCTTAGTCCTGAAAACATGTCGTTAGAGGGCGCAACCCTAAACCACCCCCCAAACGGGCCAGTGAGCGAGGCCATCACCTCCCACGGGATCAACATATCTCGTAGGAACTGTACGCATGGACATGGGATCCACGATTTGAGAGCACCACCCATATTTTAGAATATCTACACTTAGGCTAGAAAACATGTCGTTAGAGGGCAGAACCACGATCCATCCCCCAAAGGTCTCATGAGCGGCACCAACACCTCTCATGTAGCCAACGTATCTCGTAGGAACCGATCGCATGGCTATGAGATCCATGGTTTGAGAGCACGGCCCAAATTTCATAATATCTACACTTAGGCCTCAAAACATGCCATTAGAGGGTGAAACCTAGAAGCACCTCGCAAACAGCCTCGTGAGCGACGCCAACACCTTCCACGGGAACAACGTAGCTCGTAGGAACTAACCGCATGGCCACGGGATCCTCGAGTTATTAAGCACAACCCAAATTTTAGAATGTCTATACTTAGGCCTGAAAACATGCCGAGAGAGGGCGGAACTCCGAACCACCCCACAAATAGCCCCGTGAGTGGCTCTAACACCTCCCATGGGACCAACATATCTCATAGGAACCGAGAGTGTGGCCACGAGACCCACGATTTGAGAGCACAGTCCAAATTTCAGAATATCTACACTTAGGCTTCAAAACATGTTGTTAGAGGGCGGAACCACGAACCACACCCCAAACGTCCCCGCGAGTGGCGCCAACACATCCCACAAGACCAACGTATCTCATAGGAACTGATCGCTACAGGACCCACGGTTTGAGAGCACGGCCTAAATTTTAGAATATTTACACTTAGGCTCGAAAACATGCTGTTAGAGGGCGAAACCATGAACCACGCAAAAAGTCCCCGTGAGCGGCGCCAACACCTCCCACGTGACCAAAGTATCTCGTAGGAACCAACTGCATGAACATGGGACCCACGATTTGAGGGCACGACCCAAATTTCATAATATCATCGTGCTCTCAAACGGGGGGTATCGTGAACAAGTGGCCTTTTATAATTTATTGTTTAGCATTATGGCCGTGCGAGTTCTATATTACGCAGGGTTTAAAATGTCCAAAAAATGAATAAAATTCTGCCCCTTTTTTTAATATATTTAAAAATGGCCACGGACATAGTCCATGACCTGTCCATTCTTTTTATCATGCATAAATGAGGTCACGACCTAGGGCCATGACCATTTCGAGTACATCAAGGTATGGGTCACGGTTCAGGGCCGTGGTGAATCTGATAAGATGAAAGTATGGGTCACAGTCTAGGACCATGACAATGTCTGTGGCCATTTTCATACACCGAAGGGTTAGTCACGGCTTTGAGCTGTGACCCACTTCGTGAACATTCACTTAAATTGAAGGGTAGGTCACAGCCCAAGGCCATCACCAGGTGAGAGATGGGGTCACGACTAATGTCCATGACTATATGTCGTGATCCCCAAGGTCCGTGACCAATGCTGTGGTCAGGAATATAGGGCGTGACCACTGAATATGGTTAGGCCCGATTTGGACACGGACCAAATTCACGACCCACAGTCGGTGGTCAGAGACAAAATCCATTACCAATCGCTCAATTTAGTGTAGTGTAGGTGTTACGAGTCAACAATATATATATATATATATATATATATATATATATATATATATATATTACCCAATTTTTGAAAATATTAGGGTTACATTATGGTAAGAAGAACGAAGAAGGAAGTAAAATGGCTGATATGATGTGTGAAAAGAAAAGAAAAGAAAAGAAAAAAGGAAAAAAATAAAGAAACTGGGAATTTTTTCCGCACAAAACTAAAATATTGGAAAGAAAAAGCAGAGTAAGTGAAATGAAATGAGAAAATGAGAGGTAGAAAAAAGTTTCCAAAAAGTTAAAACTACATAAATTTTTATATTCACACACAATTTCGTACTCCTAATAGACTTTATTTCTAGCCCAAAACCAAGACAAGATTACAACCAAATGAAACTCCTAATCAATCCCAAATAAAAGTTAGTTATAGTGTAGAGAGAAGATGAAATGATCTATGGTGTGATTCAAAGTATTAACCATAGTAATTGACATTCTGATCAAGAGATCATAATTATCGAACATTAACAAATTTGTTCTTTGATAATGTATATGTGAACTTGGAAGTATCCTACATTACTCTATTAAATCTAATGTATCGAGTGCAAATTGCTTATCTTCTAGAGTTTGATTATGAGAGCATCCCGCAATAATATGAAACTAAATGACTTTTCAATTGAAGAACTTAACAATTAAATCTTTTGATATGGATGATTATATTATCTATGCACACACACATGATAAATTGAGATTGAGAAGTAAACTCCTACTATATTTATGAGATTTCATCAAATCTCAATTGTGTTACTTTTGTAACTTTTCTAAACAAAGTCGAGTTTTTGAATTTTTTAGTATATTCACTACAAAATCTCATGAAACAACACTCGTCCACCAAGGTAACCTAGGTGTATAACTACTTATTATACATGTAAAGTGCTACCAAAAGTGAGTTAGTTTTTCTTAAATTTGCTTGAGGGCTAATAAAGTTTAGGTTTGTGTGTATTTGATGAATGCATATTTTTGTAGAAAATTATCCCAAATGTAGGCACTATTAGGATCATTCTATCAATAATAATTATCTTTTATAATAATATTATTAATTGAATGGAGAAATTGAAAGAAGTAAAAAATAGGGTCAAATGGAATTTTAAAAAAAGGGTATTTCGGTCATTTTATAAATGTTTTGAGCTAATATTTGTCAAAAGTATCAATTTTCTATTTTATAGGGTCTTGAGGAATTATTATAAAGAGTTGGATGTAAGGAAGTCTGGAGAAATATTGGGGAGAAGAACAAGAAGAAGAACAAGAACAAGAACAAGAAGAACAAGTGAAAAGTTGTTACTTAAGTCGTTTAATTCGGGATTAAACTATCTAAGTAACTCTGAACTATTTTTTAGGGAAACTCTTTTCCTTAAATCAAACAGATTAATCACAAGATGTGTTTAATAAAAATATGTACGAGATATGTTCAAGATTATGTAACTAGTTTTGAAAAAAAATAGTTTAAATCAATTAAACTCAGCACACCAACAAGAATAAGATGAGGAGATGTAAAAAGATTAAGTACACACAGTTTTTAACGTGGTAAAACCTCACCCAACTGAGGAAACATCCACGGTGACTTATAAGTCACAAACAAAAAATCCACTAAAATAAAATATACAAGTTACAAGCTATTTAACACACATGCAAACAAAATAGACCTATACAAGTTTAGAATATGTACCCATTGGTTTGATTCTAACTTCTCTGCAGTTCTAATGTTGATGTGGCTTTCTCAGCTTGCTAACTTCTCCACACTTTGTTCCAGCTTTACGTCGACTCTTGACGTTTCAAGATCTTATAGCCAACACTTCTTGTGTTGTAGTGTGTCAAGTGTTTGTGACAGTGTTCTAACACATGCATGCAGACACGCACACTTATTTATACAAACAAGTCCAATCAAATTACAGAACAGATCTAAATGATAAGGTTTTTAGTTTCTCTCTTCTTTAGAAACAACAAACTTTGTTTATCTTTCAAATTAATCCAGAATCCAAGGTTACCTTGCTCGAAAGACGGTCAAGGTCTTAAATAATTTCAGAGGGTTTTGAAAATATTTTTGAAATTGTAAACCACCGATTGCGATTCCAACTAGATCAGAAGTCTTGTTTCATATAAACTTAAGTAAGTAACTCAACTAAGTAAGTAAGTAAGTCAACTAGGACTCGTAGGGATACGAAAAAATAAGAAAAACCTATTCCTATACAAAATTCTATCTACCCATATCCTAGAAAAAGAAAATTACATAACTCAACTAATTACAAACCAATACCCTAATAACATCTGTTGTAGACAATGGTACAGATTCCTGCAAATAATACTAAGATCAACCTTTTTAATCACATGTACAAGAAAAAATGAACTCATAAGACTCAAATTTCTCGTCCATATTGTCTCAAATGGATAAAGGAAAAATAATACTTAAGTCCCACGAGTTTATTCATCACAAACCATTCCTATCGATTTTCGCAAAGAATGAAAATTATTATAATCCAAAGGCTTAGTAAACATATCTGCAAGCTGAAAATCAGTAGAAAGATAATTAATTTCTTATTCTTTAGATTCAACTAATTCGCGTATAAAATGATGTCTAATGTTTATATGTTTTGTTCGTGAGTGTTCAACATGATTTTTAGAGATATTGATCGCGCTTTGATTACCAAAATAGAGATGCAGTTGGTTTTCTTGAATGCCATAATTATTTAGCATTTGCTTAAGCAAAAGTAACTGGGCACAGCAACTACCAGCAGCAATATATTCAGATTCAGCTGTAGATAATGAAGTGCAGTTTTGTTTCTTACTACTCCATCCTACCAAATTGTTACCGATATAGTAACACACTCCTAATGTGCTCTTACTATCGTCAGTACACCCTGCCCAGTCGGCATCAGCGTATCCTATTATAGTACTAGGAGTATCATTGGTGTACCAGAGTCCTAAATTTTGAGTGTCTTTTATGTATTTAATGATTCTTTTTACACATACTAAGTGGCTCTCTTTAGGATTATTTTGATAATGGGCACACATGCAAACTGCGTAGATTTTATCAGGATGCGAGGCAGTAAGGCATAGTAAGCTTCCTATCATACTACGAAATAGAGTAGGATCTATGGATTTTCCACTTTCATCTTTAGATAATTTGATCGTAGTACTCATGGGAGTTCTAGCTTCTTTGGCACTGTCAAGCCTGAATTTTTTGACAATCTCTAAATCATATTTCGATTGCGAAACAAATAAACCTTTTGAATTCTATTTGACTTGAAGATCCAAGAAAAATTGCAACTCCCCCATAAGAGACATTTGAAATTCTTTATGCATAATTTCAGAAAATGATTTAATTTCGGAAGGGGAAGTTGATCCAAAAATGATATCGTTAACATATACTTGAGCTATAATAATATCTTTGTCAAAATGTTTGACAAATAGAGTTTGATCCTTTCCGCCTCTCTTAAAACCTTTATCTAAGAGAAAGTTGGAAAGGCGCTCATACCAAGCTCTTGGCGCTTGTTTCAAACCATACAATGCCTTTTTAAGACGATAAACATGATTTGGATACTTAGGGTTAATAAACCCTTTGGGTTGTTTAACATAGGTCTCTTCAGTCAAGATTCCATTAAGAAAGGCTAACTTTACATCCATTTGGTAAAGTGTAAAGTGCAAGTAACAGGCTATGGCAAAGAAAAGACAAACAGATTCTAAGCGAGTAACAGAAGTAAATGTCTCGTTAAAATCTATTCCTTCAATTTAAGAATATCCATGAGCCACTAATCCGTCTTTGTTTCTAATGATTATCCCACTTCCATCAGTTTTATTTTTAAATAGCCAGCGTGTGCTAATAACCTTTTTATGATCAGGCCTAGGTACAAGATACTAAACATCATGAATAACAAATTAAAGAATTTCTTCCTGCATGCTCAATGCCTCATTTGCATTCTTTGGTTCCACAAGGGAATCAAAACATGCATAATGAGCATAGTTTCTTAATTGAGATCTTGTATGTATAGGCTCACAAGGGTTACCAACAACGTTATCAATGGGATGATATTTAGAAACCCACTTAGGTACATCAGGTCTCTCAATTGGTAAATAATCATCTATTTCTGGAGAGTCATTTTCTAAAATAGTTTTAGACTCTTCCACAATAGTTGGTTCTCCAGTCTTACTCTCAACAGTAGTGTCACTTATAACAACATTTATGGATTCCATTAAAGTCTTTGTGCGAAGATTATAGAAATGGTATGCTCTATGTAATAACCCGCGTAATTTTGGGCTATTTTAATTAATTTCTGGAAAAATGTAGGAAAATAAAGTTTTTGATAAAATTATTTTTATTACTCAAATATGTTGAATATTATTTTTAAAGGCGAGAATTTGAAAAGGTTTCGAAAACGGAGTTAAAACGGATTTTAAAATTATTTTCAAATGTTTTTAACTCTTGGAATTCTAATTCGGCGAACATTAAGTAATTTTCAATAGTTGTTTTGACTTCCAACTCTTCATTTCTTTGCCTTATTTAAAGGAGTCTTTTGGATTCCAACTCTTCATTTCTTTGCATTATAAAAGGAAGTCGTGGGCAAGCCTTTTAACATACTTTTGGCACAAATTTTGGCAGCAAATATATTTTATATTCCTTTTCTTTTTATATACACATTATCCCTTGAGATTTGTGAGTTCCAACCTTAGATTAGAGGTGTTCTTGGGGCTATTTTGTTGGAGGTTCTTGGAGGAGCTTTCGTAGATATTTTGTGTTGATCTTGAGGATGTGATCATTGGTTTCTCATCATGGTTTGAGGTATGGGGTTTTACACAATATGCTCCTTAAATCTCGCGAGTGTCATTCTCTTTGAAGTCTTGTTTAATTGAACTCATATTTGAATTGATAAATTCATTGAAATCTGGAAAATAATTGTTGAAATTATTTTGATTCATGTGGTATCATTATATTGTTGATGAGCACGTTGTCATGTGATTTTAATATGGCACGGATGTTGGGCACCCGCCAAAATTCCTGTTTCCCGGGCTATGGCTTTATAAAGCATATACGGATGTGGTGAGGCCTGGTGACTCGGTTAATGTGTTGTTGAGAAATTAATTGGTAAATGCTTTGAGATTCGCATTTTGATTTGAATATTCGTACTCGTGTTGTTACGTTTTATTCATCGCTAATATATATTTATTGAGCATCTTTCCTGTCGTATTGTGTACTTCCCCATATTTTCTTTTATTGGCAGGTTAGCGCGGATTTTGGGGCACTATGGACCAATTGGATTGATTTTAGCGAGGATTGTTTGGTAAAGATTTGTATTATTTTGATGTATAGAGCTTTGGAGATTTGTATTTTATTTTCGAGTTAGATAGTTGTAATTTTAATTCGAGAGACTTGTTGTATTTGAAGAGATTGAGATTTGTAGTTTGATCTTTTGTTGTTATGGGACTTAGATGCTCTATACCTTGGCACTTGTGGATTTGGATTTATTTTATCGCATTAGCGCTCTGTTCGCTCTCCCCGGACGGGCGGGGTGTTACACTCTACTATCAGGAGAATATCCTAGGAACATAGCTTTATCTCCACGAGTCTCAAATTTGGATAAGATTTCTCTATCTTTACAAACATAATATGTACTACCAAAATTTCTAAGGTATTTAAGATTGGGTTTCTTCCCACACCATAGTTCGTAAGGAGTTTGTTTAGAATTCTTCTTAAGATAGACCCTATTAATAATGTGACACCTAGTATGAATTGATTCTACCCAAAAATATTTAGGTAAACACTTGGCATGAATTATAGCACGTGCCATCTCTTGAAGGGTACGATTCTTTCGCTCAGCAATTCCATTTTGCTGAGGAGTCTTAGGAGCACTAAATTCATGTTTGTAACCATTATAGTCACAATACTCTATAACACCTCTATCTATGAATTCTCCTCCTATATCACTGCGAATTCTATTTACTTGAGTTTCCTTCTCATTTTCAATACGAAATAAGATTTTTAAAAAAGTTCTAAAAGTGTCTGACTTTTGTTTTAAGAAAGTCATCCAAGTAAACCTGGTGAAGTCATCTACCATAACTATAATGTAACTGTGTCCACAGATACTAACAGTACGAGAAGGACCCATTAGGTCCATATGGATGAGCTCCAAAGGTTTAGAGGTAAGGATATCTTTAACTTTGTTATGAGGTTCCTTAACAATTTTTCCTTCTTGACATGATCCATAGACAATGTTAGAGATAGGTTTGATCTTTGGAATTCCTCTAAGTATTTCTTGTGAAGACAATCTACTAAGGCTATCGTAATTTATGTGACCCATTCTATTATGCCATATTTCATTGTCATCCATTATGGCAATATTACAGACTTCAGTACTATTCTAGACAGTATAACAATTATCAAGAGTCCTGAGTCCTGTAATTATGCACTCACCTTTTTCATTTAAAATCTTGCAACTATTCTTTGAAGAGGTGACAGTATGATTTGAGTCACAAAATTATGAGATACTAAGTAGATTAGCCTTAAGACCTTTTACTAGAAGAACGTTGTCAAGCACAGGCATTCCTTATTCTTGGAGTGTTCATTTACCAATGATTTGAGATGATACACCATCACCAAAAATAACTTTTCCTCCAGCAAACCTGGTTTTGTTTAAAAAATTTGTATCATCCCCAGTCATATGTTTTGAGCACCCAGAGTCTAAATACCAACCAGAAGGAGTGTGTTTA
The DNA here is from genome assembly GCA_949130495.1 of Sambucus nigra. Taxonomy (NCBI): domain Eukaryota; kingdom Viridiplantae; phylum Streptophyta; class Magnoliopsida; order Dipsacales; family Adoxaceae; genus Sambucus; species Sambucus nigra. Next base: position 500,712,089 of record OX422212.1, read on the forward strand.
GCTTTTAAATCAGTAATCACAGTGTTACACTTTATCTGGGGCAATAGCTGATCTTTTCTAACCCAGATAACTCTTATTTTTGTTTTGCGCATATTTGCTCTCATTTGATAAAATTTGCGAGCATTAGATTTTTGTTGAAAAATATTTTGTGCATGTAATTGAGTTTTATGGAGGATATGACCATTTGGTTTAGAAAAAGTGCCTAGAAATTCCTCTTGTAAATGATCTTTTAGGTCTGGTCTTTCTCTTTCTATAGTTAATGTTTTTTTTTCCTGGATGTATAGGCAGAACATAATTGCTACGGCTTCTCCGAGAGTAGTTAAAGTTTTGGTATAAAGGAGTATTACAGACAGGATTAACTAAACGTCTAGAGTAGCATCCTTCTAAATAATGTCCGTATATGTCACAGTAAGAGCAATACAGATTTCTTGCAGAAGGTATCTCCTTAGGAAAATCTCTAAACATAAGTTTCATGGGATTTTGACGTTGAACCTTATTCCTAGGGAGTACAGTTTGAAATGCAAAATCACTCTTCTTAATCGTAGGGCGGACGTATTTAGCCTTAGGTAGACTATTACACTTAGAGTTACTTGATTCCCCAATATCCAACTTTTGTTGTTTTTTTATCAAAATCATCATTTAAGGATTAAAAATCTGGACAGGTTTCCATAGGTCTTTTGCCACCTGACACAAACTTGATTGGTTCAAAGTTTTTAATTAGTGTCTGTGAATTTGGGTAAAATCCTATTCCAATTCGATCATCAGAAATGGTTTTTGAATCAGCAACAAAATCATCAAAACAATTGGAATTATTTTCAAACTTAGCAAATTTTTTGAAAACAGTTGTTGTCTTTTCCTTAGCTTGTTCCAATTCTAATAATGTCCCTTTATATTTTTTTTTCCAGAGTTTCATTTGTTTCAGTCAAAATTTTCAATTTTTGATCAAAAATTTTGACTTCATTTCCATGAGTTAGACATTGGGTAGTATACTCTTCAGCGTTAAGTTTAACCATTAGACTTAGGTCTTCTAGTTTCTTAGTGAGATCTTTCACTATCTTCTCTAGTCTAGAGCTTTTCTTGAGAGTTTTGGCATAAAGTGTGTTAATATTAGGGAGGTCTTCAGTGTCCGAATCACTAAGTGTGGTGTGTGAAGTGACACCTAAGGATTCAATTCTTGAACTCACACACACATTGACATCGTCATTATCGCTTTCCCTTTGACTCACACACCCCGATGTAGAACTAGCAATGTTCTCAGAAATTAAAGAATCTAAATCAGTAGCAGCATGATTCATAACAACAGATTTAGAGCTATTAGCTTCATCCTCATATTTAGGCACAGGCATATCATTGATAGTACAAATATAGCACCCTGCCGCGGATATATTCTCTCACACAGGGCACGGCCTAACCTCACTCAGGGCGCGCCTCACTCAGGGGGCGGCCAGATCTCACTTAGGGTGCGGTCCTCTTCATCATAGGCCGCGGCATCTCACCTTAGGGTGCGCGACCCTCCAGCTTGCAACACTGCTTGCCTTGCAGGCCGCACCCCCTTTTATCCACAACTGCCGTAAACTCGGTATACGCCACGTGCTCAGGGAATCTGACTCAACACATTTCCTCATAAATAGAGGACCCTCACCTAGAAGTGAAGGGGATGAGATCGGTTCCACACACACACCTGAGGCACTACAACACGGATCCTCTCTACATCACCCCAACATAGGCTTTGGAGGCCAAGGATTTGCATCACAACCACCTCCCGGCTCATCGGAATCTCCAATACTGTCATGTACTCTCCTTTATTCTCATACTTATACGCCTCTATAGGCATGATTATATTGTACAATGCAACGCACATAATGAGAATGGAGCAACACAGTGGACGTAGGCCTATTTTAGAGGCTGAACCACTCTATAGCTTGTCTTCTTTCTGTTTGCTTGCTTTACTTGTTTAACACACACATCACTCTTGACCTGCTGGTACGTGAAGGTCTTATGGCCGATTTCTCGTATCATCAGTTTGGCACCGTCTGTGGGAAAATAAGTATTTCAATCTTGTTTCTCCACACATATGAGTTCTTAAACACCTTATTCGACCCCTGAGGGTCCTATGGATCATCTTCTCACGGGTCGGTTACTGGTTATTGGGCTCCGCTTTACATCCGCCCCCTTTCAGCGGGTATTTCATATTTCTGGATCTGTCTTTGGATCTTTATTTGATGACTTTGGATCTATTTTACATATCCTTGTGATATCACTCCATCTAGATAATGCTAAAAGGCATGGTGGGCTTTAGTCCTGAAAAGGTGGATGATTAGGGAATGGATATATTTACTCCCATTTTTGTTGCCATCTACCTATGATCTAGGGGTTATCATTGAAGCTGTGCCGTATTGATCACCGCAAGGGAATTCTCTCATCAATGGACCCTAGTAGGTTTCCCTCGCGTAATTGAGGAAGAAAATGTCTTGGACATCAGTTTGGATTTTTCCCCTGCCTAGACTGGGGTGCGGCCTGTAACTTCAACAACATTTCAGGCCGCGACCCCCACTGGTGCGGATCTATTACGATAGTTCAAAATCACCGTGGGAAGGACTTAAGTTGCCTTCCGCTCGACATTGGTGAATAACATTAAAGGGCTGCGGCAGTACACTTATGTGCCATACTTGTCGCGGCCTCCTCAGCATATCATGGAGCAGTTCAAGTTCCCCTTCCCAATATTCCTGTGATCACTCACTTCTGTTAGTTTCGTCTCAGATTCTGTATACTTTATAAAGACTAACAATAGCAAAAATGGAAGGAGAATCTAGCCAGAGTGCAGAAGTCAAGGATGAGATTGTGCAACTGTACAATCACCTCACCTCTATGACATCCATGCCTCACTTCAGACCCAGGTCAATTACCTAACACAGAGGGTGCTAATGTTAGAGGTCGCGGCCTCTCAAAATATAGGCGCGGTTTCGGAGGAAAAAGCTTTGTCTGCCGCGGCAGTTAAAGAAGCCGCGGAATCAACCAGTAGGAGTCAGAAAAGGAGGGCAGAGAAATCAGAAAATAAATCGGGAATCTATACTCCGTTCATTTTCCCGGTTGAAGAGATATTTGAGTTCATTAAAGAGGACAAGCTTTTGAGGTGGCCAGAAAAGTTGAGAGCTCCACCCCACAAGAGGAACAAAGCCACCTGGTTCAAATTCCATCAGGACCATGGCCATGACACAGAGCAATGCTATGCTCTGAAAGATGAAGTTGAAAGGATAATTGGGCAAGGGATGTTGCAGCGATTCCTAAAGAATGCATAAAGGACCCAGCCGGACCTGACAGAGGCTGCATGTCGCACCTCATCCTTAGTCTTTCCAATTTCAACTATTTCTGTTTATGTTTTATGAAGCTCATTGTAGCCTTAATATTTAAGACCTTATGTTTTATTAACAAAATCATTGGCTGAATCATACATATATAAATATATGAATTAGCAAATTTTGCCATATCTGATATTTCTCTTGGTTTCATAACCTGCTATCTCACAAAAAGACTTTGTGTCTTAAACAGATTCCAGAGGAAGGATAACAAATTATCTCAGAAGATTATTATTATTTCGGGATGCGCATATGGAGGGATTACGACCTTTATATATGTGCAACTACATCTTATCATACGATGATAATATTCATGAAAGTATCTGAAGATTAAAGGAGCTTTCATTAGCCACGGGGCCTTATAATGCCCGCGCTCAGCTTTGGGATGCGTCATCGGGCCGGGAGGCTTATACTATCTAGCCAAGGATGACTCTTTATATATCAGCAGCTGTGGGTGGCTTAATAACATAACCCAGCCTGGAGAGGCTTGATAGTGTCTCGCATATTAGCTGTGGGTGGCTTAATAATATAACCCAGCCTGGAGAGGCTTGATAGTGTCTCGCATATTAGCTGTGGGTGGCTTAATAACATAACCCAGCCTGGAGAGGCTTGATAGTGTCTCGCATATTAGCTGTGGGTGGCTTAATAACATAACTCAGTCTGGAGAGGCTTGATAGTGTCTCGCATATTAGTTGTGGGTGGCTTAATAACATAACCCAGACTGGAGAGGCTTGATAGTGTCTCGCATGTTAGGGCTTGGTGACATGACCCATCCCAAGAAGACTTGGAAACTCCAACATATGTCTACAGAGGCGCATTGTTCAGATAAACCAGAAATGTGCCGCATCCCACCGGTACGGTTACAGAGCTCTAGGAGCCATTTATTCATGAAAATGGTAAGGCACTAACATCTTGAAGGATGAGAAAGCTACAATGTCGAATGCGACGGTAGAAGATAATCAGTTGTACCAAGTCTAAGGAAAGAGTTCTCCACATTCCATGTTGGTTATTATGGGATAACAAAAGATAAACGGTTCAGACAACCAGGTGCAATGAAAGCAGCTGGAGATCCATGCAATCAGTAAGTCCCAGCCTCGAAATCCTGTCTGCGGCAATCAGGCAAAGATGTTTACATGACTATCAAAGCTGACGTGACATAATAACGAGCCGCAGCTTGTACGCAGCAGACGTGACGCAACAGTCGATGCCAGGGATTTAAACACCATTTGTATGGACGCAGACATTGACAAAAAATCAAACTACGAAATCGACCTCTGACCGCGGACTTGAAATGTTACGTCTGTCGGGACACGGATGCATTTTCAGAGATGAGGCAGTAATGGACAACCATTCATTATAGCAAGCAATGTAAGTCATGCAATATAAAAGAGCAAGGAATGCATTAAGCATTCAATTTTAATGGTAAAAATATGGCCGCAGCCTTGGTATTAATAAGCCATAGATTACATAATGAAGGCCGCAGCCACAAAAGAAGTTTAAAGATTACAAAAGGGAGGGACGCAACCCTATATTAATGATGCCACAGAAATTAAGTGTTCAAGAGGCTGCGTCATCATCATCATCACCATCTTCTTCGCCCGCGGCAGTCTCGGTCTCTCCGTTCGCGGCTTCTTCCTCTGCCTCGGCCCTGAGCTTTGCTCTCTCTTCTGCCGCGGCCTTAAGTTCAACGATGCACTCTTGATGTTCGGCATCGCTTAACTTCCAGGCAACGACATCCTCATTGGCCTCAGGGAACCTCCTGATAAATCTCTGCCGCAGCTCCTGGTAGCCGCGGAGGTATGCCCTGTTATTGATAAGGAAGAAATCCTTTGAGCCTTTGAATGACTCCATGGCATGATCTATGGCTAGCTGGAGGGCGTCACCATGGTCTTCTTTCAACTTTTTCACTGCCGCGGCATGATCTTCATCTTTCCGGGCGGACTTGGCTTCTAGCTCTTCATATTTCTGCTAGAGAAAGGCAAGCTTGGCATTTGAAATTTCCACCACACGGGCGGCATCCGCAGTCTGGGCCTACGAGGATTTGAGGGATTCCGCGGCCTATTTAAAATTCTCCTCCGCTTCCTCCCTTGCCTTGACGGCTTTCTCAAGGTCTACATGGGCTTCTTGAAGGGCCGCGGCAGAAGACTTTTTCCCCGCCTCAAAAGCAGAAGTCCATGCAGCTTGCAAGTCCGCGGTATGTGCACTCTTCTCGGCCTCTTTCAACCTATATAAGGCCTCGTACTTCCTCTTCTGGACCACAATAACATCCGCGGCCTGAAAGAAAAGACGTTAGAAAATATGGAAAAATATGAGATGCAAAGTCAAATAACAACTGATACGTACCCTCAGAAGGCTATGGAGGCCACAGTCCTCCAGATCTTCATGATCTTCTCCAACTAGCCATTCAAGGTCCGCGGCATCCAAGGCTCGCTTCATTCTCCGCGCAGCCTTTGCGGTAGTGTCCCAGGAAGAATTTAGGTCAGGCTACCTTAATTGAGGCCTTGGTCTGCCATCTGGCCCAGACTCTCCGCGGAATTGAGGAGGCGGCAAGTTCGCATTAACCGCCACTACAATTAGCGGTGGAGGAGAGGATGATTGAAGGGGAACTTCAGTTGACATCAGGCCAGCCGCGGCTAAGTTTTCCCCTATGTCGTCATCAAAATGGTCTGCAGGGTTTTCATCATTGACCATCTGATCCGCGGCATGACCAGTAGCCTTATCTGCAGCAACCACGGCTGGGGCAGCATTATTTTTTCCGGAGGGGGTCGCGGCAGGTCCCTTGGCCTTGGACCTCTTCCTCTTCCTGCTACGCGCAGTATTATTTAGGACGACTGCGTCCTCATCCATCTTCGCTAGCTATGCCGCTAGCAACTCCCTATCAACTTCTTCACCTGAAAAGGAATGGCATGAGTTGGGGTTCAAGAGAATAAACGACCATGGAGTAAAAATTATGGTGCAGTTAGTTACCTTCCGCACCCATTTGTTTGGGAAAAATCCTGCTTCAAAAATGGCTGCTGACGTTACGAGTGTGCTGAACTTCTTGTGCTCAACAGAAACTTTCGCGGCCTCAGCAACCCTTTGTTCCTGTCGCTTGTTCAAATGCAGATTGTCAAGGGCTGCAGAAAGAAAAGACGATTCAGGTTAGTGGAAGTTACATGTGAAATAAAAAGGATGCGGCTATAATCTTATACCTAATTTTGATGGTGACCCCCACTGCCGCGACATTTTATATGTTCTCTCTCTTTCGTTCTCCTCGGGATGCATCTCCCAGCCTTCACCGGAGATGTAGAAATATTTCCCCTTCCAATTCTTCACACTGGTCGGTCTCCCAGTGTAAAGGGCCTCGTCCCTGCCGCGGCTAGAGACGTAGTAGTACCCTGCGAATTTCACTATGTTCTCATTTGGACGGTAGAAGTGAAAGAACTCCGCGGGGGTGATTTCCTTTTTGAACAAATTATCCCAAAGGACAATTACAGCGAGAACGGATCTCTAGCCATTAGGGTCCAGCTGTGCTGGGGCCAGGTTCATTGCCTGAAAAAGGCGACGGATAGGAACTAGGACTGGTAGCCGCAACCCGTAAATGAAGGCGTGCAGTGGGAAGCAAATTCCATCGGATAGAACTGTGCACGGTCTTTGGTTTGCGGCAGGGGCCGAGCACGTCAAATTTTCTGGAAATTCAAAGGCCTCTGCAATCTGTTCGACCTAATCTTGGGTCATCGAACCGCGGATATCAAGCACGGCAAGGGGTCTCTCAGCCCTCCCAGATGTTCCTCCTGGGTTATTTCTAACAGCCGCGGCATTATCTCCTACACCCATTGGATGTGTAATTGAGTTAGCTTCCTCTTCCATCGGCGAAGATTGGGAATCCTTCCCAGATGCAGAGTCCGCGGAGTCTGAGTCAATTATCACGCAGTTTGGACAATCGTTTAGTTTGCAGGGCCTTACTGATCTTAGAGAGGGCACAGAAGTAAGCTCGGAGGGAGAGTTCCCAAAATGCTTTGCCCAAAAGCCTCTCAGGAACTCGTCTGGGTCAGAGCTCATATGGCTGCAGCAGTACCTGAAAAGCAGAGTTCGCAGTTAGGCGCCGCAGCCAGTATGATTTGTAAGACTTCAAGAAGCCGCAGAAGGGTATTTTTGAATCAAAAAATGTCTAATGGGATCGTACTGAACCAACAAGCGGCGGCCACATCCATATCAGAGAAACATAGAATGCTGCGATAATAAGATAGAATTGATTTTAGGGCGTTCCTGGCCACGGCCATTTCTAAATTTTCAGTCCACTCTTTATGCTCTAGCAGCAGCTATAGTTATTTAACATAAATGTTTTGGGTTCATGAAAGTTTTAAGGCTATTCCGAGACTACTAAGGGTGGTGATTTGATGCCGCGGATGATAGTTCGAGGGACCGCGGCCATTTAGCACGGTATGACGCAGAAGTATTGTACCAGTTCACGGAAAAGATTATTAAAATCCTACCATGCCGCGGCCTCTATCCTAAACAAGTTGATTACCTAAATCTAATCACTTTTAGAATCAAACACACAGAATACGGAGTGTTCGATCATGAACATCAAGAACAGTTCTACATATTTTATATGCAGCATATGTGGAAAAAGCAAAACGAACAAATAAAACCCTAGATTTCTAGCAAATGAACCAGGCAAAGTATCATAAGGGAAGAAAACTGTAAATAGTGGTTGAAAAATCACCTGGAAATGAAGAAAGTCGCAAAGATCAGCTACAGACCACTTTGAACCGCCACACGCCGCCTCGGAAAGTCGTCGGAACAAGCAAGAAAGAAAGTGCAGAGTTTCACTCTCGATGTGCTCTCAAAAGTTTTGGAAACGTAATGAAGTCCACGGCTAGAAACAATTTATATAAGATAGCGCGGAAGACGAATCGTCGCTTTGGTAGTGCCGCGGCACCTAGACTACTTAGCCGTAGTCCCAATTGATCTCCCTTGGCACTACGGCTTGGGGGCTTGATGATAGTACAAATATAACACCCTACCGCGGATATATTCTCTCACACAGGGCACGGCCTAACCTCACTCAGGGCGCGCCTCACTTAGGGCGCGGCCAGATCTCACTTAGGGTGCGGTCCTCTTCATCATAGGCCGCGGCATCCCACCTTAGGGTGCGCGGCCCTCCAGCTTGCAACACTACTTGCCTTGCAGGCCGCACCCCCCTTTATCCACAACTGCCACAAACTCGGTATACGCCACGTGCTCAGGGCATCTGACTCAATACATTTCCTCATAAATAGAGGACCCTCACCTAGAATTGAAGGGGATGAGATCGGTTTCACACACACCTGAGGCACTACAACACGGATCCTCTCTACATCACCCCAACATAGGCTTTGGAGGCCAAGGATCTGCATCATAGCCACCTCACGGGCTCACCGGAATCTCCAATACTGTCATGTACTCTCATTTATTCTCATAGTTGTACGCCTCTATAGGCATGATTATATTGTACAATGCAACGCACATAATGAGAACGGAGCAACACAGTGGATGTAGGCCTATTTTAGAGGCTGAACCACTCTATACCTTGTTTTCTTTCTGTTTGCTTGCTTTACTTGTTTAACACACACATCACTATTGACCTGTTGGTACGTGAAGGTCTTATGGCCGATTTCTCGTATCATCAATCATCATTATAGATAATCTTGGCAAAGATAGACATACAAGGATCCAAAACATCAGATGACTCAGGTTCCTCATTATCAGAATCACTTGAATCATCCCATGTCTTACAAATGTTGGCCCTAGTATGTTTATTGGTCGTATTCAAGTTAACTCTACAATCTTGTGCTATATGACCCAATTTTCCACATCTAACACATTCAATATTCTTAAAGTCTTTGTTAGGTCTCGTATGAATGTCCTTGTTATGTTTATCTGACCTTTCTCGTGAGGTTTTTGATTAGACTGAGTTAGATAATTTGGCTTGCCTTATCTGGTTGCCATTTTATTTCTTAATTTCACAATCTTCTTAAATTGTTTTGACATCAAGGCAATCTGATTATCCAAATTATCCATATCACATTCCTGATCAGAATCATTATTGGGAATACTAAGCTCAGGCTTTATCAACTTAGAAGAAAAACTCAAGTTGGAACTAGTCTATTTCCTATGGGACTGGGTTAATTGTTTCTTGAATTCTGGTTCCATTTCCACAGTTCTCAGTTTATTACTGAGTAATTCAGGAATGAGATTTAGATCACTCATTTCCTCAATATCATATCTTTTGTTATCAAATTTCTATGGCATTGACCTTAGAATTTTCGAAACAATTTCATGTCTATCATAAGTTATCCCATTAGAATGTAATTTGGTCACAATGTCAGTCAAATTCATGTAAAAGTCATCAAATGATTCAGAGTCTGACATAATTAAGGAGTTATACTGCTGAATAAGCATTTGTGTTTTAGCAGCCTTAACTCTAGTGTCACCTTCATATGCAGTAACTAGTGTATCCCAAGCTTCCTTATAAATGGTAGAAGATGATATCCTTTTGAACTCATGTTCATTTATAGACATAAAAATGGCATTCTTTCCTTTTTTATTGTTCAGAGAGGCTTGCTTATCTTCTCGAGTGAATTCACTTAATACTTTCTTATCCTCTCATTGCTTCCTGCAGTGGCTAGTTTAGTAGGATAAGTATATCCATTTTCGATAATGTCCCAGACATCATCTCCCAAGGTTCCTTGTATGAAAGCAACCATCCTTACTTTCCGGTAAGGAAAGTTATTTTAATCAAAGAGAGGGGGTCTGGTCAAGTTACCAAATCTTTCAGATTTCTCATCCATTGTTTGATTTTAAGAAAACAATTTCAGAAACATAAGATCTTTAAAGAAAATTTCCAAACCACTGATACCAATTGAAAAGTTGTTACTTAAGTCGTTTAACTCAGGATTAAACTATCTAAGTAACTCCGAACTATTTTTTTAGGGAAACTCTTTTCTTTAAATCAAATAGATTAATCACAAGATGTGTTTAATAAAAATATGTACGAGATATGTTCAAGATTATGTATCTAGTTTTGAAAAAAAAAACTAAAACAGTTTAAATCAATTAAACTCGGTACACCCACAAGAATGAGATGAGGAGATATAGAAAGATTAAGTACACACAGTTTTTAACGTGGTAAAACCTCATCCAACTGAGGAAACATCCACGGTGACTTCTAAGTCACAAACCAAAAATCCACTAAAACAAAATACAAAAGTTATAAGCTATTTAATACACATGCAAACAAAACAGACCTATACAAGTTTAGAATATGTACCCACTAGTTTTATTCTAACTTCTCTGCAGTTCTGATGTTGATGTGGCTTTCTCGGCTTGCTAACTTCTCCACACTTTGTTCCAACTTTACGGCGACTCTTGACATTTAAAGATCTTATATCCAACACTTCTTGTGTTGTAGTGTGTCAAGTGTTTGTGATGGTGTTCTAACACATGCATGCATACACGCACACTTATTTATACAAACAAGTCCTATCAAATTACAGAACATATCTAAATGATAGGGTTTTCAGTTTCTCTCTTCTTTAGAAACAACAGATTTTCTTGATCTTTCAAATTAACCTAGATCCAAGGTTACCTTGCTCAGAAGACGGTCAAGGTCTTAAACAATTTCAGAGGGTTTTGAAAATGTTTTGGAAATTGTAAACCACCGATTGCGATTCCAACTAGATCAGAAGTCTTGTTTCCTAAGAACTAGAAATAGAAAATAAATTTGTTGATTCTTGAGTTGTGAAAAATATTTACAGAAAAAAATAATCAACAAATATGATTTCTCAAGATGAGAAACAAAATAATGTAGATCTAAGTGTAATATGACATAAAATAGCAAGATCTGTAGTTTCTATGAAAAGAAATAGAGATCAAACTTAAAATGTCTTAGTTGATTACAAGATCTCAAACTCAGAAGATTCAAATCACGAACAAGCTTAAAACCACTACCAAAATAACTCTCAAACACTCAGGTTTGGTGTTTGGTTGTAAACTAATTTTGGAAAAGGAATTTAGGGTTTGAAACGAGATTAGGGTTTGTTCTCTCTCTCTCTCTCTTAGTTAGATGAACTGGCAAAAGTTTTTTGAAATGCCGAGGCTCAACCTCCTTTTATACTAAGAAAGGAAGGTTCGAGAATAACATCTCAAATCTAATGGCTGAGATTTGGTCATGAGCATTTGACTTTCATCCAACTATTTAACATCAGCGGCGGATTAAACGCTTTCTGATTGGTCTAAAGAGTGTTTACAGGGATTGGGATAAAACACATGTGGAACGTTGATAAAAAAAGATCCAAGGGCTAAGATTGCAAACAGGTTCTATGTCTAGTAACAAACACAAATTAGGTCGTAGTAACGTTGATAGGTATAAAGCTCAGATGAAGTAAAAAGCGCGTATGCAAACTTAATTACAAACACACACTGAAGTCTCAAGTGCTTTCGGATTCTACCCAACCAAACATTCTGGCAAGTTTAGATAAAATTAATTATTATAAAATGACCCCAAATATTTTTAAAACCCAAATTTTAATTTTTTAAAAATCATTTAAAAATTATTTAAAAAATCCCATAATTATTAAAAACATATTTAAATGGGAATTAACTCACACAAGAAAATGATGCAATATATGATATGTATGCAATCCAAATGTGTGTGACGATTGAGAATTTATCTTCAAATGAATCAATTGAGGCATCATGAGAAGAATCTAAGGTTCTTTAGTATCTAGGGGATGGGACACAAATTTTGTCATAATTTCCAAACTAGATGAGCACTTATACAATGTAGACTTAAGTAAGTCAAGAGTATAAGGTGCTTCAACAAGAATAAGAGAAAGAAAAGCTTTTGATAGAATTAAATAAAATAATGGGCCACCACACAATGCATGTGTAACACCCCCTATTTTTCATGCCTAGTGATCAGGTTGGACACAAAACATAGGGATCGTTAAAATAATTTATATTATTCTCAGCATCAATGTAAACCTAAAAATGGTAATAAATAAAAATCATCCGTGATAAAAGTCTCGTTAAAGAATGACAATCAAAATAACTGAACGAAGAATAACTTGAAACTCCAATAAAACTGAATCCAATATAATAAAAATATCTTAATACAAATGTTCCAACTGAAATAAAGAAAAAATATAATAGTAAAAGTCTCTACATCAAACTCCTGAATATAAATGACAACTAAAATGTAACAATACTTCTACTATAAGGATGATAGCTTAATCTCCAATGCTACAAATCTAATAGCTCAGCCTTGTTAATCCTGTATATATAATAGTAATAATATATTTATAGATTTGAGCCAGAGCCTGAAATTTGCAAGAAATAACTTACTATATTAAAACAGTAATAATCGTGCGGCTCATTTATGATAAACATGCCACTGATTATTTATTCACATTTTAAAATTTCATTAAAATATTGTAAAAGTAATGTTTTGTGCTCCCAAATTAATTGTTGATTCACATTTTAAGATTATGTGCGAGTACTTTTTGATAAATTATGATTTTATTTAATTAATTGATATCTCAAGCTTAAATATGACATATAATACTCAAAATTGATACTTTTAAGGGAATTGTGACACCCCGCCCAATTAAATACCGGACAGTTATTTCTTTATTAAATTAAAATAGGATTCCATTTTGGTTCATTCTTAGCATCACTATCGAAAACCATTAATTACTAATCACCTATTAGTTAATTTAGCCGGTTTTAAAATTTTATCTTTTCATTTAACCGATAAAAATATGCGGAAAAACTAAATTAAACCATTAACACAGTAATAGAGTCTAAACCATCACAAGATATAAAAAAATAAATGTCTTGCCGAATAAACCATCGGCTACAAATCCCAAATACAAATAATAAATCCAATAAAAATAAATAAATCTCAATATAAGTCTGAACTGGATAACTGAATAAAGTGCTGAAGGGGCAACACGCCCATAAATGAAATACTGAGATAAAGAAATCCTAATCTAGGAATGAACAACTGAAGCGTCTAATCCAAATCCTGCATGCATTCACATATGCTGCAGCTACGCATCCCTGGAATAGATAATCAAGTTTGGCATCCCTGTGGCTGGACACCTAAAAGTTTTTGAAAATATTTATAGCAAGGGTTAGAACCCAAAATATTTGAAAAACATTTAGCAGGTATTTATAACAGTTTAAAAATCAGTTATAATATACAAATGTTAGATTCGCTTACACTCTCTTGAGTTGCCTCACTTGTCAACTATAGAGCACGCCTAGCATTTTCTACTTAGACCACATAACCATACTACCCAATCTAACTAAACATAAGTACTTATCTGAATTGTCGACATGTCTAAGTTCTCCTACCTCCCATAAAGTACACTATCTGAATTAACATTTCTTGTGTGTTATTAATATCATAAGTACATTTTTCATATTTAATCATTTAATTAAATTTCTATACTTAATCTGATTTTTAGATATACACCATCTAACTATCTACTGTCAAACTTAAGAGGATATTCATATTGATATATATACATTTCTCACTAATATATATAATTGCGGCGTCTCCTAAAATGACCATCATGAAACAGGCATACTTTGTTATCGGTCCAAGTATCTCTCATACCAAATCAACGACTATTAGTTTGAAATGTCTTCCTCAAACCATAAACTAAAATAGCACATATTGGAGGCGAACATAGCCGTGGACCACACACATACCTAACATTTTCGACCGACATGTAGAAACCATTATATTCACGTAAATAATGGTCCACCCTAAGTTCTGTGTTCTGGGGCACTAATCCAAACCTCACTGGCATCATCAAGTTGGGATCGCCCACTGAGAGGGAACCTCCGTGATTGCAGGCAGTGTAGGCATCCTAACACTTTACATTAATCATATAATAGGTAACACATTACCTATATATATACACACACTAGTGTATGCCCGTGCCTGAAGGCACGACGGAAATTTTTTATGTATGTAATCGTAAAACGACAAAACTTTTCGAAGCACGTAATTGCAAAACAAAAGAAAATTCATTCCCCAACAAAATAAAGTGTGATTTTAAAGTATATAAACATATAAATAAAAGTGAGTTTACCTTAAGCTTTGTAGCATGTGTGTGATACAAACATAACTTCAATTCTTTATACCTTAAACTCATATACAATTCTATATACCTTAAATTCTATATACCGTAATACTAACATAAAATAGACATATTCCAAAAATTCCAACACATAGTTATAATAAACACGTGATCGATTCTCTATTGATAAGAAGGCATGTGGATAAGAAGACATATGGCCAGACTTGTTAAAAGTCACAAATAGCTACAAAATAGAATTAGTTCAAACTTGATTATAGCTTGTAGGTTGACAAACAAAACCCTTGAAAGAAATACATATTCCCAAATGGGCATGGTAAATTCCAGTTTTCTAATAAATATAGACACTGACTGGTACAATTAGTTCAAAAGGGTACAATTGGTTCAAAATGGTACAACTTATTATTAAATATATGCTTCATATGTAAATACATGGAAATCCATTTGTTATTATGTATGGATCCTCCATCACTTTCTGCATATTAGAAAAACAATTTATTAGAATCACATCAAAATGGTATTAGAATTACATCGTATTAGAAAAATCGTTTAAAACCAAACTAAAAAAAAAGGAATGACTATAAAAAATGGTTTCCAAGTTCCAATATTGACTTCAAACTTCAAAATGGTTTCCAACTTCCTACCAATACTGGCTTCCAATATTGACTTCCAATACAACCTTCCCAGTTAAAAAATGAATAAAAATAGTTTACTCTATTCACAGTCGTCAACTAAATCCGAAATCACCGATAAACAACCAAAATTTGTATATTTATACATAAAAAGCACAAACAGGATCCTTTTGATGATGATATGGAAGTCCATTACCTAAATCAATTCTTATTGACATATTCAAATGTTGTTGTCGACAAACATTGAAGAGTGACATTGAAGAGTTGACAAACCCACATTAATCTTCACAACTGCTCCTCTAAAAAAAATTACAACATACGAAAGCTTCAAGGGTTCACAGAAATGAGAATATTTGAAGAAAGGAGTAAAAAATCTTTCAAGGTCTCAAACTGAAATCATAACTGATTCTAATTCCTAATTCAATCTAAAATCTTTTATAGTGTTATCTAAGGTTGAAATTTCCTGTCATTTCGTATGTTCATGTGTGTGTCCGTGTGTGTGTGTGTGTGTGTGTATATGTGTGTGTGTGTGTGAAACTAAAATATATAATCGAAAACAAAAATTTAGGGGGGAGGGGGAGGAGCCCCATAGGAAATGCATAAATAGCCCCTAACCCGACAGAAATATAGACAAGAGTTTACTATAATAT
Source organism: Sambucus nigra (assembly GCA_949130495.1). Classification (NCBI taxonomy): domain Eukaryota; kingdom Viridiplantae; phylum Streptophyta; class Magnoliopsida; order Dipsacales; family Adoxaceae; genus Sambucus; species Sambucus nigra. Next base: position 500,727,862 of record OX422212.1, read on the forward strand.
ACTCTCTTCCAAAAAAAAATTATAAGCAGTTAACCCAAGTACATAGAATCTGTTGCTACCAACAGCCTAGTGCCGCCCCATCAAAACCTGACAAAATCAAAAATCAGTTAGATGAACAGAACCAAAACAAAATATATCAATCCAACCTCGACATGTTCAAAACTAAAAATGATAAAGAACAAAAAGAGAGAAAAATTTGGAAGACATTTGTAACATGACCTTTGCTCCGGACACAATGCTGAATAAAGAATGCAGAGTAACAGGAGCTTTACTCCGGACACAACACGAAATCAAGCTAACTCATATCGATCCATCACATTCATAATCCCAGATCTGATTATGAAATTTTGATTGTAAAATTAACCCTAAACCAAAAATTCATGATTCTATATGAGAAGGTTCATGACATGAACCTATTATAGCAACCTTTTCAAGAGCAAGAATGCTATTACCCATCAGTATTCTATCTACAAACATCAAGAACCTACCTTTTATATATATGTCAGTCAACTCCTGTTTTCAAACAGAAGTCTACCTCGCTCAAATGAAGAGTTGGGACAAAATCCTAAACAGACATCCATCTTGTTGATAGAATCCCAGTTCCTATAATTTCTTTTGTTGACATATATGAAAGTATGTGAGTAAGAATACCATCAGGTAAATTGCTTAGCCGGTCTTCAGTATTCCTAACCCTTTCTTTCTCATTTTTTCCTTCTAGTGTAGGTAAGCATGTTTATCTGATAAACACAAAAGATGCTAATAATAATGGAATAAAAAATGGTTCTTTAAGTGAATTCTCACCCCTTTGTTTACTTTAATTAGTATCGTTGTAGTGAAATTGGAGAAAAATAGAAAAAATTGGAGTTGTTGTCCTTAAGTTTTTGTTTTTGTTTTTGAAGGGATTCTGATAAATGAAGAATTCAGGTCAGCTGTGGATGAGGCGTGGACAAAATATACTTTGTTCTTGATGTTCAAATGGGAAAATATGAGTAATATGATTTGAACCACAAAAATACGTGGGTATTAGAAGTTGCAATTAACCGAGGACAACAATTTACCTCCATATAGAGTAAAATGATTTGAACCACAAAAGAAAGAAAGAAAAAGAAGAAGAATATGTTTAGAGTGAGTGCACCTGATGTTATGACATCTGCAATGCATCGGATAAATGAAGAACACGCAACTAACAACGCAGCCAACTTTACATTCATTCGCCCAAAAGCTTCAAGATCTCAAAAGGCTGAAACAAAATAGAGAGAGAAGCATTGTCAGGCCCCAAAAATTCAAGATCTCAAAATACAAAATATTAAAAATCAAGATCTGAAAGTGAAAACTAATTCAAACAAAACCGAAAATGATGTACACGCAACGGAGAAATGTTGTACACGCAGCCAACAACGGAGGTCTATGCACGCAGCAGCCAACGGAGATCTGTACATGCATATATGCTGTAAAAATAGTTTGATGCATGATGCATATATGCACTGCATATATGCATACTGAATTTGCATATATGCACTACATATATGCATATATGCACTGCATATATGGGAGTGCATATATGCTTGCACTACTGCATATATGCATATATGCACTGCATATATGCGTACTGAATTTGCATATATGCACTGCATATCTGCATATATGCAGTGCATATATGCAGATATGCAGTGATATATGCAGTGCATATATCCTTGCATATATGAATCTGATATGCATATTGCATATATGATGCATATATGCATCGGCATATATGCATCTGATTTTAACTCGGTGCTGTAACAGTAATAAGGTTTTAAGTTTTGGTCGGCATATAAGCACTGAAAATCAGTGGAAAAGTAAGTCGTTTTAGATGGATTTTTTTGTCTCGAAAATGAAATAAGGTTTTAAGTTTTGGTCGTAGTTTTTCCATGGAGACGAAGGTTACATGAGGTAGTGGCAGTAGTAGAGAACTGAGTCTCTTTTACCATAGAATTTCGTGGCCACCATCCTGTAAATTTATAAAATTGCAAACAAAAAAATCAATTCAATTCATTGAAAACAAATCACCTAGATTAAATATATATTAGCATAATACCCATAGTGAAATAGAGATTTAAATCTCATGGTTAGAACATATGAGTGTGTGTTTGTGTGGTGAGTTAAAATAGGGAAAAGAAAATAATCAAAAAGGTGTAGATACTCATACAAAGCATCATAATGATATCATCAGTAAATTAAGTACAATGCAAAATACAAATAATATTCTCACTAGTATAGGGAGAACCAACAAAATAAAAGGTGAATGTGGAAACAAAAGAACACGATGGTGGTTTACTTTAGTTAAAATCAGTAAATTAACTATTTTCTTCACCCAACTACTGTGTTTGTCACGACTGTGTTTGTCACGATGGTGATACTTGACATTAAAAATGTTGAAACAAATGTATGAAGAATGTGGATATATATTTAATCCCACATAAATCATTCCCAATCATGCAATTCATCGCAATCAGTCATCTTGAACTATTACAACTATAATTCTTTGAGATAAACTTACTAAAATTAAATATTAGAGGAGAGCCATAATGAATAGTCTAGAATCCAAGAAGAGAAGATTGTAATCCAATATATTAGTAGCAGATTTGATACGTTTGATAGCATAGTGTATAATGACATATAAAGAATTAGATTTGATACCTAATGTCTTCCCAACTCTACTTGGCTCCAATAGTAAAATCGAGCCAATAGTGAAACACCTACAATGAACACAAAAGACAGTAATAGAATCACTTTATATAAAAAGTATTTAACTCCATTAAATATTCACTAAAGAATTCAGGTACAACACACTACCGCACTACAAAGCTTGTGGTGAAAAATTATATACCAAAGCCAATATCAGAACCAATTCAAATGGAAAAGGGACAACGATTCAAGGTGTTCAAAACTAATTCCAGAAATATGGTTCTACCATTATTCCCATTTTCGAAAACATCAATATCTTTTTCCAATACCAAAACTTACTCAACACTTTCACACTAAAACATTTAGAAAACACGTTAAAATGACATTGTAAATATATAATCTACAACTGTTTTTGAGCGGCAGAATAGAAATACACTTGAAATTGTATGATCTAAGAGAACCGTAAAAGTCTTGACAATTTCAGTTACATCTCACCTTTCAAAAATATGCATAAACCTTTCAAGAATATGCATAAGTCTTGACATTGTAAATATATATTTTTTACTAATGCTCATTCCTCGCACACGTGAAGCTGCTTCATATTATATATGCATATGCCTTGAATGCTACTACAGCTACTTCATGTTAGAGAAGCTGCTTCTATTGTTGTGATTCACATGGGTGCTATTGCTGCTACTTCAGGGTCTGCAACCTATTGTGTCCTGCTGCTGCTCCATATTTGGAGGATATGCATAATCTTTTGACTTATTGCTACTGCTCCTTATTGAGGAACCTTCTACTGCTGCAATCCATATAGATATGTTGTTGATATTACATCAAAACTCAAAATATATTACTATGGAACATCAAAAACAAAACTGGGGTGTGAAAAAAAAGAGGGAAACACACAAATTGGGGTGAAGTAAACCACGAAGATGAGCCCCCAACATATGAGAAAAATAAAGGTAACACATAATCTTCAAAAGTCTTAAAAATCAAGTGCAAGTTGACAGACTATTAGCTCTGTATACAACACAATTAGTTATTCGACTATAAATTGATCAAAAATTAAGAACATAAGAAATAATTCCTAAGGACGGGGTTTAATTGGGCCTCTGCATTCCCCTTGTAATCACATATACCGATAGCACAATATTATTTTTACAACGGGTTTGAGGAAAACTTCTGTAGCTTCTAAGATTTAGGCATACAGTAATATGCTAATTTAACTAGTTTGAGGAAAACATCTGTAGCTTCTTTAACGTCATGCCCTCAAATTCTCTTGAAGGAACATTCTCAGATGACCTGTAATCACCACTGGTATGTTTCTCAGAGATGAAGATTCCTTAATTTTTTTTAGCAAAATCATACCCTATCATTCCAGGCATACAGTAATTTGTAATTATAAGATTCACTTGATCTTTGTAAGGAAAAATTTTCAATCGAGTCATTTGTTATATTGGCTACATTCGTTGGACAAAATAATTTTGCGTCATTCCTCATCAAGCATCATAAAACGTAAAGATTCGAGCATTGCATCCAAAGTTCACGCGACATCAATATGCACGCCATGTTCGCTATTCTAAAAGGTATATGACCAAAATCAATTTTATGTGTTGTAGTATTTTTTATAAACGAGAAATTTTCATATAGAGTAATGTTCGTAAATAATTAATTTTCATAAAGAACCATTTTTGAAATTAATTTGAACATTTTATTTGAAAAATAGAAATCTCGTTCGAAATTTTCTCCAGGTCATTTTAAACGACCTGGAACTAACGACATTCCCCAGGCTATATTGGAAACTCATTAGAAATGTCGTTCAAACGATCTCGTTCGATCGAGATTTCTAACGACCTATCTAATTTGACACTGGAATTCCGTTAGATAACTCGTTCGAACGAGATTTTCCAGATTTAAAAATTTTTAAATTATTTTCGAGCAGTTATTTTGCAAAAACTGTTTTGGTCCACTACTCTTTCAGTTATATCATATGGACAAAAATGAGTTTCTTAACCTAAGGAAGTTTCATATTCTCTTGAGACCAAAATTCGCAACTTCCCTCCTTTTGGTAAAATCAATCTCCAACACTACTTTAACCTTTTAATCAAAACCCCTTACAATCAACTTGACATTCAATAAGAAAGTTTGTGATGGATCTCTGCATTCAAGCTTAGTGGAGACGGTGGTTTTGGGCTTTGGTGGATACCGCGACACGAGGAGTGTCGAGCAACGCGTTGGAGCTTCGCGTACTACAAATTCGGAGGTCGAGCACAGCATAAGAATGTCTTGAGTGAGTCAATGTCTGTAAGTCTTTTGAGTCTCTTGTAAAACCTATTTTGTAGTGGATTTTATCTGGGCCCAGCCGTCCAAGGTTTTTTCCATTTAGGTTTTCCTCGTACATTGGCGCGTTGTGGTTGTGATTTTCTCAATTTACTTTATTAAATCACCTAGATGTATGCTTAGGATAAAATGGATAAAATTAGAATAATTTTATTTTAATTAACCAAGTTAACAATCTCATTGCATTAATTGAAATTTGTTCTTGCGAACTTGTGAATCTACTACATAAATTAAAATTGGAGAATATCTCTTCTCAGCTAATTTTAAATTGGATTGCGTGTGTGTTTTCCACGAAATAAACTACGAACATATAACGTTGCAACTTCAAATTGGTATTAGAGCTAGTCTTTAAAAGTTATTTAGATGAATCCTGGAGGTTATATGGATAGTTTTTCGTCGAATAGACTACCTTTGTTTGATGGAACTAATTACACCTACTGAAAAGCATGTATGAAATCTGCTCTTAAATCAATTGATGAACGTGTTTGGGTTATTGTTGAAAGAGTTTGGTCACCTCCTACTATGGTAGTTAATGATGAAATTATTTTGACTCCTGTAGAACAGTGGTGTGAGGAAGAACTAAGATGGTGGAACTTTAACTCTAAAGGTTTAAATGGCTTATTTGGTGCGGTGTCCCCCGATGAGTTTCATCGTATAATGACATGAGAAACGTCAAAGGAAGATTGGAATATTCTCCAAGTTACTCATGAGGGAACCAGTATAGTTAAAGCTTCAAAAATTCGAAACTTAACAACCTAATTTGAAACGATCACCATGAAAGAATCTAAAATTTTTGATGAGCTTTATGCTCGTATATCTGATATTGTTAATTATTGCTTTAACCTTGGTGAAAAAAAACCTGAAGATCATGTTGTTTCTTAGATGTCTTCCTAAGCGGTTCATTCCTAAAGTCACTTTTTTTAATTCATTAGGAAATCTAAATACTTTAAAACTTCAAGAACTTGTTGGTGATCTTCAAACTTATGAACTAGATATGTTTCCTAAAGATAACAAAAGCAAAGATAAAGGTGTTGCCTTAAAAGTTAAGAAAGTCGATGTGTCTGACTCTGATGAGATTGATATTGATCCTGATGATATAGCTTTATTTGCTAAAAAATTTAAAAAAATTCTCAAGTTTAAAAAGCAAAACTCTAAATTTGAAAAACCAAAATTTGAGAACAAAAACAAAGGAGGAAATAGAAAATTCAATAATCAGGATCCGAAGAAGTTCAACAAAGATAACTTTAAAAAGGATGATTCAGAGAGATGCTTTGAGTGTGAGGGACGTGGTCATAGAGCATTCGAGTGCCCTACAAAACCTAAAAGACAAGGCAAAGAAAAAGAAGTTTACAATGCCACTCTAAGTGACAGTGATAATGAGTCTGAAGACTCTGATGACTCTAACCCATCTAGAAATAACTGCACTGCCTTTATGGCAAGCCATGCTAGTAATTCAAGTGTGTTATACCTTAATGTTGACAATTCCGAGCAAAATATTGAGGTTGTTTCCACTCATTCTACTAGTAGTGATGAAAAAGAGAGTGATAGTGAAATAGATGAGAGTGAACTACAATCCTCTTATTCTGAACTTTACATTGAATCTCTTTGTATTCAAAAAGTTAACAAAAGATTAACCTTTAAAGTCTTAACTTTAAAAAAAGAGTTGAAAGGCCTGAAGGAGAAGGAGGCTTTAGTTAGTCAACTCGAGACAATTAAGATATCTCTTTCTGAGAAGCTTATCTTGATAGGTAAAGAAAAATATGACTTAATTATCTCCTTGGAAGGTGTCAACAAAGATCTTAATGAGTCTTTAGAAATTAGAAAATCTCTCGAAGCGAAAATTGCCCCAACTTGAAAAAGATCTCGAGTCCTATCGTGAAGTTAAAGTCACACTCGAGGATAATTTAAGAAGGACGGGAAAATTATTTCTATGTCTTGTTTTAGGATATAAAAAGAAAGGTTATCAAGAGAGAAAGGGTATAGGATATGAAGAAGGAGATTCATCGAAAGTCAAACCCGAACACGTAGCTAAGTTTGTTACCAAATCTAATGTTTTTAAAATAAGTCCAACTAAGCAATCATCAAAAGCTAGTCCAAAACAACCCTATGTATGCACTTATTGTCACAAACGGGGTCATCTTAAAGATTTTTACTAAAAGCTTGGAAAGAACTCTCATTTCACTTCTTCTAAACATCACTATAGCTCCTTTGCTAGTCTTAAGAGCCAAGTTGAGTATCTAGTCAATACTTCTAAAGGTCTAATGGAAGAGTTTCTTAGGTTTTCTAAAGTCCAAGGAAATAATTCTAATTATAACACTAGAGACAACAAAGGAAAGAAAACAACTCAATCTTGGGTTAAAAAAAATCGTACCAATAAAGCTTTTGTTGCTCATGTTGCACTTAAGGCTCAAAATACCTCACAATGGTACTTTAATAGTGGTTGTTTGAGACATATGACTGGTGATAAATCTCTATTCACCACTCTTGAAAACTATAAAGATGGTAAAGTCACTTTTGGGGATGGTAGCAAATCTCGAATCATGGGTAGAGGATCTATTGAAATCTCCGGGTTTCCTAAACTTGAAAATGTTCTTTATGTTGATGGTCTCAAGGCTAATATGATAAGTATTAGCCAATTATGTGATGAAAATCTTGATGTTAAATTTAGTCAATCGGAGTGCACCGTAAATGATTAGTCGGGTGAATCTATTTTAAAAGGTGTTAGAACTAGTGACAATTGCTATGGAATTATTCTTAAATCATCTTTAGTTTGCAATAGTGAAAAAGCCTCATCTGCCGATCTTTGGCATCAAAGATTAGGTCATGTAAACTTTAGAGATCTTGATAGATTAGTGAGAAAAGAGCTAGTTCGAGGCTTACCACCACTAGGAAAACCAACCTCCACCATTTGCGGGCCGTGTCAATTAGGAAAGCAAATTAAGAGTCATCATAAGAAGTTAAACTCTATAACAACCTCTCGTGTCTTAGAATTGATACACATGGACCTTATGGGTCCCACTCATACCAAGAGCATAGGAGGAAAAAGATATATCTTAATAATATTGGATGATTTTCTAGGTACTCTATTGTAGGCTTTCTAAGAGAAAAATCTAAGACAGTTGATTTTCTTACTATTAAGTGTAGAACTCTTCAAAATCAATACGGTGTTACCATAAACCGCTTTAGGAGTGATAGTGGAACCGAATTCAAGGAATCCGGTGTGAATGCCTTTTCTGATGAAATGGGAATTAAACATGAATTCTCAGTCGTTCAAACTCCATAACAAAATGGTATAGTTGAAAGAAAAAATCGAACGATCCAAGAAATGGCAAGATTTATTCTCCTAGGAAGAAATGTGCCCCGTAGTTTTTGGGCCGAAGAAGTTAACACCGCATATCACACCGTAAATAGGTTTATTTGTGTCCTAACACTAACAAAACACCATATGAATTGTGTATGGTTAAGAAACCTAATTTGTCCTACTTTAGAGTGTTTGGTAGTCTGTGCTATATTCTTCGAGATAGAGAACTTCTAGGAAAATTTGACTCAAGGAGTGATGAAGGTATATTCCTAGGGTATTCTCAAAACAGTAGAGCCTTTAGAGTATTCAACTTAAGTAGCTCTAAGTCATGGAATCAATTAATGTTGTCATAAAAGACGATGCTCCGGCCACATCAATTGATAATGAGGAAGATTTGTCATGTGAGTGTGATGTTGTGTCAAATGTGGAAAGTATTGAATCTCAAAATGACTTGGTTATTCCAACTACTGAGAAAAATGATCCAACTCCTTGGGTGAGTAAAAGTCATGACACTTAAAAAATTATAGGAGATCCTGAGGTAGGTGTCAAGACTAGGGCGCAATTAGAAAATGAAGTTACCTATTTATGCTATACTTCTAACATTAAACCTAAAAACTTTAAAGAAGCATTAAAATATGAACATTGATGTTTGGGAATTAGTCCCTAGGCCTTCTAATACAAATGTCATTGGCACCAATTGGATTTTCAAAAATAAAGTGGATGAAAATGGTGTCATTGTTCGTAATAAAGCTAGATTGGTTGCACAAGGATACACCCAAATAGAAGGTTGACTTTGAAGAAACTTTTGCTCCTGTTGCTAGGTTAGAATCGGTTCGCCTTTTACTCACCATAACACGTCACCTCCAATTTAAATTATATCAAATGGATGTAAAAAGTGACTTTTTAAATGATATTATTCAAGAAGAAGTCTACGTTGAACAACCGAAAGGGTTTGAAGACCCAAAGCATCCTAATCATGTCTTCTTCCTAAAGAAAGTGCTATATGGCTTGAAACAAGCACCCCGTGCTTGGTATGAAAGACTCACTTTTTATCTCCTTTCTCGTGGCTTTTTGAGAGGGGGAGTAGATATGACACTTTTCATTCGTCGTGATGAAAAAGCTATCCTAGTTGCTCAAGTATATGCCGACGACATAGTGTTTGGGTCTACGTGTGACAAACATACTCAATTTTTTTCAAAAGAAATGCACAATGAATTTGAGATGAGTATGGTAGGTGAATTTACTTTCTTTCTAGGTCTTCAAGTTCGTCAACTCAAAGGTGGGATATTTTTTTCCCAAACTAAGTATGTTAAAGACCTTGTTAAGAATTTTAAACTCGAATTCGCTAAATATGCACGCACTCCTATGAGTTCATCGATTAAATTTAGTAAGGATACCGAAGGAAAGGATGTGGAACACACACTTTTTAGAAGTATGATAGGTAGTTTACTTTACCTAACCGCTAGTCGTACGGATATTTCCTTTAGTGTAGCAGTTTGTGCTCGTTATCAAGCCGCCTCAAAAGAGTCTCATTTACTTGCTATTAAACGTATTATCAAATATGTTAGTGGGACCCTGTCTTTTGGAATTTGGTATTCTTTCGACAAAAATGATTGTCTATTGGCATATTCAGACGCCGATTGGGCAGGAGATGTTGATGGATGCAAAAGTACCTTTGGCGGTTGTTTCTACTTTGGAAGTGCACTTATCTCATGGATGAGCAAGAAAAAAAAAATATTTCTTTGTCCACGACAGAGGCCGAATACATAGCCGTCGGGAGTTGTTGCACTCAACTCATTTGGATGAAACAAATGTTGGAAGATTACGGTATCTCTCAAGGTACTATGACTATCTATTGCGACAATACTAGTGTCATTCACATTTCCCGTAATCCCGTTCAACACTCTAGAACCAAGCATATTAGGATCCGTGAACATTTCATTCGTGACTTGGTTGAAGAGAAAATCGTTTCTCTAAGCTTCATTTCTACCAATCAACAATTGGCGGATATCTTTACTAAACCTCTAGATGCCCTTAGGTTTGAAAACCTTAGGAAATCAATTGGGGTTTGCTCAACTGATTGAGATCGAAGCCGTTTATCTAGTTTAGGTTGTTTCTCTTATATATTTTTATACCTATGAACTAGATTACTTTTGTATATATTTTATTCAAAATCTCAAAAATATTTTCGTCTTTCTTATTTTCAAGGAACACGGGAATGGTTAGAAAAGCTTGCACAAACTTTTGTCCATATGACTTTGTGTTCGATGTGTTCGGATCACTATCCTATTTCATGTCCACGTGGCTTTCGATGAGTAGTTATGCCAGATCTCGTTTCTCTTGTGCACAAAAATGCTCCTTTATGATATGTATTTATGTGATTTCCTCACACCTTTGCCTTTTTGCACACACCGTTTACGAAATATTGCGGATATCTTGTTCACATTGTACTTGCAAAGTGATATTTGGTGTTGTCTTCTCAATCCTGTCACATCAATTATAAGCAATCGAAATTGTGCATGATCATCCATTCCCGGATTGAAACAAAAATGATTATATTCTTCCGGTTGGTTTCCGTTTCAAGCAATGGACTCGGGCTGCGAAAAACATAAAGTTTTTGCGTGAAAAGCCTCTATTTGCATTCTCGATTGTGTGCCTAAAATAGAAGCTTTGAAAATGATATATAATGCCAAGGCCAAAATAATTAGCTTGATTGATTCTTCATAAAGAATAGTCTCAGTCTGTTGTTGCTCATGGGAGATATAAGTTGAAGATCAATGGGTATGCACATTTAATCGATTCATTGCTTTCTCATTGTGACATTATTGGCGAGAGAATCATCTATCTTGTATGCATGGTGCATTTGTGTTTGAGTGTCCAATAGTATTTCTTTATTATCACAAGGGTAATGTGAGTGAATATTGCGTTTATATATTGTTTGGCATTCCGCACTTGTACATTGTTTTGGCTAAAAACACTCACTTGTAATGTTCACACCCCTACATTCTCGCTCCCTCTATTTGGATATGTTGACACAAGCTAGGACTATTAAAATCCTTATTTTGGCATATTTTTAGCCTTCCTAATTCCTGTTCTTATGTTGTTTTTAAAACTATTTTATTTTTATTTTTATTTTAAAAGATTGATTTTCGTCAGAAATTCTCGTTCGAACGAGATTTCTAATGAAATTTCTGACCTCCTCTTCGGAACTTCATTCGTAATGTCGTTCGAACGAAAAAGTTTGTTCGAACGAACTTCTAACGAGTTTTCTAACGAAATATCCAATAGGGCTCTGGAACTTCGTTCGAAATACATCGTTCGAACGACCTGGGTTTAAAAACCATAATTTCATTTCCCAAGGTTCAGCCGCTCAGCCTCTTTTTCCCCTTATTTCTGCCCACGTTTCCCATTTCCCTACATTTTTCCCACTTACCCAACACTCTTCCATTACCCCTTAACCCTTACCCATTATCCCTCTCTCTCCCAATCTCTTTCCCGTAATTTTTTTCCCACGATTAAACCCCCTCACTTCCTACCTCCATTTAATCCATTATCTGCTCTGAAGATCTCCCATTTGCATTTTTTCCTCTTCCATTCAAGGTATTTTTTTCATTTCTCTCTCTCAATATATTTATATTTATCTATATTTACACATCTGCTTATATATATATATATATATATATATATATATATATATATATACATATACCCATATAAATATATGCATTTGGGATTATTTTTTTTCAAAACCTTTTATTCCTTTGTCCCCAAAATTCAAATATGTATATGTGTATATCTCTCTAGTTTTTTTAAGGCCTGTTTCTTTAGTCCTATTAAGCTACATTCCATGATAATTTAAAATGCATTTTCCTTAACTAAAAACTATCTCTATTTCCCAAATATCAGTTTTTAATTAATACATTTTTTCTTTTCATGGAATATATCTTAATTATTTTTTGGCGGATGGGATTTGTGCTAATTGGTTGTTGATTTGTTGGCTTAATTGGTGTGTATGGCGTTTTGGTTGGCTTTATGTCGGGTAGGATCTAGTTTTTGCCCTCGTTTAGAATGGCTTGTAATTGTCGCCCATGCCATATTAGTAATTCCCCCGAGGAATGCTCCTCTTCCTCTGATGAGGAGTCCAATGCAAATGCAGCTATCCCTGACCTTAGGCTGCGTTGGGGGTCACTCACCGCACACACTCTATATCACACCCAAGGTTTCTCTACACGCTCTATTGTTCAATCCCTCCACGACACCACTGTGCATTCATGGATTTCTGATTTAAGGTGGGACCCTCTATTCTCACTCACGGACACTATATTTCCCGATCTCATTCGGGAATTTTATTTTGAAATGCATGATAAGGAGAATCATATTTATTCCCGTGTGCGCGGTAGGTATATTATTATCTCTCCCGACTCCATTGCTCATCTCATCCCTTTACCTAGGGTCAATAATCCCTCCTTCCCATGGACTTTCGATACTCGTCCTGACCTTTCCCTCGTTATGTGCACCATCTTTAGGCTTAACCCTCTCGGCACCGTCATAATCTTTCACAAACACTTACATCCTGATTTTATGGTCCTTAATTGGATCGTGTGTGCGTGTCTTATTCCCTGTGTGAACACTACCCAAATCACCAAAATGCACGTGGACCTCATGTTTGCCATTAGCATTAGGGCTGCTATAGATCTCCCCGCCTTCATATTTAGTGTCATTCGGATGGCTAGGATCCTCCCTTCCAGTCCCGCTCGCCAAGCCCTCCCTTTTGCAGCGATTATTACCCATTTTTTCTTGTCGTCGGCTGCCCCCGCCTATCCACCGATGTCCCCATCACCCGATACCAAACCATTGACATGTCATCAGTCATCCGGTCTCGTGGTCATTTACCCCCCCGATACCCCTCACCTCACTCACTTCGCCTCCTCTCACTCCGCCACTTCCTTCCACCCTGCCCCCAGTCGTCCCGCACCCTCTCGCTCTATCCATCGACCCTCATCTTCATATGCTCCTGCACCCGTAGAGTCGGAGGATATTTTTTTTTCCGTTCACAGGTTGAGCAGATTTGAGAAGATAGACGTCAAGACAGGGCACTTTTGCAGGAGCTTTTGGTTTCAATGCAGCAGGACCGAGAGGCACAAGCTCGCCGGGAGGAGGCTCAAGCGCGCAGAGATGAAGCCCAGGCACGTCGGGACTCTCTTCTGTTAGTGCACCTTGATGCCATTCATGGTATGGAGATGCGCCGTGGTGCAGGCTCATCCGGTTTCGGCTTCGTCTCTCTTCCCGATGATTCTCCACATGATGCTCCTGCCCCTTGATGTACTTTGTTTTTAATTTCCTTTCTCAATGTACATGTGAGGATGAGTGGACATTTTCTTTCTTGTATTGTTTCATTTGGTTTGTATTTTTTCCTTATGACGTGTATGCACCTTGACTATTTCCCATTTCCCATTGGTTAATGAATCATCGTGTTATTTCCTTTGTCACTTCGTTTCTTGATATTTATTGGTTTATTGCCTATTGTTCTCTCGATTATCATTTAACATGCAGGCCATTTATCCCTTTGTCTTTTCCGGACAAAAAGGAGGAGAAATATTGATAGGGGGAATTCATAATTTAGGGGGAGTTAATTTCTTAATATTCAACATATGCATATTTTAGGGGGAGTTCATTTACCATTCACAACATATGCTAACATATTGTTTTATATATGTTTCATTCTCTACTTCCCCATGCGTTTATGAATTTATTGTTTCATGTGTGTAGCATACATCACCTACTCTTTTACAGCATCGTCAGTCGTGTCATTGAGTTTGTGTTTTTTTGGGGTTTTGGGACGGGCTTTAGAATCGACTTGATGGCTGACTTAGCAAATTCAGTCTTTTTATTTCTTTTTTATTATTCTGTTTTGTCTCGGAATAGACAAGGGGGAGATTTGTAAGGACAAATTTCCAATCGAGTCATTTGATATATTGGCTACATTCCGTTGGACAAAATAATTTTGGGTCATTCCTCATCAAGCATCATACATCGTAAAGATTCGAGCATTGCATCCAACGTTCACGCGGCATCAATATGCATGCCATGTTCGCTATTCTAAAAGGTATATGACCAAAATTATTTTTATGTGTTGGAGTATTTTTTATAAATGAGAAATTTTCATATAGAGTAATGTTCGTAAATAATTAATTTTCATAAAGAACCATTTTTGAAATTAATTTGAACATTTTATTTGAAAAACAGAAATCTCGTTCGAAGTTTTCTCCAGGTCGTTCGAACGACCTGGATCTAACGACATTCCCCAAACTATACTGGAAACTCGTTAGAAGCTTGTTAGAAATGTCGTTCGAACGATCTCATTCGAACGAGATTTCTAACGACCTATCTAATTCGACACTGGAATTTCGTTAAATAACTTGTTCGAATGACAAGTTGTTCGAACGAGATTTGCCAGATTTGAAAATTTTTAAATTATTTTCGAGCAGTTATTTTGCAAAAACTGTTTTGGTTCACTACTCTTTCAGTCATATCATATGGACGAAAATAAGTTTCTTAACCTAAGGAAGTGTCATATTCTCTTGAGAGCAAAATTCACAACTTCCCTCCTTTTGGTAAAATCAATCTCCAACACTACTTTAACCTTTTAATCAAAACCCCTTACAATCAACTTGACATTCAATAAGCAAGTTTGTGGTGGATCTCTTCATTAGATCTTAGTGGAGATGGTGGTTTTGGGCTTCAGTGGATATCGCGACACGAGGAGTGTTGACAAACGCATTGGAGCTTCGCGTACTACAAATTCAGAGGCCGAACACGGCATAAGCATGTCTTGAGTGAGTCAATGTCTGTAAGTCTTTTGAGCCTCTTGGAAAACCTTTTTTGTAGTGGATTTTATCTAGGCCCAGCCGTCCGAGATTTTTCCCATTTGGGTTTTCCTCGTACATTAGCGCGTTGTGGTTGTTATTTTCGCAATTTACTTTATTAAATCATTGTTGATACCAAAATTAATATGCTGATATGGACGAATAATACGAAGACACGTGTCAATCTACGTGGCACAATAGCAACGAGGAAGTTCATTTCCCCGACCAACTCATGTTATCTCCGAGAAACAAGGATACACCGAGGAACTCTAGCACTCCGAGGAACTCCAGCGCTCCGAGGAACTCCAGAGTAACGAGCAACTAAGGTGGTCCGAGCTGCATCTCAGCCTCAGCATTGATTGCCAGATAATCAACAGTTCAACTATTCATTGAATGCTTATTATCTTGACGCACACGCTGCATTAAATGTATTACCCTTTCATATGTATATCATTTAATGTATCACCCCTTTCATGTACAGCCTAAGGGCTATAAATAACTTGTATCACCCTCATTCAAGGGGGACGTAATTTCTTGATAGAACTGGTAATCGAGAATTCCCAAACACTCAGCAATAACATAACAGTGGACGTAGGCCATTCTTATAAGGCTGAACCACTTTAAAAATCTTTGTCTCATTTTATTTATCTGTGATTGAATAATTAGAGCGATCTAATTTTTTACATCAACAATCATCTAGATGTATGCTTAGGATAAAATGGATAAAATTGGAATAATTTTATTTTAATTATCCAAGTTAACAATCTCATTGCATTAATTGAAATTTGTTCTTGCGAACTTGTGAATCTGCTACATAAATTAAAATTGGAGAATATCTCTTCTTAGCTAATTTTAAATTGGATTGCGTGTGTGTATTCCACGAAATAAACTAAGAATATATAACCTTGCAACTTCAATCTTGATGATTATTTGGAGATAAAAAAGGTTGATATGGACTTGTTTGTTCACTTTCATTCAAACCAATAAATTGTAAAGCCTTAATACCAGAATACAGTGTTGTAACTTGAAAAGATGAGCGCTTGAGCAACCTCTCAAATGAGTTTTTTTTATCAATAACACTTAACTTTTTCACATCGAGATACAACTTTTCACATTGAGATGCAAGCTTAAGACCTAACTTTTTCACTTCACTATATAGAGGAATAGAATTTTGATATAATCTCCACATAAATATAGATATTTTCTTAGGACAATTCTTTCTCCAAATTAATTTAAAAGATTGAGATGAGGGGAATTTATTTCTATGTATATCTATAGCTATAGAAAAGTTGAAATCACCTGTGATAGATGGTTTCCAAACTAAATAATCACTACATCGTATATCTACAGCAGTAGCAAAGTTGAGCCATGTGATCTGTCAAACTGCATATAAGATTGACACGTTTATCCAACCGTTATTTTCCATAAAGTTTTACTTTTTTCGGCAAACAAAATCAATACCTAATTATCCACAAAAGTTAGAGAAGAATGAAGAGCATACCTACAAGAGATTGGCAAGATCCCCAGCCTCAACCTGTCCGCCAGATAGCTAGTAAATTTATTTTGAACTTTTCACAAATACTT
Organism: Sambucus nigra; assembly: GCA_949130495.1. Classification (NCBI taxonomy): domain Eukaryota; kingdom Viridiplantae; phylum Streptophyta; class Magnoliopsida; order Dipsacales; family Adoxaceae; genus Sambucus; species Sambucus nigra. Next base: position 500,744,623 of record OX422212.1, read on the forward strand.
AATCAATATAAGCTCAGATATTCAGTCTATTCAATCAGTTTGTTTAATTACTCATTCCGCACAGTCAGTTTAATTTTTGTTATCGCTTTGTTGTTTGTAATTTTTCAATCAGTTTAATTAAACTTATTGAAAACTGGTTGAATCAATATATGTACCCTTAAATGATAATCATTTAACATGATTGCACAAACTGATTGAAAAAAATCGAGTTCAAAACATTAAGGACAAATGATAATCACCTTTAATTTTTCAAAGGCGGAGAAACATAATCAGAATTGTGCTTCTTCTACCTCGCAAAGGAAAAGAACACATGAATATAATATGGAAACTGAAAAATAGAATTAAACCACTGAAAAAACTGTCAGCCCAAAAATAGTGGAGCATTTATCGTATGGCTAAGATGAATTCCTATTCTGGCTTCAAGTTAGTCCCAAAATAAGACATTACCAAGTAGTTCAAAGCCTCCACAAAAAAAACATGAGTAACCGAATATGAGTAACAAAAAATTAGTTTAAGCATCAACTTAATCCTCATCACCAATACACCAAGTTACAAACACCTGAACACAATTAGTTCCTTAGTTTCATATATATTACCTTTTGAGAGAGGATGTGGACCTAAAACATCATTGAAATTGTTAAACCATAACAAACATGAAAACTAACAATTAACGATTAAATGAGAGCCAGAAAAGGCAAATCTATTATACCTAGTTCCGTTATGTCCCGTTACTTTTGTTTATTCATGTCTATATGGTGTTTTTCATGTTGAGAAAAAAAATATACAACCCAAATACACGAATTGTCACCATTTGAGTTAAAAAAAACTCATAACATCATATGAATTACAATAAACTTATAACATTAAAAGAAACTCATCAAGATGATGTTATACCTCATACAAACTCATAACATCATAATGTATATCCTCTTTATGAATCGCTCCCAATGAGGTTTACACGTATGCACTCGGATATAATCTGTTAATCCCTGCCATCAAAATTTAAGCACTTACGTCTCAAAAGACACAAAATGAGGTTTACACTTATGCACTTGGATCTAATGTATATACCACACTATTGTGAGAATTAAGATAGATCTAAAAATGAAGATACACGCTGTAATTTAGTCCATAAAACTACCCACCAAACCAAATAAGAACATTAAGCTAGATAATGAGCAACCAAAAATAGAGTATTTCAAAACAACGTTGCAATTATGGGATGTTTAATGCTAATTAGCAACCAAAAACATAGTATTTCAAAATAAAATCTAACTCATGTATTCAACATAACTTAAGAATGAACTATTGTTAAGAATATTATAAACCTATCTAATTTATTAACATTATAACTAAAAACGAACTATTGTTAAGCATATTAACAAACATACGGTCTACAAAGAAAGTAGTATTTAAAACTTACCTAAAGCAAGTGGTTCTCTGCGCTTCGAGTGGTTACAGATTTGTTGGAGAATTTTACCAAATACCTAGCATGCATACAACTCGAAATTAAAAACCAATCCAAAAAATATAGAAAAGAAAAAGGTAAAACAAAGTATCTACTAACAAAAAACTCACATGGAAATTCGCAACTCATCTCAATATTTATTAGATCTCCGCTCCTGGGTTGCAAAATTAGAAGAAACCAAGTCATTTTGATCTAGAAACCCATATGAACAAATGAGACTTATGCAAAATTAGAAGAAACCAACTCATGTTTGTAGGTCTCTATTTTGGTAAATGGGACTTATGAAGAGAACAAATGAGACTTATTCAATAAATGGGACTTATGAAGAAACCAACTTATTTTAGGTGAAGGAACCCCTACAATTAAGTGGGCACCCTGGTGTATAATGGTTTAAGAATGAAAAATAAATACCCTAATCTAAAACACAAATTCAAAGTATAAGATCGAAATGCCATCGCGTCTTGTACACTCAAACCAATTATAGCATGTACATTTTCTGCAATACAAAAACAAACAGCAATAAAAAATCATATTGTGTACTCAAACCAATAAAAGTAGAATTAACAACAACAAATTTTAGAACAAAAATTATATGTACAGTTGATATATCCAAACCCTTAAAATAAATTCAAAACCCTAAAATATATGTACAGTTGATAAATTCCCTAAAATTATTGTTGATAAATTAAAAACACTAAAATACAAAAGACACAATAGTCATAGTCGATCTGCAAAAAAAAAAAAAAAATAACGATCTACCTGAAAAACAAAACCTGAAAAAATGATCTATCTCAGGGAGAAGAGAAGACGTGGGGAGAGCAGAGAGTGTGTCGAGAGCAAGAACTGGGGAGAGAGAGCCACGATGGTTTGTATGGAGGAAGAGGCTGATTCAATAGAGGGAGATAGTGAGGAGAGGAGTAGGGTTTGGAGAGTTATTCGATTAATAGAGACATAGTAGTGTAGTCAGTCGTGTAAAAAGGTTCCAAAGTTTTAATTTTCTATTTTATCTATGTATTTGAATTTTGGGCAAGAGAAGGAAAGGAAATGAAGGGTTAAAAAGAGGGGGAAGTCAAATATTTAAGGGGTAAAAATGGTAAGAGGGATATTTTAATCTCAACCATTGGATTGTTGCCTTGTTGGCTTCGATCTGAACCGTGAAGTGTCTCCCCATCTTATGAATAGTGAAAACACCATTATAAATTATTATTATTATATATTATATATATATATATATATATATATATATATATATATATATATATATATTAGTAGGTATACACACAACCCAAACATCATAATTCGTACGTAGTATATATCACTCGAATACTCACCGTACTTATTATTTTATGACTATACTCACTATCGTTTTTATCTTAATATTATTCTCTACTCTAAGGGTCCTAGTTACCCCAAAAATTATTTCAGTAGTTAACTCAATCATACCCTACCGGTCTATATAATAACTCCATTTGAAATCCTCATAACTCACTCTTATTCTCTTGAATAGATTACATTATGAGTTAATCCCAATTAAATCCTCACCTCAAATCTCTTAACAAGACTAAGTCTCCTCCCTGTCATTGTCCTACTATAAGTCAACTAGTCCCTCATTACATTATAAAGAGGCCCCAAAAGTCACCCCCTTAATTATACAAGATTTCTAGGCTTGAAAAGGGGGAAATGACAAATCTGGGCAAACCGAATTGATTCGCTCTAGGGCCGAATCGATTCAAAAAGTGGAAGTTGTCTTCTTCGTTGCGTTTCTGCACTTTCTCTGCATTTTCACCAATTCAAATTCTCATGTAAGGCTTCCTAACTCCCAACTAACATTAGTAATAATCATTCATATGTGTTGGGATTATTCTTAACGTTCTAATCTCATTAAATCTTCGCTAAATCTATCCAAGAGTGAATCAAACCCATTAATAATAAAAAAAAAACCTAGTTTTTGTGTTCTTCCCACATATTCATCCACAAACATAGATTCTCTTCATATTAATCACTATATATCATTTGATTTCGTCTACTCTACATGTGTGGATCAATTCTACATAAAAATCTTATCCATATTATGTTTTCCAATCATCTATAATTTAAGAACATCATTTAAATCACATTTTAACACCTTATTCTACATGGGTATTATAACTTCAAAAGAAATTACAAATAAACACTTGCCTCTTTATGATTGATGATCTGAATTCATGAATTAATGATGAATTGGTGTATCTTCCCCCCCCCCCCCCCCAATCCACTCTCCAATGATGATGGTGGTGCAAGAACAAACTTGAATCCTACAAGAATTCTCTCTTAAGCTTCAAAAATGGCTTATCCTTCTTCTCTAATGGCCTCTCTTTGTTTTCTATATTTCTAACCCTCTCCCAACTATATGCTGATGAAGGCTTTGGAAATTCATAGGCTTCTTAACCCTAGGTTACCAAATGATTAAAATGCCCTCATACGGTGCCGGTTTGGTCTAAAATTATCCCGGGACCCAAATAATACCCCTGGGTATACTATTCTGACTATTTCGACCCTTTCGAAATCATCCATGACCTCGAAATCATCATCCGAGTCATTATAAATAAATCTCCTATCTCCACCACATTTTAGTCTATCCCCAACCCTCGATTGAGGTATAATAAAATCTTATTATTTAACTCACTACGACGTATAATAATAGTCACGTATTATTTACTACACATATAAAAAATAATATTTCATTTATATTAGTCATTATATTTGCCTATTAATATTTAAATAGACACATAATATTTAATTCAATTTAATTATGACAAACTTGTAATTTAAATTTAGCCAAATTAATTAAATATTTAATGCTAAAAAATACGGGGTGTTACAAACTTTCCCCCTTACAAAGGAATTTTGTCCCTGAAATTAGGTCACACCGACGACGAATAACTCTAGATATTTCTCTCGCATGTCATCGTCCAGCTCCCATGTTGACTCGTCAACGTGTGGTGTCCCCATTGAACTCTGACTAATGGTACCACCTTAGACCGCAGCTTACGCTCACTACGATCCAGAATAGCCACGAGTCTCTCCTCATATGAGATATCTGGCTATAGATCGATCTCCTCTAGTGGCATGTGCCAAAAAAGCTCTCTCGCTCCTCCGATACTTCTTCTACTATGCCACGTGGAACACGTCGTGTATTCGCTCTAGATGATCTCATAAACTCATTCTATATGCTACTAGTCACACTCTCTCAATAATAGGGAAAGGTCCCATATACCTCGGTTCTAGCTTTCCCTTTTTACGGAACCTCATAAACCCCTTCATGGAAGACACTCGTACCAACACCTAATCGCTAACCTCTAACTCAATATATCTCCAGTCTGCATCGGCATAACTTTTCTGTCATCTTGAGCTATTCAAATATTCCCCCGAATCATCTCGATCTTGGCATTAGTCTCCAGTATCATCTCTGGCCCCAATAGTTTGTTATCCTCCACCTTCAACCCTCAAGCGGACGAACGACACGATCTCCCATAAAGTGCCTCAAATGGTGCCATCCGATGGTGAACTGATAAGAGTTATTATATGCAAACTCTACCAATGGAAGGTATCGTTCCCAACCTCCCTCAAAATCTAGAATGCGCATCCTCAATATATCCTTCAGCATCTGATTAACCCTATTAGTTTGTCCGTCTGTCTGCGGATGGTATTCGGTACTCAATCACAAGTCTATGCCCATGGCGTCCTAAAAACTCTGCCAGAAATGGGAATCTAGATCTTGTCTCTATCTAATATGATGTTAGTCGGTACCCCATGCAATTTAACTATCTCCGTCATGAATAGCTGTGCACACTGCATCGTTTTAAAATTGGTGTGAACTGGTAAGAAATTGGCCACTATGGTTAACCGGCCCACTATCACCCAAATGGAGTCGCGACCTCTCTATGACGTCGGTAACCCAAGTATAAAATTCATCAAAATTCTTTTCCACTTCCACATGAGAATCTCTAATGGTTGTAGCATCCCTAAAGGCCTCTGGCGGTCTACCTTCATAAGCTGACATGTAACACACTTCGAGATAAACTCGACTATGTTCCGCTTCATCCCTTACCACCAATATTGTATCCTCATATCCTGGAACATCTTATCCCCATTGGGATGTACTACAGACCTCGAACTGTGAGACTCAGTCATCATCGCATGCCTTAAGTCTTCATCCTTTGGCACTACTAGCCTCCCATTAAAACGTAAGCCTCCCCCTGTGCTGATCGAGTAAGAATCTGCACCCTCAGCTAATAACTGGCGTACTCTATTTTGATAAAAATGATCCTCCGCATGTTCTTTCACTACCGCATCACAATATTGGGAGTGATAGCTAAAACTGACATGCTTTCTCTGGTGATCTCATCGTTGTATCAAAGTTTATTCCACCTCGCCTTCTAAACCTCCGCAAACTCCCATGTAGGTCTTCTGCTCAACGCGTATGCTACCATGTTAGCCTTACCACGATGATGTTGTATATCAAACTGGTAGTCCTTCACGAACTCTAGCCACCACTATGTCTCATGTTCAGATCCTTTTGTGTGAAGAGACACTGAAGTGACTTATCATTTGTGAACAACATATACTATTCCCCCAAAAGGTAGTGCATATATATCCTCAAAGAAAACACAATTGCTATGAGCTCTAGTTTGTGTGTGGAGTAATTCTTCTCGTGGGACTTAAGCTTTCGAGATGTATAAGTTATAGCCCTCTCCTCCTGCTGTAATATACCCCCAAGTCCCTATAAGGATGCATCAGTATAGACCCGGTACTTCAATCGTCACCTAAGCAATGCAAGTATTGGTATTGATGTCAATTTATCTTTTAGATCGTCGAAGTATAATTAACAATGATCACTCCACACAAACTAAACTCGTTTACGAGTCAGGTTCATTAACGGATTCGCAATCTTTGAAAACACTTTAATGAAGCGACGATAATAATGAACCAACCCCACAAAGCTATGAATCTTTATTAGTGTCGTGGGCTATCCCCACTCCCTCACCGTCGATACCTTACTCAGATAGAAATGCCTCTGTTAGACATGATGTGGCCTAGAAGTTGCACCTCCCGTAGCTAAAATACACAATTCTCGAATTTAGCATACAACCGGTGGCCCCGTAGTGTCTGTAGAACCCTACGCAAATGTTATGTGTGCATCTCCTTAGTGCGAGAGTAGACCATAATGTCGTCTACAAACACGATCATGAAATGGTAAAAAAAACTCCCTGAATACCCTGTTCATAAGATCCATGAACACTGATGGTGCATTGATGAGCCCAAACGACATCACCCTAAACTCGTACGGCCCGTACCGTGATAGAATATTGGTCTTAGGAACGTCCTCCTCTCAAATGCATAACTGGTGATAACCCGACCTCAAATTAATCTTGGAAAAGTATGCCTCTCCTCTCAACTGGTCAAATTAGTCATCAATCCTCGGTAATTGATACTTATTTCATATCGTGACCTTGTTCAGCTCCCTATAGTCTACACACAAGCGAAGAGACCATTCCCTCTTCTTCACAAATAACATTGATGCACCCCACGACGATCTATTCTACCGAATAAAACCCTGCCCTAAGAGATGCTAAATCTGTTCTCGTATCTCTAAAGGAGCCATGCGATATGGTCCTCGAGCAATCGATCTCGTACCTGATTCTAGGTCGATAACAAACTCAATTTCTCGATTGGGTGGCAACCCTAGTATTTTCTAAAATACATCCTCAAAGTCTCTCACAACTGGAATCAAGTCTAACGGGATAACTACCTCCTATGAGGTCTCTTCCTTAATGTAGTATAAGTGTGTGTGTGTTACCCTCCCTCAGGAAGAGGCATCGCTACTAAGAACATCTCTTATCCACGAATGGAGAACACTATGGTCCTATTGTAACATTCTGCCATCACTCTATAACCTGCCAACTAATCCATGTCTGGAATGACATCATATCCCTCCATATCTAACACAAGAAGGTATGTTGTTAAGATTAATATCCCAATAATGATGTCTACCCCTTTACATACTGAGTGTATCAGTGACCCACTACCCCAATGGTGATTCAATAAACATAAGGCGAGTGCTGGGTATCTCTAAAAGATCGACTGCTCATGCAAATATAGTGGAAATAAAGGAATGTGATTCCCCCATATAAAAAAGAATCCTACCCTCATGCTCATGAATATGAAATTCACCCTCGACCGCTGGCACTGTGTGAGGTGCTGGTGGTATGGGCAGATCCCGAACATTATACACACGTCTGTATTGTATCTCCCCCTGTGGCTGTGAGGCTAGTGGAGTCGGTGCTCTTGGAGGCATCTGTGACTATTATCCCTACTGGGTGACCTACTCAGGGACCTACCCTACTAAGGGCAATCTATCCTTTTATGGACCTTTTGTCCACAAATAAAGAACTGTCCTGGAAACTCCCTCTCTCTTTGGCCCTGTCTAGGCTGACCCTGACGCTAACCTTGAAACCTCATCTTTGTTGGCCTCCACCGTTATTCCCTTGTAACTAACCGCCCTGAGGAACCTACTGCTGATTAGGGACCCTACTGATCCAATCTGAAACTCTGACCCTCTGGTCAGTAGCCTCCTAATCTAAACCTTTTAGCCTTATCCCCTTATCAGGAATACTGCCCCTGCTGTCTCACCATCTGCAGCTGAGGCGCGCCACTGACACTAATCCCTCCTATCCTACCTTGGTGGCTTGAATCACCCACTCTCTAACTTCTCTTCAGGTGGAAGCAGTGGTGGTCTTGGTAGTGCCAAAGTGCGGCATTGATAACTTCTGTAAACGTCTGTAATGCTGGGTTATCAAGTAAATGTTGCCTGATCCTCCTGGCTAGCCCATCGATAAACTTAAGCCTATTATTCTCTTCAGTGTTCACCTTTTCTGGCATGAAGTTAGCCAAATAAGTGAACTATTCCTCGTATTCTGCCATTGAATGATCACCCTGCCTAACGTTGTTAAATTTCCTCCTCATCTCCGTCTGAACAACTGATGGAAAGTACTTGCAGTCGAATCGCTCCCAAAATTTTGCTATTGGCATCGTATACCTATCCTCTGAGGTGGTAATAAACTCCCACCACTGCAATGCAGCTCCCATAAGTCTGAATGTGGCAAGTATCTATTTCAGAGTATCGCTGCACTTAATCATACGTAGGTGACACTGTAGCTCCTTCTTCCATTGACAAGATAATATAACATCTGATCTCTCGAAAACTCCGATGGGTGGCATTTCTGAAAAGCCTCCCTAACTTTCTGCTAATACAATTTCCCCGGTTAGGCCTAAATCACTAATGCCATTAGTGGTTGTGGTTGGGACTATGGAAAATGGACTGCGATGGCAGTTATGGCTACCTTGATGCCTAGGACACTATCTCGGCCACCTATGCATTTGCCATTAACCCCTATGGTGGTTGCAGTTGTTGTACCTCCGGTTCCTGATAAACCCCTCTCACCTCATCTCTTGTTGTTGCTCTAGTCGGTCTACATCTCTTAGGCAGCATCTGAAATTTAAAATGAGTTGTATGAGTTCATAGTCTGTACAAAATCTAATAGCAGAAGCACGATATCTCAAACATGTATAGATAAAAGCAACAGTCCTAACAATAGGGCTCTATATTAAAAGAACGCTACGCTGATTTGTAGTAAGCTATATAGATCCTATGGATACTAGAACCTGATGCTATGATACCATCTGTGCACCCAACCCAATTAAATAAAGGACTGCCTGGTATTTAATTAGGTGTGGTGTTATAGGAATATGGTTTTAAGACGTCTAAAACGAGACCTAAAAAAATATTTTTCATGAATGTTGTATCTATTTATTTTTTAAATGTACGCGGCGAGAGTCGGTACATTTCGAGTTATAAAATCAGGAATATAAAATTAAATTAATGTCTAACACTAATTAAAAATGATAAATGGATCCAACATCCTAGTACCTTCTCATATTTGTTTTAACTCTTGATCTTGCTTGCATTATTTTAATTAGTTTAAGTTGTTGAAATTTTCTCATATCTCAAATAAAAATCACAAATTATGACTAGTTGGAAAACTGTAAATTAAATTTTCACATTTTCTCATGGGATCATCCCGTATTTTCACATATTTATTAAAATAACTCATGATGTGGGGAATTTCTCAAGCCACCTATATAGATGATGTTCTCACCAAATTTGTCATCCACGATTTCAAGAAATTATTACTTCCTTTTAGATGTGGAATGTCATACCCTACTTTAATTAAGTTAAAAGTATCCCTTTTAATACAGATAAATTCCCTTCAGTAATAATTTAATTGTAATCTCTCAAAAAATAACACGTGATTTTTTTTAAAGGCATGTTTATATGAAAACAAAGCTACCTTCACATATGACTTACAAGTAAAAAAACAAGGACATCATTATATTTATATATAACTTACCAAGTATAAAATAACTTTACATAAATAAGTTTCATAGTTTAATATTTTCACAAAAAACCTTTTGATATTCAAACCATATTATATATCCTTTCACTCTTCCTTTTTAAGGTCCTAACTTGGCAATGAACTCCAAACGATAGGCACACTTGAAACGAAACATTATAGGAGTGTAAGCTACAAAATCATAGTGAATGACCTTATACACACACACACAACACCTATAACAAGTTTGTATAAACATTTTAAATCATATAGCCCAAATAAGAATTGTGGACTCTCTCAAGCTTGGACCCACCATAGTCCAATTAACCCACCACGATTTATAGGGACTACCACATCCTTTTATTTTGGCCCGAGCACACAAAATCTTAGTTGAATTCTCTAATTAAAACGAGACCACCACATTCTGTAGGACCCAATACAATACATAAAATTAGATAACTAAAGTTAACATTTTTAATCATATGCATATGTCTCATAAACACCACATCATTACACGAGCATCCCAACACAAGTATTTAAGCTATAAATTTCCATATGAAAGTACAAGCATCCACATTTCATACGAAAGGTCACTCACCTCAAAATAAGTAATAATATTAGTATCAAATATACTTCCTTGGTATGGTAGTATTATCCACCTCTCCACCTATCAATTCAACTAGGGGTGGCAATTCGGTTAGACATGTCATTTTCGGGTCGCGTTGATTTTTATTTTAGTATAAGTTTTGGGTACTCATAAATCTATACAAGCTAATCGGGTCATGTTCGGGTCATTTCGGGTTATTACCGTAAACGGGTTATCTGGTAAAAAATTGCCAGCTATAAATTCAACATCATTAGTATTTGAATACACAAAATAACATTAAATTAAGTCACACGTCACATTAGTTGGTCAATCTGAAATAAATGGAAAAGAATGAGATATTCTAGTTTATGTTTTTGTAAAAGCCTCTGCATTAAGGTTTAACACGATTTAAGGAATGAAATTCCATATTTTCTAGAGAAATTTATGCCCACTTTACAACAGCGTATTTCAAGTCGTTTCTGCAAAAAAAATGGCAAAGAAACTTCAACTTCAAAACATTACCTAAGACAAACCAAAAGGTATTTTATGCTAATATTAGAATATGTTATACTCATATACGTTATCTAACATCTCCAACTGGAATCACTTGATTTCAATATTTATCCACTGAGTTGTGCCACTTTGAACACAACTAGGTCTGAAATTGAACATTAAAGCATGCATAAGCTCTACTTTGAGTTTTAATTCATGAGAAACAACTACCTAAAACACACACACACACACACAGATATATATATATATATATATATATATATATATATATATATACAAATCTCATAAAGAAACGTTCATAAAATGATAAATCAAGTCTAGGATTTTTAAGTTCCACTTTTTTCCATTCTAAGCACAATTTATGATCTATGGTGTTAAGCCTTTCTCATCTCTCCCCCTCTCTTTCGGCATAATGGGAATCATGTAAATGTTTTCCAAGTTTAAAATAAAAATATACAAATTGTAGAACTCATTCATGTGACCAACTTTAACAAACTATAATTACCTTATAAGAACTCCTGGATTTATGATAATTTTCCCCAAGTAATCCTTCCTTAAACCCTCTTTTCTCTCTTCTCAAGCTTATTTCTTCCAAAGCTTATACTATGAAAGGAAGAAAATGATAAAGACCTCTTCTCTAACTAGAAAAATATGGCCGTAAGGTCATGTATTCATTTTTACAACAGTTGTGTATAATTGGATGAAGGAAAAGTCCAATCAAAACGTTTCAACTTATGGAAGATTCGACCCTTGTTCATAAATCCACTCTAACTTCATAAATCCACTCTAACTTTCTATTTCGGCATCCGATTGAACTCCCATTTGCTGCATCTCGTAGATAACATAAATATGTATAACTTCATATTTAATTTATTTCCAAAATCATGACTTTTATATGCTTAAACTCGGCTAAAATACGAATATAAGAATCTACCTAAAATTTTAAAACTTGAACAATTTGCAAACGAAGCTCACCAAATTTGCACCAACACCTCGATTTAGTTTCGTAAATGCAATAATTCATTAAAAATATACTTTATAATACATTTAACCACATAACTAATCATATTCTCTAAGAATGTTATTATTAATCATAAGCTCAATTAGAATCTAATGCAAGCGATATATATATATATATATATATATATATATATATATATATATATATATATATATATATATATATATATATATCACGTGAGTACGCATCCTCTAAAAATGATAATCAAAATTTTAATACCCATCATCAACCTTATCAATCATAACTTATAATTAGTCATGTATCTAGCATGCCTAATTATGTTTTAGGACATTATAATTATATACCTCTTAAAAAAATTGTCACTAAAATTTAACACAAAAGAAACTTTCCAAACAAATAAGGATATTGCTTCTTCATATCGTCCTCTCCTTCCCACGTGGCGTACTCCACATTATGAATCCTCCACATTACCTTAACTAATGGAATGGTTTTATTACGTAACACTTGATCTTTTTTTTTTTTATCTAAAATAGTAATTTTTTCTTCCACGTATGTTAAGTCATCTTGAAGCTCTATTGGTTGTGAAATTAACACATGTGAAGGATCTAGTACATACTGACGCAACATTGATATATGAAAAATATCATGTATCCGAGACATTCTAGTGGTAATGCCAACTTATAAGCTACGGGTCCAACTTGTTTCACTCTATCACTAGGGCCAATTTAGCAACGTCTTATTTTTACCTTCTTCCCAAATCTCATAACTCCTCTCCAGGGTAGAACACGTAGGAATACTTGAATATCCTCCTCAAATTCAATTCTTTTCTCTATTGTCTGTATATATTTTCTATCTACTTTGCACCACATTTAAGCGATTATAAAAAGATTTATCTTCTTAATAGTCTGCTGCACAATTTATGGCCCTAGTAATTTCATTCCCGTGCTTCAGTCCAACATACTGGAGCTTTGCACTTTCTCTCATACAAAGCTTCATAAGGATCCATCAACATACTAGGGATTTGCACTTTCTCCCATACAAAGCTTCATAAGGATCCATCACAATACTGGAATGATAATTGTTATTATAAGCGAACACTATTAGTGACAGTGCTCATCTCAACTGGCCATGAACTCTAATACACAAATTCACAACATGTTTCTTTTTTACTAACCATTAGCTTGAGGATGAAAAGTTGTACTAAATTTCAATTTAGTACCCAAAGCTTATTGTAATCTAGGCCAAAAGTTAGAAGTAAACTTAGGATCTTGATCATAAATAATATAAACGGGTGCACCATGAAATCTAATTATCTCATCAACATATATTTTGGTATAAGTAGTTTTAATAGCAAGAAAAGTGCAGACTTAGTTAGTCTATTAACGACAACCCAAAGAGAATCAAACCCTCATGATGATTGTAAGAATAATTTTTCTAACATTGTTCACAACATAACTTTAGGCTAATTTGGCGTATCCCATTACAAATCGTCACGCATCATCAAGACGAACCAACTAAATCATCTCCATGTTTGAAGAGTTCCCGACATCCCGTAAAGGTATAAAATAATTTAAAGTTTGAACTAATTTACAGAATTATATTTTGGGATGTTTATTTTTTCAAAAAAAATGGAGAGGGCTTTTTATTTTAGAAAATATGTTTTCTGAGTTTATTATAGGAGGAGTTTTATTTTTCGTTTAGCTCATTCAAACGACATATTTGTAAGAATAGTTTTTCTAACAATATTCATAGAATAGTTTTAGGCCAGTTTGGCGTATCTTGTTACAAATCGTCACGCACCGTCAAGACAAATCGAACTCAAGCATCTCCAAGTGTGAAGACTTTTTGACATCCCGATAAGGTATAAAACAATTTAAAGTTTGAATTAATTTACAAAATTATATTAAGATGTTTATTTTTTCAAAAAATGAGCATGAACTTTTTATTTTTGAAAAAGAAATATATGTTTTCTAAGTTTACTACAGGCGGAGTTTTATTTTTTGTTTAGCTCATTCAAACGAAATCCCTATGTTGTTCGAACGGCATATCAATGTCGTTTGAAGTGTGCTTTCAAATGAGGTTTAAACGAGGCTTATTGTTTTGATTTTCTTTAGGTCATTAGAAGTGAGAGAACATCTCGTTCGAACGATGTATTTTGTGTTATGTTTTGGGGTCGTTTATACCTATATATGTGTGCTGGATTTGCTTTGATATTTTTTTTATATATTATATATGGTATTGTCAGTTATTTTTGTAAGTGTTACCTTTTTTTGAAAAATTAAAAAATTTCAAAAATAGTTGGTTTGAGTTTGCCTTTGAGATAACTATTTCACATGCTTGATTTATACCTATTTGTGATGATATCGAATCTTCTACATGATGCTTCGTATTTCATGCCTGTGTTTCTACTTCTTTTTTTTATTTCGGATAAAAACAAAGGGAGAGAGACAAATTAAAATGAGTTTGATTTATGGGGGGGAGTTTATTTATGAGTTTTACTTTGTTTCAAACTCGATGCATCACGAGGGTATATATTTTTTGTCTCATGTGTGTAGGTACTTAAAGAGGAATTCAAGACACATGAACGAAGACAAAGTTTGGGAATAAGTTTTTGAAGACAAAGAGACTTATGTCATTCCGTTCTACGGTTGGGAAGGGTGTTAGTATTTTTGTATTAGGAGATTTTGATTTTAATTTGGTGTTCGATAATATTTATTTTTTTGTACCGGAATAGGCAAAGGGAGAGATTTCTAAGAACAATTTTTCTAACATTTAGCTTTAGGCTAGTTTAACATATCCCGTTACAAATCATCACGCACCGTCAAGACGAATCAAACTCAAGAATCTCCAGGTTTAAGACTTCCCGATATCCCGTAAAGGTATAAAACAATTTAAAGTTTGAACAAATTTACAGAATTATATTTTGGGATGTTTTTTTTTTTTTAAAAATGAACATAGATTTTTATTTTCGAAAATATGTCTTCTGAGTTTACTGTAGGCGGAGTCTTATTTTTTTGTTTAGCTCATTCAAACGATATCCCTATATCATTCGAATGACATATCAAGGTCGTTGAAGTGTGCTTTCAAATGAGGTTTACACGAGGCTTACTGTTTTGATTTTCTTTAGGTCGTTAGAAGCGAGAGAACATCTCGTTCGAACGAGATCT
Source organism: Sambucus nigra (assembly GCA_949130495.1). Classification (NCBI taxonomy): domain Eukaryota; kingdom Viridiplantae; phylum Streptophyta; class Magnoliopsida; order Dipsacales; family Adoxaceae; genus Sambucus; species Sambucus nigra. The sequence continues at coordinate 500,759,771 of OX422212.1, forward strand.
ATATCTCGTTAGAACTACTTGTTCATATCATTTGAACAATGTGTCGCCTTAAATTTTGTATAAATACCTGTTTCATGTTCAGAATGTTTAAGACTTTTTCCACATTTGTTTCCACATAACTCTTGCGAAAGTTCTTCACTTTTTGTGTTGTGAAAACACCGTTTAGTTCATAACAAAACATCCATGAATATTGTTCTTCTAAATTCGTTTAAACCCTATAAAGTTTTGTATCCTTTCATACACCTTTGTGGAGAGGATCTCCATGGATGACTTATGATACCTTCGGGGATTCACTATTGAAGACCGAGGCTGAAGCTGAAGGAGGAAGACTGCAGTCTTTGTAGTTCTCGAGGGAATCATTATTGTCGACTGCGGTTATTGTGGTTCTTATGAGAATCATTGTCATATTTCACTTGTAAGTTTTTAGGTTTCGATTTGCAAATTATTAGTGGAATAAAAGGTATTTCCTTGAGGGGTTTTTTTCTTAAACTTTGCCTTAATTGATTGTTTTGTTTAATTTATTTGTTTTATCATAATAGATGCATGGTTATAATAAAAAGATAATTTCTAAAAAAAAATTGGTTTTCACATTTACAATTGGTGTTGCAAGTTTAGTTTATTACCACCCTGTGATTATTTTCGCACATTTACAAATTGGTATCAGAGCTTTTAGCTATTTTTTACCATTCTCAATGATTTTGGTAAACCTATAACAAAATTTGTGGTAACATATTTCCATTTCCTCTCAGGAATAAGTAAGAACTGTAATAAACCACTAGGCTTATGATGCTTTGTCTATACTTTTTAGCAAACTAGACATCTAGTAACAAAATCTGCAATGTCGTGTTTCATTCCCGTCCACCAATAACATTGTTTCAAATGTCTATAAATTTTCATGCTATCAGGATGCATAGCATATAAAGAACAATGGGATTCTTTAAAATTATTCTCCTTAAATTAAACACATAGGTACATACAAATGGTTATCATACATAACAATGTCATCATCACTAATAGAAAATTTATTGGCTTTACCCTTTTCCATACCGTCTCTAACTTTCTTCAATTTTGTACCTTTTGGCCATGATTATCGAATCTAGTCTATCAATATATGTCTAACATTTAAATATGTTACTATTCTACAAGAATCAACTATAGCTAATTCCACCCCCATTAAAGTTAACTCTCACAAAAGGTCAACTGAATACAATAAACATGAGATACCCTACCTAAAGACTTTCTACTCAAAGCATCTGCAACAACATTAGCCTTACCCCGGTAGTGATATATTGTGTATTCATAATCTTTTATAAGTTCCATTCACCTCCTTTGCCTTAAGTTCAAGTCTTTCTAAGTAAACAAGTATTTTAAACTTTAATGGTTAGTAAAAATTTCATAGCTAACACCATATAAATAATGCCTCCAAATCTTTAATGCAAAAGCTACTACGGTTAACTCAAGATCGTGTGTAGGGCAGCTACATTCATGTGTCTTTAACTGTCGAAAAGAAAAAGCAATTACCTTTTCATACTGAATTAATACACAACTAAATACTTGATACGAAGCATCATTATAAATGACTAAGCCTATTGTACTTATTGGAATTGTCAATACTGTAGATGGTGTTGACTTACCCTTTAAATTTTTAATGATTTTCTCACAATCATCATTCCACACAAACTTATTCTCCTTTATATTAAGCTTAGTCAGTGGCAATGAAATAGAAGAAAACTCGGGTTTAAATCTCTTACAATATCCAGTTAATCCTGAAAAGCTATGTACCTCTATCACACTAATTAGCCTTTCCCATTTAATTACCGCTTCCACCTTCTTAGGATCAACACACACTACACCAAATCTGCCGAATTGTCAAGGTCATTGACCTTGACAAATCCAACTTGTCAAGGTCAATGACCGTGACATTTCGAGGCGAGATAACTTTTTTGTCAGGGTCGTGTCACGGTCATTGACCTTGACACAAAACTCGCGTTTTGTGTCACCATCGTGTCGCGGTCAATGACCGTGACACGTTTGTCACGGTTATAAATCGTGACTAAGCCGTGACCCTTTTTAAAAAAATTGTCACGGTCATTGACCGTGACAATTCTGGGAAGAATTTAAAAAAAATCTGTTGGGCAGTATGGCCACTGCCACTGCCCAGCAGTATATTTGTACCTGTTATAGCAACGTTGTACCTGTTCCAAACATCATATATCCAAACAAACTAAAGATAATGCAAATATATATTCAAAATAGAAACTATTTAAGAAGAAACAATATCACCATCAATTATCTCAAATCTATAAACTATTTGCATGGAAAAGAGATTTTGTACTGCGACGTTCGGGGACACCTCCTTATCCTTCCCTTCTCGTCCGAATAGAAACATAAGTATAGAGCATATGTGGCCTACCCTTAGGGCCACTCCCTGTCCCCTGAATTGAAATAAAATAAAATTAGTATCCGCCCCTCAAATATAGATAAATATAAATTGTAATTGAAATCGAAATCGAAATCGAAATTGACATATAAATATAAATACATTACCTGTAGTGTCACTCAAACAACTAACTTGAGCTCATATGGCACCTCCTTCCAACTAATGTACCCCGGGCAATCGTGTCAAATATAATTCTCTTCATATCTAAACACTAAGAATTACCATAATCCTATGGAGTTATGCGTTGCAAATTCCTTCCAACCGCTGTGTAGCCAAAAATCAGCAGTTGAAGTTGTCAATTCCACCTTTCAATGGTCTCCCATGTTTTGCTAGAAGTTCCAAGTGGTGGGGTATGGAAAGTGGAATTGACAACTTCAACTGGTGATGTTTGGCTACATAACGGTTTGGAGGAATTTGCAGAGCATCGCTCCATAGGATTATGGCATTTCTTAGTGTTCGAATAGACGAAGAGATTCAGTCTCCTCTCCACAAATAGGACACCCCAAATAACTATGTACTAATCACCTATTAAAGGTAAGAAGCGTATATTCATGGATTAGTATAAACAAAACTTAGATGTAGTTGGAATATTTATGTATTAATCTCCTCTCCACACACGCACACTACACAAGAGTGAAAATGATAAAGTGCAGATCAATTAAAAGCATTAAAAATGGATGTTTCGATACAAATTGAAATATTTATTACAAATTGAAAAATTATTTCAAATTCGGGTTATCATAAAAAATGGATTGATATTCGGTAGGAGCAGCCAAGTCATCCACATTACTATTTAGACGCCTTGGCGCGTGTTGGACAATTGACCACGGCTCATTGTTGATATACTCTGAGTAAAACACTTGCTTAACCTTTTGAAATGCACAACTAAACGGCTCATCGCTCACGCGATCGTTGCTCTTCAACTTGGACAAGTCAACCATGATCAAATTGGTGACAGGATCAACTTTACAAGCATTTTTATCCTCAACTCTTACCCATTCACAGTAAAATACAACCTCTTTGAAGCTTATATAATCCAATTCAAATATATTTTGGATTACACCATAGTAAGTCATTTCAGCTTCAACGAGGTTTTTATCTTTTGCGCTCGCTCGAAAGAAAGTAAGAGCCTTGTATGAAATTCCCGAGTTCTGTACATTTGTACTTTCCTCTTACACTTTAGCGCCAAAAATGTAACCGTTCAATCGATACTTTTTGTACTCTTGTGCCACGAACAAGGGTCCAGTGGCTAGACGAGCAAGCATTGATGTCGCATCACCTATCTTTAGGAGCTGAGAATATAGATAAATTAATTATTTTAGTGGTAAAATTTGAGTGTAATGTAACGTTATATAACGACTGTTTTCATTATAATTACCTCTTGTGTCAACCATAGCCTAAATTCGCTGTCTGATTGTACCATTGTTTTTCGTCTTTTATTGTTCTCACACGCTTCATATTTACTGCATATTATAAAATTAATCATGTATAAAATAATCTAAAATAATGTTAAACATTATAATATTCGAAACTTACTTTTTCCATTCTTTGACATCTTCATGTGTGTCAAATAGATAACGAGTTACTTGTTCATGTTGCAAACTCGTTAATTTCACTCGTTTTCCCATCACATTACCACCATCATCGAGGAAATCATCAGTGTCATCAACGCTGGTCGAGTCAGGCATATATTCCCGAGTATATATTGATGACTCCACGGTGATGTATTCCTCTGCAATTGATCCTGCAATATATCGCGTATTCTTGACGTAATCTTTAAAAACTTTCATCAATCTTTCAAACGGATACATCCACCGATATCTAACTGGACCACAAAGAAGTGCCTCTTCACATAGGTGTACCAACAAGTGAACACTTATGTCAAAGAATGCTGGGGGAAAGTACTTCTCCAATACACAAATCGCTTCGTTCACAGCCAATTTTGCGGCCACTATGTGTTCTCGATTCACTACCTTCTCACACAAGAGGGAGAAGGTAATACTAATTTGCATAATAGCCCTACACAAATCCTTGTGCTTGGAGAAACAGTACTTAAACAATAGAGGAACCAATTGCATGATCACATGCCAATCATGGGACTTACACTTATGTAAATCATGAGTAGCATAATTCAAAATCCTTTGCAAGTTGGACGAAAAAGTAGATGGGCCCTTCAAATTATATATTGTGTCTAGAAGCACCTTCCTTTCCCCACTCGTCAAAGTAAACGCACCAGGGGGAATTATTGTCCTTCCCCTACTATCTTCTTTCAACCATAGTTGTGGCTTAAGTTTTAACGTTTTAAGGTCTTTTCGTGCATTTTCTCCATCCTTCGAATGACCCCCCCCAAGGCAAGTACCCACAATATGTTCAACGAAGTTCTTCTCTGCATGCATCACATCCAATACATGGCGCACCGGTTTTTTCTTCCAATAAGGCAAGTTAAATAAAATTTCCCTCCGAGACCATGCCTTTCTTATCTCAATTTCATTCCCAGTTGGGGTCTTCTTATGCTTGACATTCTTAAATTTGGGATTCTTACCTGGCATATTTGGGCCATATTCAGAAGATTTACTTTCAATTTTTGAACCCGAAAGTTGTCTCGGCGGTAGCCAATGTTCAACTCCGCCCAATAAAAAATTGGAACCTTTCTCAAATCTGAAACTATGAGTTGGGGGTAAAAACCTCATGTGGCAATGGTATACATTTTTTAAGCTAGAGGATAGACGAAGAGATTCAGTCTCCTCTCCACAAATAGGACACCCCAAATAACCATGTACTACACATCCGGATAATGTCCCATAAGCTGGAAAATCATGAATTACCCACATCAACATAGCTTTCAGCGTAAACTCTTCTTTTCTAAAAGAGTCAAATGATTGCACACCCTCTTCCCACAACTCATTTAATTCTTCTACCAAAGGAGCCAGGTAGATATCAATGTCATCACTTGGTGCCTTTGGCCCAGGTATCAATAAATCCATCATCGAAAATTCAGGTCTCATACACTGTGAAGGAGGGAGGTTGAGTGGGGCTAGGATCACTGGCCATACACTCTGATTGGTGCTTAGATTTCCAAATGGATTGAAACCATCTGTTGATATAGCCAAACGAATGTTGCGTTATTCTCGAGCAAAATCGGGATACTCAAAATTCATCCTCCGCCAGGCCGTAGAATCAATAGGATGACACATGATATTACCCCCTACTTCTGCCCTAGCATGCCAAGTCATTGCCTCTGAAATCCATGGTACTGTGAAAAATCGCTTTAATCTAGGCCCAACGGGAAAATATTTCAATACTTTTTGAGGCACTTTTGAGCTTGTGCCTTCCTTTCTAGTAGATTGGACATATCTAGGTTCATCGCATACCGGACAACGATCGAGATTTTCATACTCCTTTCGGTATAGTATGCAGTCATACACACAAGCATGAATCGATTTATACTTCATTCCCAAACCTTTCAAACTGTTCTTCATAACATGATAGCTATTTGGAAGTGTATTCACCTTGGGTAATAAGCCCTTCACCCATTTCAGAATTCCCATCACGCTATTTCCAGACAAACCATACTGCATCTTCAAACTGTGCAAACCAACCATGGCATGTAAATTTGTTTGATCTTTCTCACAGCCAGAGTATAACGGTTGGGTCGCCTTAAATTTTAAACTTTGGTAGTCATCGTCAAGTTTTATCGTGTTATCTTCACGAGCACTTGAATCTCCTACATCATCAGTAACCTCATTCTCCTCAGCTTCATAAACTCCGTACGCATCATCAACTAAATCCTCTAACATATTATGATCTACGTCGTCCCCTTCTACATCTATTCTACTTGTTGAAGGTTGTTGTGAAGGTTGGTCGGGGACAAAAGGAACTTTCAATTCACCGTGAAAACTCCAAAATCGATAACTATCTTGCATACCCGATCTTAACAAATGTAGTTCAACTGTTTTCCACTCAAGCACCTTACCATTCTTACACCTAGCACACGGACACAGAAACTCTTCATCATTACGACATCTCTTTACATATTTCAGAAATTCGTAGCACCTCTGCGAAACACATCCCCCATTCTATTAGTCTCACCCATCCACTCTTTGTATTTCGGATACCCCATCACAGCTACCACAACTAAACACCTATTAAAGGTAAACAAAACTTAGATTTATAGTATGTTTTATTTAATTATCCCATCATTTAATTATCCTATTAAAGGGTAAGTGGTCCTATCCCATTCAAGACTGCATTTTTTTATAATATACTTAACAGCTCATGCGCATTGTTACGATTTGAAAAAAATTCGACAGCATATCCCCTTAGTTCTCCAAGTACACGACGTAGATTGGCAGGTGTGAGTGTTATTTCAATTGGTCAATTGAAATAACAGTCACACTTGTCAATCTAGTATGTACCCAGAGAACATTAAGATACGACTGCAGAACTTCCTCCAAAAGTAACAACTTTAAGCCAATAAGAATATTATACAAAAATTATACAGTCTCAAACTGTCCAAACGGGACAATTCGAGAGATCTTATTACAGGGGTAATGACTCTCGAACGGGTCTAAGGGCTATTGAATGCGTACGCATAAGAACTATAAGGCTAGTATCTATGCGCACTATATTTAATTTCAAGTATGTTTCATATAATGGGTTAATTCAAATACAAAAATAAATTCATGGGTTAATTCAAATACAAAAATACAAATTCATGGGTTAATTCAAATACACACACACACACACACACACACACCTCCCTCCACACCCCCCACTCACCACATACACACACCCCCCCACCTCCCTCCACACCCCCCACTCACCACATACACACACACACACACACACACACACAGTAGTGACTGTCTATTTAAAATAACCTCAATGTTAATTTCATGTATTGAATTTCTACTATTGTTTTGTGCTTTTTATAAATCATATTCAATGTTAGATATGTGTTTTGTTAAGATATCTAAGCTGTTCTATAGAATTATTTTTTGTATCTTGAAGTTTAAGTTCTAAAATAATCAACCTAAAGTTGTGGTTTATAAAGTATTATCACAAATATAAACTAAGAGTGATAAAATAACTTTGAGGCATATAAATTAATTGTGACAAAGTAAGATTATGCACCAGAACCTAAAATTTAAAAAAAAAGTGTTTTTATTTAAACCCCACTTTTCTTTCTATAACTCCTATTTTATTAAACTTTAAATATAATTAAGGGTGTATAGAAAGAAATGTTAAATAGGAATAAAAACAACATTTTTAAAATATGAAGGGCTCACCAATTTGATCAAATTTTTCAACAACATAGACTAAATGATCTTTATTATAAGACAATTACTACAAATTTATGCGCATCGCCCGAATTCAAAAAGTAATTTAATGACTAAAATAATACTTTTTTTTAACTTTATTTATTCACCACAAATCTTAAAAAATATTTTATTTTTCATGCTTTTAGCAACTTCGGATGCCATTTTAACCCTTATTGTAGTTTTTTAGTTTTCATGCTTTTATTTGATGGATATAAAGTCATGTGATTATTTCACCATATAAAGTCAACAAAAAACGCCATATATGGTTTTTTTCTCCATTAGTATAAGTATATAGCGATTATTTCACACTTAAATCACATATTAAGCCGACCTTCATTTTTTTATGAAATTTGTAGAAAATTACTTATTTATTTTGAATGAAAATAAATTGTTATCCAATATTTTTGGATATTATTTACATTTACATTTTTGGATATTATTTACATTTACATTTTTGGATATTATTTTTGGAAATTTATAGAAAATTACTTATTTATTTACATTTTTAACCCCCTACCCCCACCCTGCCCCCACCCTACCCCCACCCCCACACACGCACACACACATGCACATATATACACACATACACACATATATATACACACAAACATATATATAAATGGAAAAGAGAGAAAGAGAGAGAGAATTAAACCTGAAAGTAGAGAGAGAGAGAGAGCAGCGTCGATAGAGAGAGAGAGGGAGGGAACGACGGGAGGAAAAAAAGAAGGGGGAAAGGGTTTTTGCTGCAAACATTGTCACGGTCGTGTCAAGGTCATTGACCGTGACAAGTCCATGACAAGTAAATTTGTCACGACCTTGTCACGGTCATTGACCGTGACAAGTTCTTGTCACGGTCGTGTCAAGGTCAATGACCGTGACACAAAACGCGTGTTTTTTTGTCACGGTCAATGACCTTGACAAGGGTGGCCGGCTGAAAGGTGACAATTTGACCATTTTGGTGCAGTGACAAATACCATCAGTAGAAATAACATGACCAAAAAATACTACCTTGTCTAGCCAAAATTCACATTTAGTAAGTTTAGCATATAACTGCTTCTCTCGCAAGGTCTGTAAAATAACACGCAAATAGTGTTCGTGTTCCTTCCTACTATGAGAATATATCAAAATATCATTAAGGAAGACAATAACGAAAGAATCCATGTATGGGTGAAATAGGAGTTTCATCAAGTCCATGAATACGACTAGTGCATTTGTTAACCAAAATTGCATGACAAAGAAATTCATAATGATCATGCTTGGAACAAAAAGCAGTTTTAGAATTGTCATAGTGTCTTACTTTCAACAGATGGTATCCAGTTATGTGATCGATCTTAAAACTATGATACCTACTTGCAACTGATCAAATAAGTCATCAATGTAGGGTAGTGGGTATTTGTTACGGATCGTCACCTTGTTCAACTGATGATAATCAATGCACAGCCTCATGGTTCCATCTTTCTTCTTCGTAAATAATATTGAGGCTCCCCATAGTGATACACTAAGTCGTATTAAATTACGATCTAATAAATCTTGCAACTGTATTTTTAGCTCTTTTAATTCTGCAGGTGCCATACTATATGGTGCAATAGATATCTTGCAGCTGTATTTTTAGTAGTTTATCTTGTCCACGGGGTACCGTCTGATGATTTGGTAACTTGTATGATATTCAAAGAAATTTTTTACTCGTACATTAGGAATGTATTTAAGGGGACCAAATGTGATATTCGAGTCTATGTGTTGATTAGATTAGATTAGATTTGCACAATCTCACAGTTTGCAAATGGTGCATAAAATCTTAATCCCGATGGATATGAGGATCGAAATATTCATATAGTTGTTGTTCTGATTTGCTGATGACTGTGATTCACTTTGTTCGGTCAATAAGCCATGCATGTTGGGCAATCATTATATTAATATAGCGGAGAGCAAGTTCCCGAGGAATCTTCTTATGTGAGATATTTTGGATTGTGATCACCCCTTGGTAAACTTATAAATTTTGATTCTATCAGTAAATTTGATCTGTGCAAACGCATCATTTTAGATTTTAATGGATTATTAAAAAAGGTATTAGTCATTGGATTAATAGAAAATATATACTTTTCCCATGTTTAACATTTGGCTTATTTTATTTGATATGAAAAAGTTTTCAACTCACTTGGAATTCATAACTTAAAGCAATTAAGTTTGCATTTTTCCAAATTTGATTTTCTAATCTCTAAATAACTTAAATATATCTACTATTTTTCATAATCTCTTACAACTACATCAAAAACATAAAATAATAAACTTTTAAGTGGACCCAAAAGTTGATAAAAAAATATTGGATTGTGGGTTGAGCGAGGATTTTGGATACATAGTAATTTTTTAAGAGATTATGTAAATCCCTTTGAAAAATTGGGATTAGATAAATAGAGAAAATCTTTTGGTACCGGCAAATTATACCGCCATTTTCAACCCGCTGGCATGGCAACCTCAAGAACATTAATGGTTTATAGTTAAGTCAGTTGATTTGGCAATCTCAAGAACATTAAATTGTTTGGCTGTTTTTAAAACCTAAAAAAAATATTATATAAAAAATAAATTATTTTTACAAAAATAAAGTGTTATAATTATTAAAAAAAAGTGTTTTTTAATAATTTTTTTTTATAAAAGACCTTTTTTTAAAACTGTTTTGTTTTATAAAAAAGCTTTTTTTTAAAACAATGTTATTTTTTTTTTATCTAACAAACTGTTTTAACTGTTAAGAAATTGTTTTCTTTATAATTTTATTTTGAAAAACAACTGTTATGCAAGTTTTTCTATATATATTAATAGAAAACAATGTAATAATGTTTTTTTTTATAAAATAGTTTTTAAAAACTTGTACAATTTTTTTTAGAAAAAAAATTGATGTGGTTAGTGCCGCTGGCACGAATCCACATTCAATAAATGATGTAGGTCCGCGCCAGCGGCACTAACCAATTGCGATTAGAGACATAATTTTTTTTGCCATTTTTTTTAATAAAAAAAACTGTTTTAATATAGAAAATATTTTTGTTTTTAATTTTTTTTTATATAAACGAGACCCAAATAAAATGCGACACAATATGATTTTATTTTTTTATCTAACACGCACACGAACCAATTCATTAAAAAGATCCAAATATTTTTTATGTTTTTTTATCTTTCGGTAAAACTATTTTTTAAGGCTAAAAAATGTTTTTTTCATTAAAAAACTCTTTTGTTTTTGTTAAAATTATTTTTTATCATTAAAAACATTTTTTTGCTAAAAAAATATTTTTCTTTTGTTTTTATCGTGTCGTGTTATATGTGTCGGTTGCGACATGCTGACATGACGTGTTGCGATCGACATGTCTCTTAATGAATGCGGATCTGCGCCAACAGCACTAATCAATTGCTAAAAAAACAGCACTAAAAAAATATTTTTATAAAAAAATCCTAAGTTAAAAACCATATTTTTTTTGTGCGGTTTTTTATCGTAATTGGTTAGTTCCGTTAGTGCGGATCCATATTAATTAAAGTGCCAATTGAGAAATGGAAAAAATATATTGTGATCGTGTGTCGACCTCTGTGTCGACGTAGCTTTTCTCAATGTTGAGTCATATTTTTTTTTCATAACGTTGACGCGGACCATTTTTACTATTTTAAAAATAGTAAAAAAATTATTTTTTTGTGAAATAGTAAAAATAGTAAAAGCAATAGCATTGCTCTTTTTGTGTGGCCAATATCACTACTCTTTTTATGACAAAAACAAAACATTTTTTAATGAAAAAAACATTTTCAAACTAGTTTTAACAGAAAAAATAAATTTTAGCAACAAAAAAAAGTTTTGCCGAAAAATAAAAAACAACTTTTATCAAAATTAAAAAAAGTTTAAAATTGATTTGTTATATGATGCGGATTCGCGCCAGTGACAATAACCGATCGTTGACAATCTATTTTTGTGTTAAAACTAGTTTAAATTTTTTTTTACTAAAAAAATATTTTTTTCATTAAATTGTTGTTTATGTTTTTTTGATAAAACTGTTTTTTGAATAAAACTAGAGGGATATGAGACATAAAAATACGATCGTTGACCATGCCATGTTGCGTTTTATTTGGGTCGTAATCGTGTTAGTTAAAAAATAAAATATTCATAATCGCATCGTGTAATTTTTTAATTGATTTGTCTTAAGTAAATAAATGATCAGCTACGAAAAAATTCATCAAACATTTTTTAATACACATTTAAAAAAATTCCTCAAACACCCATTTAATCAATTATCTTATTTTTTAAGGTTCGTGACAACGCCACATATTGAGTGTTTTTATGTGGTGGGTGACTTTTTGAAATAAAATAAAAGCGTTTGGACTAAATATATATTAAAAAATAATTAAAATAATATTTGATATATGATCGAAAAAAATATTTGAAGTGAAGGTTGTCCGTGTGTATTGGAATTTGCTCTCAAAAAAATCAAGGGACATATACCAAATAGTCCCTCAAACATTTTTTAATACTCATTTAGTCCAAGCCTTTTTATTTTGCCTTAAAAAGTCCTTTGCCACATATTTTGGAAAGGGAGTGCCGCTGGCGCGGACCTCTAAAAATAAGAGAATATTGAGTGCTTGAGGGATTAAATGGGTTAAACTAAAAATATATGTCCTTTTTAAAAAATATATATTTATAGTAGGGATTATTAAATAATTGACCCAAAAATCAATGGGGCTTTATTGTGGGTGGGTTCCAGCTCAGGTGGCCATATAAGCCTGTTGACAAATGCTGTGCAATTTAGGCGGTACAATAGCATTCGTCTAGATAAATAAAACGGATATAGTTACTGCCAACAGCTGGCAGGCCGAGAGCCAACACATAGATGGGAAACCATGTGACCGAGCCTGTTAAAACTCTCTCTCTCTCCACCTTCTTCCACTTCCATCCATATTAAACTAAATCTCTCTCTTCATTCACTCCTTCCTCGTTACGTCTACACGCCACCCGCGCACTCCCACTCTCTATAAAACCCATCCTCGTCTCCATTCCATACCTCACTCACCTGCTCTCTCTTTTTCTCTCCCTCTCCCTCGATATATATATATATCTATATATAAATATATTGAATATGGCTCAGCCAGCGTCAACAATAATACCCCCACTGAAAGATGAACTCGACATAGTGATACCCACAATCAGGAATCTTGATTTCCTTGAAATGTGGAGGCCATTTTTCCAGCCATACCATTTGATTATCGTTCAAGATGGAGATCCCACAAAGGTCATCCGGGTCCCTGAAGGCTTCGATTACGAACTCTACAACAGGAACGATATTAACCGAATCCTTGGACCCAAGGCCAGTTGCATCTCCTTCAAGGACTCCGCTTGCCGTTGCTTCGGCTTCATGGTGTCCAAAAAAAAGTACATCTACACAATTGACGATGACTGCTTTGTAAGTTTTTTCTTATATTATTATTATTCAGTTTCTTTGTTTTATGGATCTAAAACTCTAAAGTCAACGTTTTTTTTAGAGTTGCTGCAAGTCCATGAAAGTATGTTGATCGTCTTTACGATAGCAAAACGAAATATGTCTGGCCTTTGGTTTGTCGTCCTAATCTGACCCCACTCGTTGATAGAGATTGGTGAATCTTTATAAATCGTGTGGTGTGGGACCAAAATTCTTTTTTGTTTATGTTTTTGTTTTTTCACCGCTGTGATATTTCGTAGAACTGTCAATGGGTCGTGTCGAGTCGTGTTCGTGTCGTTTTTTATCGTGTTCGGGTCTTATTGGGTTCGTGTCTAAACGGGTGACTTTTTTATCGTGTGAAAAAATCATACCCAAAACCGACCCGTTATGTTATCGTGTCGTGTTCACTCGTTAATACCCATTAAGATAATGAATTATTTTGAATTGTATAGAAGTTGATATATATCTCATTTTTGAACCCAAATAGACCCATTAATTCATTGACGTTACTAAATCTATCATTTAGTAACATTCATTACGATTAAATTAACATTATATTACATATATTATTTATAAGTTCCAAAATTATATCTTATTTACTGAAATTAATGGGTCATAACGGGGTTTATCGGGTATTAACGGGTTAAGGGGGTCAACCCTAACCCGACCCGTTAACTATCGTGTCTTATCGGGTTGGCACTGATATGACCCGAACCCATTAAGGGTCCACCCATTAACTTATAACTTCGTGTCGGTTCGTGTCGTGTTACGGTGTCGTGCCTCATTTTGCCAGGTCTAATATTTCGTGTTTGGAACATGAATAGTGATACACTCGCCGAAGGGAGTTGCCGAATCCGTCCCCATCAATCCAAGCCATCAATCTTATTAAATGATAAAATAATTTGGATCCTTAATTTATTTTTTAAAAATAATGCATTATATCTTTGAAGTTGTGATTTATTTTAAACTAAAACTAAAAAATATTCTTTTAATTTTTTTAAAACTTATTTTAGATTGATAAATAATTAGAGTTATGATTTATTTTTAAATTAAATAAATTTGACATTAAATTAATATTAGTGGATTCATTATCAAAAAGTCCTCAAATATTTTTTAATACACGTTTAGTTTTTTTTTTCTATTTTGTTCAAAAAAGTCCTCAAACCCTAATTTAATTAATATTCTCTTATTTTTAAAGGTTCGCGTTAGCGGTACACATTGAGTGTTTTATGTGGTGAGAGAGTTTTTGGAACATAGTTTTTTTATTTGTGTGGTGTTAAATAAATTTTACATGACACTAATATTTAATGGACCAATTACCAAAAAGTCACTCAAACAATTTTTAATACACATTTACTTCAATCATTTTTATTTTGTTCCAAAAAATCCGCAAACACTAATGTAACCAATATTTTCTTATTTTTAAAGGTCCGCGCCAGCGGCACACATTGAGTGGCTTTATGTGGTAAGAGACTTTTTAGAGCATAAAATTGATTTTATAAAAAAAAAAACATTGGTTCGTTTTCTTCCTTTTAATTGGATTGGGTTTGGTAATAAAAATAAAATTTCGTGTATAATCTTATTTTTATTGAGTCGTGTTCGTGTTCCTTTTGTTTAATGGGTAAAATTTGCATTTTATTTAGTAGTTGAAATGTGCATTTTTTTTTTTGTATGGTTGAAATTGTAATTTAATATTAGTAAGTTTGTTGGGATTGGAGATAAAAGAGATTTAGAAAAATGTTTGAAAAAAAGATAAGAAGATAAAAGGGCATTGGGTATGGGATCGGTAAGTGGGTTTCGGTAAGGGTAGCAGCACTCTTAGAACATACGTGACTATGATTAGAGTCAAATATATAGATATGTTCGTACAACACAAGTCCAGGAAAAGTTTTGTTCATTTTTTATTTTATTTTCAAAACGGCATTGTCATTTTTCAAATTCAAATATAACTTCTACTCAATTTTGTTTCTACATCGTTACCAAAATGGTCTATTGAGGGATACTAATTAAATTAAAATTATTCTTGTTCATAGTTTAAGCCTAGGCTTATTATATGTATGAGTGTGTTTATATATCTCTTGTGGATGTCTTCCTCAATGTGAATTTTAGCATTGGCAATTTAAGCGTGTGGTGAATTGGGGTTACTTTATATTTATTCAGTTGTGACAAATGTTACCGTATTAATAGTCCTTATTTATAAGTTAAAACATTTTGAGAAAATACTTTAGCTTTCAAATATATCTTTAAGCTATGAATTTATAATCTAAAACATGCAATTGAATCCGCTTTCTCATATGTATTGTTCTGATAGGTAATTTTGGAATATGACATAATTTTATATAATATATAGTTCTAATTTGAGACCAACTCCCATTATCAAACTCAAATCTTTCTTTAATATTAAAACTAATATACTTTAATAAAATTTTGAAATTTCCTTATTATACTTGTATTTTCTTATGATTTTTCGGTAATTATAGGATTTTGCCCCCTCAAAATTTTTTAAAAAATATTAGGAGTCCACCCCATTGAAAATAAGAATTTTTTGGTATATCTATGTAAATTTATAATCAAAAGTCAATATTTAGTTGTTATTTATAACAAAATTTTCATTCTTAAACATATTTATGTAAAGGATGTTTATTTATACATTTTATTAGTAAATTTTTATTTTTGTACCCCTAAGGTCCGTCTCTGGTTATCACCCTCTAGAATAATTGACTTCAGTGGAAACACACATTTAGTTAATAAAATAAAATTTATGGACCACCTCTTTATATATATATATATATATATATATATATATATATATATATACACACACACACACACACATAGACACACAGTCACACTCTCCAATATACCTCTTAGCAACATACCAAGCAACATACCCACTTTTAAAATAAAAAAAATATTCAGATGATATTTTTTATATGGGTTCATGATATTTCCATGTTCCCTGTAAAAAAAAATTAATTGAAAATAATGTTTAAACTCACTTATATTGAAAATATTTTTGGATTTTTGAAATTTTTCTGAATGATAAAATAATCAATCAACGTACTGGATCAACCCTAGGACTACTATAGCCATGGTATTTTATGCATTTGGTGGAAACGTTCAATAATACTATCACTTATGACAGTAGGAATAAATCTTACTTTATTCTCCGACAACTATAGTTCATTCACTACAAAAGTTTGTAGATAGCAAAATATATACCCAACTTGATTTCAAATTAACTGGGGGGACCATGACCCCCTTGGCTTTTTACTTAATAGAAAATAATGCAGTTTAGAATGTTGTTTAGAATGCATAAGACTTAAAAGCTAGAATGTGAGATTGAACCTTTACGAATTGATGGATATATTCATGTCTCTTTTTTATAAAGAGAATGAAAGTGTGAATATAGTTAACAGAACATGGATGGAGTTACCATTTATCATCCTCTATTTAATTATCTTTTTGTGGTGTTAACAAAATTGAAAATGGAAAAAGGTGGCCAAGGATCCGAGTGGGAAAGAGATAAATGCACTAGCACAGCACATAAACAACCTGCTGTCACCCTCCACACCCTTGTTCTTCAACACACTGTATGACCCATACAGGGAAGGTGCTGATTTCGTGCGTGGCTACCCATTTAGCATGAGGGAAGGAAAACCCACTGCTATCTCTCATGGCCTTTGGCTCAACATCCCTGACTATGATGCCCCTACTCAGCTTGTTAAGCCTCTCGAGCGTAACTCAAGGTTTGAAATTAAATCACTTTATATTTGAAGCAATGAAATATTAAATATGACGGTTATCGATAATGTGGTATATCAAACTTATATAATTTAGTAATTTTGTTGAAAGTGGAAGTCTCAATATGTATACCATGTTATCGTTCTAAGCATTACACTTAATATTTTCTTTCGTTTAGCTTGATGTTTACTTTATGTGAATTAATATTAGTTCAAACAGGTATGTGGATGCTGTGATGACAATTCCGAAGGGAACACTGTTCCCAATGTGTGGGATGAACCTTGGGTTCGATAGGGAGCTGATTGGGCCAGCCATGTACTTTGGACTCATGGGAGATGGCCAACCTATTGGCCGATACGATGATATGTGGGCTGGCTGGTGTTGCAAGGTAACCTCCATCTGTTTCTTCTCTTTCATGTTTCTCTCTCAGTACATTTTTGTATGTATTCTTTTGTTGAATTCATTTTCTTTTTATTCATTATCATTACCTGGGTATCTCCCAAGGGTAATTTATAATTAATCCCCTCAGAGAAACAAATGTTTTGAAATATGTCCGGTTACTTTTAGCTACTAGAATTTTGTCTAGATTTTTGCAAATTAGTTTAGGCATAAGGTATTTGTGATTTTGATCAGGTATTTGAACACCATTCAAGAGTTCATATTGTCTCAAAGACTGCATCTATAATACTATAATAACCATTTCATTGAGTGACTTTTTTATACTTGATGCTCTTTCAACATTATGAAGATTGTAGAACAAAATTAATTTGATTGAGAGCTTGTATATTCTGGTAACGTTTTTTTTAATGTTTTAAAAAATTTCAGGTTATCTGTGACCATTTGGATCTTGGGGTGAAGACAGGGCTGCCATACATTTGGCACAGCAAGGCAAGTAACCCTTTTGTGAACTTGAAGAAGGAATACAAGGGTATATACTGGCAAGAAGAGATCATCCCTTTCTTCCAATGTGTTACCCTGCCTAAAGAATGCAACACTGTGCAAAAGTGCTACACTGAGCTCTCAAAGCACGTTAAGGACAAGTTGGGCCCTATTGACCCCTACTTCCAGAAGCTCGGGGATGCTATGGTTACCTGGATTGAAGCTTGGGATGAGCTCAACCCATCAGCCCAAGCAGTGCCTGCAGCTGAACCCAAACCCAATGTCAAGAAGAATGGGCCCGCACCTGCACCCAAAGCCAAGTAGAAGGCAGCATTTCGTTTAGTTTCTTGTTCATGTTTGTCCTCTCCAAGAATATACTTTAGTCTCGATTCAATAACGCTTATTTATACCTTTTTATGCACTTTGTCATCTCACTAGAGTATTAGAGAAATGATCTATTTTTATGAGGTTGAATGATCTATTTTATGAGGTTGTCAAAACATGTTGAGTGGCATATTTTAAATTTTAGCAATAATAATTTAACAATTGATTCCCTTTCAGTTTAATAGCTGCCTTTACTTTTTGTGTTTGACATTTCCATAACAATAATACATGAATGCATAATTTATTCTTTACATAACAAGCGCGCTTAATATAAACTTTTTCAATATATAATGCATAGTCTGAGTACACAAAAAGGATGAATGCATTGAATGCAAAAAGTCTTGTCTTCCTCTCGATGGGACAAATAATAGCTAAATAGTAACATATCTATCAACTTTTGAACAAACTAATTCAACTTATCAACATCATTGTGTCAACTCAACTAAATATTTAGTCTACATGAATTTTATTTCTTTTATTCTACTTTATTAAATCATATAATACAATGTTTTTTTAACGATATACTATCAATTTAGGGTCAATTATTAAATAGTCCCTACTATAAATATATATTTTTTAAAAATGACACATATTTTTAGTTTAACCCATTTAGTCCCTCAAGCACTCAATATCCTCTTATTTTTAGAGGTCCGCGCCAGCGGCACTCCCTCTCCAAAATATGTGGCAAAGGACTTTTTGAGGCAAAATAAAAAAGTTTGGACTAAATGGGTATTAAAAAATGTCCGAGGGACTATTTGGTATATGTCCCATCAATTTAAGTATCTTTATCTCTAATGTTTTTTTTTTTTTGATAAAATGTGAATATAATTATCAAAAGGCAAAAGTCCAAGAGAAAATACAAAGAGTCCAAACAAAAGTCCAAGGCTTAACAAAGAAATGCACAAAATGTAACAAAGGCACACATTTTTTTTTTGAAGAGGAAGGACGAAATTCCATTTATGGAATTAATTTTTTACAACTCAAAAAACTGTAGCTACAACTGCTTATACAAGCTTTTGAAAACATATACCTTGCTTTTTTTTTTTTTTGGTTTAAAGGAAATTAATAAACTAAATTAAAGTTCTACAGACACAAGACAAGACACATGAGCCACCAACGGCTTAACAAAACAACAGGCAAGATGCCAATAACACCATACATGTAAACACCTACTAAAACGATTCACTTGAATCACCATCTTCAGCTTGGCTCTTATTCTTCTCATCGTCGATGATTTGTCTGAGTCGGTCCGGGGGTTCCTCCAACGTGAAAATCTGCCGCACGGGATTTAGCATAATTGGCCAGCCAATCCGCACATTGATTAGCCTCTCTCGGAATGAATGTCACATCGTCGTTTAGCTCCGTTTTCATATCTCTGCAATCCAGAATGATAGCCGAGTGCGGGTGGTTATTCCAGTCTCCCTCATTGATCATATCCACCGCCACTTTGTAGTCCGATTCGAGTGAGAGGCTTTCCCATCTCCTATCTTTGGCGGTGAGCAACCCATAGAAAATTCCTTCGAGCTCCGCTCTTAACGGTTCAGCACAGATGATTTTCCCGAAGAAGCCAGTAATCCATTCACCTCTCCAGTCCCTTACAATACCTCTAAAGGACCCCGCTTTGGTAACGTGGTCAAGGATTAATCCAATTAATCAAAACATTAGTAGACGGCCCTTTATGCTTGACAGGTTTAATGTATGCAAGGGAAATCTTCTGTGCATAATTTACACTAAACTTGGCAATCATACAGGGCATAGTATTTTTATCCTCGAAAATTCGAATGTTTCTCGCCTTCCAAAGATGCCAAATCGTGGAGATGAAAAAAGTGTCATCATTTTTACCCAACGCAAATTTGATAATCCACTCCTCAAAACTCACGGTATTAGCACCTAAAGTATTAACCCAATTTTTCATTAATGTCCAAGTCTCTTTAGCAACAGAGCATTCTCGAAACACGTGTTCCATATCCTCTTTATTGCCACACAACTTACATCCCGCCTCAGTAGTCATGTTTCGGGTAAATCTATGCTGGTTAGTGAGGAGTTTTCCGTGAAGGATAGTCCAGAGAAAAGTTTTTAACTTTTGGGGGATTCTTTTTCTCCAGACCTTGTTCCATTCGGAGTGTCCGGGAATATTGAGGTCTCTTCCAATAAGTTGATTATAACAGGAATTGATAGTGAATTTACCATTAGGGTTAGGAGTCCATGTCGGTCTATCCTTACGCAAACTAATTCTAGGTAACTCCGTATCTAGTACGGCAATCGTCTCCGAGGGGTGTATCCAATGGCTAATAGCATTATGATTCCATTGGCCTTGTTGATCAAGAAGCTCCTCGACATTGATCTCCTCCATGTCTTCATTTTCAAACTTAGGTTTGATTTTACCATTTCCGCACCACCAGTCCTTAAATATATTTATGCTTTTCCCATTTCCAATGTTCCATTTTGTGTTTTTTTGAAGGATCGACTTGCTCTTGCAAATTCCCCTCCATATATGGGAGGCTTTTTTCTTTTTGGGCCAAGTTCTCGGGTTTGGCTTATTGGCATATTTTTTGCTTACTACATTCACCCAAAGTGAGTTGTTCTCATTTTGAATTCTCCATCCAAGCTTGGCCATAGCCGCCATATTATTTAAGACTGCTTTCCTAATTCCTGAACCACTTAGCTTTTCGGTCGACACACAATGTCCCACCTCACGAGATGGACCTTTTTATCCTCACCATGATCTCCCCATAAGAAATTCCGATTAATCTTATCAATTTCTTTACACACACTTACCGGGAAAGGTATAGTTTGCATATTGTAGCTTGGTATGGCGGTGGTGGTGGTTTGTATGAGAGTCGCTCTCCCGGTCATGGAGAGGAGATTGGTCTTCCAGCCCGCAAGTCTTTTCTTCATTTTATCAAGGATCTCCGAGAATTGACCTTTGCTCACCCGCCCATTGATCAGAGGAGTTCCCAAATACTTCCCAAGGTCATTAGTGATGTTTATAGAACAAATGTGGCCGAGGTCCATGGCCTCTTTTTTGGGAATGTTTGGAGAGAGAAACATTTTTGACTTGTCAAAATTAATAGTTTGTCCCGATAGCAAACAAAAGTCTTTAAGTGTCTCCATAACCGTGTAGCAAGCAGAGCTAGTTGCTTCAGTGAAGAGGATAAGGTCATCAGCAAAGAAAAGGTGAGATATGATGGTGCCTCCAGGAGAGGCTTTGAGGCCTCTCCATTCTTTATTCTCAACCTTTCTAGTGATGGCGCATGACAGATATTCCATGCATAGCGCGAAAAGGTACGGGGATAGTGGGTCTCCCTGTCGAAGCCCTCTTTTGGGCTTAAACTCAAGAAGGGGCGATCCATTCCACAGAATGGCAGTATTCGTGTGAGTGACACAATTCATGATAAGCTTAATCAGGTTTGCCTGGAAGTCAAAAGCAGCGAGAACTTTTTCTAAGAACTCCCAACTGATTTTGTCATAGGCTTTTTCAAGATCGATTTTGAATATGATCCCCCTCGCTTTCCTTTTTGTATTTTGAAGTGTATTAAGAATTTCTTGGGTAATGATGATATTATCCGTTGTCTGCCTACCCGGGAGAAAACTCGCTTGGTATGGGCTAATGATTTTCATGAGAATGGGTCGTATTCTATTTACAATGACTTTGGCCAGGATTTTATATGTTACATTGCAGAGGGTAATAGGCCGGAATTGGCTAATAGTCTCCGGATTATCCACCTTAGGGATAAGAGTAATGTGACTCCGATTCAAATGATCCTGGACAACTCTTGTTAATTATTTCGTCAAGATTGAGCACAACCGTATTCCAAAAAGTTTGATAGAACATGGGTTGGAAGCCATCTGGACCGGGGGCTTTTAGGGGTTTCATACTAAACAGAGCTCTTCTCACTTCACTAGTGCTAACCTCCCAATTAAGTCTACGGGAATCGTCCCCGCTTACTTTGGATAAAAGAGAACTATCGAACCAGTTGTCACTATCATTGGTGGGGGGTGTCGAAAAAAGGTTTTTAAAATAATCATTTATATGACAACCAATAATATACACATCGTCCGACCACTCGCCATCAACATTGAGCCTGTCAATTTTATTTCTTCTTCTAATAATAGTGGAAGTATGAAAAAATTTAGCGTTTTTATCTCCTTCTAGAAGCCATTGAACTCTCGACTTTTGTTTCCATAGCATCTCCTCATCTCGAAGAATAATGTTATATTCGTTTCTAAGGTCAGACTCGAGCCGATCTAAATTATGGGAGAAGCTATTATGTTGAGCGATTTGTATCCCTCTTAATCGATTTAGTGTCTTTTATGATGAAAGATATTGCCGTACACAGTTTTATTCCAAACTTTTGCCATTTGGGTCACAAAAATAATATTATGGTCTATGTTGCGGAGCGGACTCCAACTAGCTCTTACAAGCTCATCGAAGTCTGCCCTCTCAAACCAACTAGCAAGGAGTCTAAACGGTCTATTAGTGTTATTAGTAGTAGGTTTACCTTCAGTGTGTGATCATCGGACTATGATCAGAAGTAGTACGAGGAAGGTTGTCCACAACAGCTTCCGGGAACATAACTCTCCAATCAGCATTAGCCATGACTCTGTCAAGTCTTACCATCGAATTAGCAAAACCCCGACGACCATTAGTCCAGGTGAGTCTCGGCCCCATGCTGTTAATCTCCGTGAGTTTGCAATTATCAGTATTTCTAGCGAAAGAAGAACGGCTGCTGCTAGCGTGATTGTTAGTGAAACTTTTCTTCTCATTTCTATCGAGGTGGTCGTTAAAATCTTCGGTGATCATCCATGGAGCATTAGACTGGTCCGCAAGTTTGCAGAGGTTCTCCCACAACTGCCTCCTAAGGGTGGGTAGAGGGCTGGCATAGACAGCAGTGAGAAGCCAATCCTCATAGTTCTTTCTAGTCACTATGAGGTGTATAGCTTGCCTAAACACGGCGATGGGAGTAATTGCAACAGCCAGGTCCTTCCAAAGCACCCAAATGCCACCAGCCCTGCCAATCGGGTCCGCTTTTTCACTCTCGTTGAATCCTAGATCGCCGAAGAAATTTCCCATGTCAGCAAGAGGAATTTGATACTCCAAAATGATTAGAACCTCCGGGGAATACATGTTATTAAGCTCAATCAATGTGGGTTTAAAAATGGTTTACCCGCTCCCCTGACGTTCCATACCAGCATCTTCATAGAAATACAAATTATTAGGGATCGGAAGCCTTTCTTTTTCAGGCCATGGAAGTTGATTTTTCACTATTCTTATTATTTCCTCTGTTGATATTGTTGACGTAATCTTCGCCATTACCTTTCGGTCTTCTCGTGGGAGAAATAGCTCTAGTTGAATTTGCAGTCTCACTTGTGCAAATTTCCATGCTGTCTGTACCACCACGGCTTCGTCCACCATGGTTTCCACCAGAAATTTCGTTACCTCCTTTCGCACCTCTAAGTGTAGCATCTGGGTATCCCCTATCATGGCCAATGGGAATTTCTCTATAATCTTGGCGACTTCCATTCAAAATGTTTGAGTTACTAGGTAGAGAAGGGTGTTCGTTGGTAAGTGTTGTATTTTCCTTAGAAATTGTAACTGTGGTATTTGGATTTAAAGGGGTTTTTGTTTGGTGATTACAGTTGGTTGGTTGGGGTTTATTTATTGGTATTGATTGTGATTGGACGAGAGTAGATATAGGACCCGTACTAACATCCGTCACCCTATCAACTGCTTGCGCAGTCCGTTCACTCATGGTATTCTCCTCGGGCAATTTTGCATGTCGTGTATTAGAGATTTCCTCGTTGGCTTCCCTACTGGGTCCCATTAAATCGTTGCTTCTTCCCTGTTGGTTAACTCCCACTTCCCTAACTCTTTTATTGCGATTTGACATCGCACTGTCAACTAGGATGCCCCACTCTCTTCCATTATCAGTGTAGGCCGTAGACTTCCGAGATTTCTCATTAACCTTGGTATGGGCCAGCTGTCCTCCCAACCCGCTAGCAGTCGACGTGTTGCTGGGATGTCGTTTTTCGTTTAAAATATTAAAGCGATTAGACTGCCTCTGATTGGAGTAGGACCCTGTGGCTTGCGTGTGACCATAGTTCTTTATATTGGCCGGCGGTTTCCTGTTTCTCCTCTGTACCATCATCCAGGGTCCAAAACTTGCATCAGCGTCTGATGTGATGGGTTTCCTAGGTTCCTTGTTTCCCTCATCATAGGTACTAGTCGTTGGGTTTTGACCGTTGGCCCCACTTCTATCCACAGTCCGATCGTTTTCCGGTGTGGTAGTCGGGTTGTTCGTCGGAGTATTAACTGAAGAACAGAATTCCTGCCTGTGTCCAATCTTTCCACATTTAAAACATAAAGAAGGCAGAAACTCATACTCAAAATCATATTCCACCCCATTAATTAGATATTTCGGTATGAGTGGTTTGGAAATATCCACACAACACAAATTCTAGCGACTTTTCCCCCATGTGATTCCGCTGAGTTAGTGTCGGTTTTGATAGGTTCCCCAATGAGTTTTCCAATATCATGGAGCACCTTTTCATGGAAGAACTCCAACGATAAGCAAGGCAGTCTCACCCACAAGGCTGTGTGAGCTGTTGGAGATTTTTAAAATAAGAGAGTAAGAGTTTTTGGGTGTAAAAGCCTTAAAAGCTTGTCCCACATTGGAAGTGTGAGGAAGAGGTGGGAAGCTAACCCAAATATAAAAGGGTATAGTGTCCCACATTGGAAAATGTACAAAGCTAAGTGTCACCACTAAGCTATAAAAGGGGTGGGCAACCTTTGAGTCCCACATTGGAAAAATGTTAAGAATTTGTACACTTAATAAGTACAAATGGAAGATGAAGAGTTAATTCATCTAGCATTTAAGAGGCTATTCAAGAGACCTCAATACGGTGCGAAGCACCGTACGCACACGCACACGCGCGCGCGCGCGTGCGGGTGCGGGGCAGTGGGCTGTAGAGGCGCTAGTGGCGCACTTTGCACTTCGCACGCCGCGTGTCCGCAGTGGTAGCGGGTTGCCGGGATTCGTCCGGGTCGGATCGCGGTAGCTCGGGCGCGGTCACTTTTTGGTTGACCCGTGCAAAACCGATTCGGTATTATTATACCTGTTCGGAATGGACTTAAGACTGTTGGCAATTAACAGTCATACCTGTTCGGAAATGACTTAATTCAACAGTCATGACTCTTGAAGACAAAGCCTTTCATTTTCTATAAATAAAGGCTGCCTAAAAACGGAATTACATTAATATCAAAAACCAGTTTCAGATTTCCATACCCTGCTATTACTCTCTTACAGTTTTCAGGAGATATAAATTCTCTTATTCTGTTTTGTGCACATAAACAGAATAAGAACTTGATTGACTGTTCTTCGCTGCTACATCCAAGGGCTGTCTTCAAATATACAAGTTGCAGACAGTGCAATTGCTTCATTGTATCTTGAGTACGGATTTGCTGATTCCCGTTTGTATACCGAAATTCTTCGTGTGGGGCAAATACTGTATTTAGGAAAGTGACATCACGCCTTGAAGTTTTATAGTGACTATTCAGAAATCACATTGTTGTATTGAAGTTGACATTTTCGAGATATATAAAGAGTTCCATTTCTGTATTTGCATTCATAATATCCAACAATCTAAATACAGTATGTTGGAAATGGCCGACTCTTCCAAGTCACTTCGACAAATAACAGAAAGCTTTGTCAAGTTGGACCGTTTTGATGGTGGTAATTTTCTGCGTTGGCAGAAAAAGGTTCACTTTCTTCTAACAACATTGAAGATTGTATATGTCTTGTCACAACCGAAACCAAATGAAGATGAAGATGAAACCGTGGAACAGACTAGGCAACGCACAAAATGGGAGACCGATGATTATTTGTGTCGTGGTCACATTCTCAATGCACTTGCTGATAATTTGTTCGACTTGTACCAAAATGTTGGGACTGCAAAAACTTTATGGGAAACATTGGAGACCAAATATCTAACGGAAGACGCTACAAGTAAGAAGTTCCTTATCGGTCAGTTTCTAAGCTTTAAAAATGCATGATAATAGGCCTGTGCTAGAACAATTTCATGACATCCAACGCATCATAAATCATTGCAAACTGAAAAAATTAAATATGGATGATAATGTAATTGTTGCTGCCATAATTGAAAAACTTCCTCCTTCTTGGAAAGACTATAAGAAAGAACTCAAACACAAAAAGGAGGATCTTTCACTTGAAGAATTAGAGACTCATTTAAGAATTGAACAAGAGTCTCGAATTCTAGATGGTAAAGAGGAACAAGAAAATTCTGTTTCTAAGGTCCATGTGGTGGAGGAAGGAAAGGAGCAAAAATATGGCAATCATGGAAAAAATAACAAGCGGAAGAATTTTTCAAATAATTCTAAAGCAAACAAAAAGAAGAAAGGAAATTGTTTTCATTGCAACAAACCAGGTCACTTCAAGAAGGATTGTCGTGAGTTCAAAAAACTAAAGGAAAAAGGAGGGACATCAGACACAAAGCAAAAATTTGCTGCTATGATATCCGAGGCTAATATGCTTGGAGAAGACAACTCTTGGTGGGTTGATTCTGGTGCCACAAGGCATGTTTGTAAGGACAAGAACTTGTTCTCTGCCTATGAAACAGTGGAAGGAGATGTTCTCTATATGGGAAATTCATCTACAGCTGCGGTTAAAGGCAAAGGGACAGTGGATCTCTAATTCACTTCCGGGAAAATCCTTAGCCTCACCAATGTTTTTCATGTTCCTGATGTTAGGAAAAATTTAGTTTCTGGAAGTCTTCTTAACAAATTTGGCTTTAAGCTTGTATTTGAGTCAGACAAATTTATTCTGACTAAGAATGGTACCTTTGTAGGCAAAGGATATTTGTATGAGGGCATGTTTAAGCTCAATATCAATAAAAAGGATTCTTCTGCTTATATCGTTGATTGTCTTTCATTATGGCATAGTCGTTTAGGACATGTTAATAAAAAGAAAATGCATTTCATGGTTAATTTAAATTTAATTCCTAAATATGAGAATGATATGAATGAAAAGTGTAAAATATGCATGCAAACTAAAATAACAAGATTGCCTTTTCCTAAAATAGAAAAAACTACATCTTTGTTGCAATTAGTACATAGTGATGTTTGTGATTTGCATGGAACGCCTACTAGAGGTGGTAGTAAATATTTTGCTACATTTATTGATGACTTTTCAAAATATTGTTACGTATATCTTTTAAATTCTAAGGATGATGTGCTTAATAGATTTAAGACATATAAAAATGAAGTTGAAAATCAATGTGATTCTAAAATAAAATGTCTTAGATCTGATAGAGGTGGTGAATATCACTTTCCTCAATTTTGTGAAGATATGGGAATTATACATGAAGTTACTGCACCTTATACACCACAACAAAATGGAGTAGCAGAAAGAAAAAATAGGACACTAACTGAAATGGTTAATGCTATGCTTTCTTATTCTGGTTTAAGTAAAGGGTTTTGGGGAGAAGCACTTTTAACTGCATGTCATATTCTGAATAGAATACCTGTTAAAGATAATAAGAAAACTCCTTATGAATTATGGAAGAATAGAAAACCTAATTTAGGTTATCTCAAAGTTTGGGGTTGTAGAGCTATTGTAAGACTACCTGAAACTAAGAGAAAGAAATTAGGAAGCAAAGGTGTTGAATGTATTTTCATAGGTTATGCACAACATAGTAAAGCCTATAGATTTTTGGTTAGTGAACCTAATGATTCTGTTGAGGTAAATACAATAATTGAATCGAGAGATGCAATTTTTTATGAACAAAGGTTTTCTTCTATTCCTAGAATTAATAATGAAAAAGAAGTAAGCACTCCTTCACAGTTACCTGTATCTCCACCAGTAGAACAAGAAGAGATTAGAAAAAGTAAAAGACCTAGGAAAGAAAAAAGCTTTGGTCCCGACTTTGTAGTCTATCTTGTTGAAGGAACTAGGAACACATCTTGTAATCAATATGCTTTGACTCTTAGCGTTGAAACAGACCCACAAACTTATAATGAGGCAATTAAGTCTGTAGATTCAGCATTTTGGAAAGAAGCTATAAATGATGAAATGGATTCAATTTTGGGAAATAAAACTTGGAAATTAGTTACTTACCTCCAGGATCTAAACCCATTAAGTGTAGATGGATTTTTAAAAAGAAAATGAAAATAGATGGAACAATTGATAAATTCAAGGCTAGATTGGTTGCTAAAGGTTTTACACAAAAAGAAGGAATTGATTATTTTGATACCTATGCACCTGTTGCTAGAACCGCAACTATTAGAATTTTAATTGCATTAGCATCTATATATAATTTTGAGATTCATCAAATGGATGTGAAAACTGCCTTTTTAAATGGTGACTTAGAAGAAGAAATTTACATGGAACAACCTGAAGGGTTTGTTATGCCTGGACAAGAAAACAAAGTATGTAAACTTATTAAGTCCTTATATGGCCTAAAACAAGCACCTAAACAATGGCATGAAAAATTTGATAAAGTCATTATTTCTTATGGTTTTAAAATTCATGAATCTGATAAGTGTGTTTATAGTAAATTTGCTAATGGTAAAGGTGTGATCATTTGTTTATATGTAGATGACATGTTAATTCTTGGTACTGATTTAGAAAGCATTAATAATACTAAGAGTTTTTTGTCTTCTAAATTTGATATGAAAGATATGGGTGTAGCTGATGTCATATTAGGAATGAGAATAATAAGGAAAGATAAAAATATAATTCTCACTCAATCTCATTATGTTGAGAAAATTTTAAAGAAATTTAATCAGTTTGATTGCACACCTGTTAGTACACCTTTTGAACCACAGCTAAAGATGATCCCTAATAATGGTAGAGCTATTTCACAATTGGAATATGCACGAGTAATTGGTAGTTTAATGTATGCCATGACATGTACTCGACCTGATATTGCTTATGCTGTTGGTAAATTAAGTAGATATACTAGTAATCCAAGTTTATTGCATTGGCATGCTGTCAATAGAATATTAAAATATTTGAAAGGAACTATGGACTATGGTATATACTATAGTGGATATCCTTCAGTATTAGAAGGGTTTTCTGATGCCAGTTGGATAACTGAGCGGGAGGATCATTCCTCAACAAGTGGATGGATTTTCACTCTTGGTGGAGGAGCTGTTTCTTGGAGATCAAAGAAACAAACTTGTATAGCTGACTCTACTATGGCAGCTGAGTTTGTAGCATTAGCTGCAACTAGTAAAGAGGCAGAATGGTTAAGGAATTCATTGATTGAAATTCCAGTTTGGCCAAAACCAATGCCTCCAATATCTATACATTGTGATAGTGAGTCTACACTTTCCAGAGCTTATAGTAAAGTGTATAATGGAAAGTCTAGACATATTGGCCTGAGACATAGTTATGTCAGACAAATGATTACAGATAGTGTAATCACAGTGGATTATGTAAAATCAAGTCAAAATTTAGCTGATCCTTTTACAAAAGGTCTTGCAAGAGGACTGGTGTCTAAGACATCAATAGGGATGGGACTAAAGCCCATTAATGATAATCACTCTTGATGGAAACTCAACTTGAAACTTGATATATTCAAGTCTCAAGTTCAATGATTAAAGTACATCATACGACGTGATTGTAAGCACTATGAAATTTAACATCCCAAGGATAAGTGCTTAGAACATGTAATGAATAATGAAAGAGGATGGGTTTAACCTTAATAGATTTATGGTGTTTTAAGTTACATGGACACCTATGATAATCTACCTATATGAGTGTGGAAGTGGTGCCGCTTCCTATGAGTATTGGGCTTGACTCTAAAGCACTTATGAAATCAAGGTACAGACACAAGGCCTAATTCATGTGTCGGCTTATATGGATAATCAGTGACTAAAAGATTTGTGTGTGAAGACAAATCCGGATAATCAATATAGATTGATAGTTCAAAGACAAGTCTACTATACTTTCATGGTTAACCTTGACGAACCTTCACAGGGTATTGGTTCAAGTCGTGAGACACCAATGCTTATACACAGTCTTACAGACAATCAAAGATTTACAAAACTAATTTTGAAAATGGTGGAGGAATGTTGGAGATTTTTAAAATAAGAGAGTAAGAGTTTTTGGGTGTAAAAGCCTTAAAAGCTTGTCCCACATTGGAAGTGTGAGGAAGAGGTGGGAAGCTAACCCAAATATAAAAGGGTATAGTGTCCCACATTGGAAAATGTACAAAGCTAAGTGTCACCACTAAGCTATAAAAGGGGTGGACAACCTTTGAGTCCCACATTGGAAAAATGTTAAGAATTTGTACACTTAATAAGTACAAATGGAAGATGAAGAGTTAATTCATCTAGCATTTAAGAGGCTATTCAAGAGACCTCAATACGGTGCGAAGCACCGTACGCACACGCACACGTGCGCGCGCGCGCGCGCGTGCGGGTGCGGGGCAGTGGGCTGTAGAGGCGCTAGTGGCGCACTTCGCACTTCGCACGCCGCGTGTCCGCAGTGGTAGCGGGTTGCCGGGATTCGTCCGGGTCGGATCGCGGTAGCTCGGGCGCGGTCACTTTTTGGTTGACCCGTGCAAAACCGATTCGGTATTATTATACCTGTTCGGAATGGACTTAAGACTGTTGGCAATTAACAGTCATACCTGTTCGGAAATGACTTAATTCAACAGTCATGACTCTTGAAGACAAAGCCTTTCATTTTCTATAAATAAAGGCTGCCTAAAAACGGAATTACATTGATATCAAAAACCAGTTTCAGATTTCCATACCCTGCTATTACTCTCTTACAGTTTTCAGGAGATATAAATTCTCTTATTCTGTTTTGTGCACATAAACAGAATAAGAACTTGATTGACTGTTCTTCGCTGCTACATCCAAGGGCTGTCTTCAAATATACAAGTTGCAGACAGTGCAATTGCTTCATTGTATCTTGAGTACGGATTTGCTGATTCCCGTTTGTATACCGAAATTCTTCGTGTGGGGCAAATACTGTATTTAGGAAAGTGACATCACGCCTTGAAGTTTTATAGTGACTATTCAGAAATCACATTGTTGTATTGAAGTTGACATTTTCGAGATATATAAAGAGTTCCATTTCTGTATTTGCATTCATAATATCCAACATGAGCTTCAGAAGCTTTTTTTGGTTTGAAGAAAGGTTCCCATTTTCTTACAGTGAGGTAGTGGTTATTTATAATCCAAGGTCCATTTGTGAGTACATGGTTATGATCACTCTTCATATCAAACTTGAACAGGTAGTGGCCTTCTTCAAGGTCGATGATTTCATAATCACCTTGAAGGTTCCACAAAGATGGGATTTTGTTCATGAGAGCTCTATACCCAATGACTCTCCCTAAAAGCCTCACAATGATACTATCCTTCCACTTACTTTGAAGTTTTTCTAGGTGTTTAGTGGGAATGATAAACTCCGGTTTTAAAGGATTGTCAAGCTTCGGGTTTGCATTTAGGTCAAGGCACTGTGATTCATTTACAGCTCTTTCCTTCATGCTTTCATCATCCGACCAGTATAGAGTAGACTCTTCAAAGAATACATCTTTATTTTCTTTTCTGATAACAGCATCGCGATATGAGGTTTTTTGTGTTGGTCTGCCATCTTCGTGTTCCATAGGGATAGTAGTATTGATGAACTGGTATCCATCTTCATTTTGTTCTTTTGAGTTTGTAGCAGTGCACCTTTCTTCATGAGTATCCATGATTTCCAAAAAGTTATTCTTCTTTTTCTTGTTACTTTGTAAAAAGGCATCTTCTTCCTCAGTGGAGAGAGGAGCAGTATATTGGGGAGTAATATCGGACATGATATAATTTTCTTTAGTATTGCAAGTTCATCGTCGATTGTTGTCTAGCATAAAACCATCAACAGCAGCATATACATACACTTAATATGTGTGTTTAAATATATCACTCCTCCCGACAACATATACCTTGCTACAATGGTTAGCAATGAACAAGAATACAAATAAAGTACAAAGACTGAAAATAAAGCACGGGACTACGCGTAGACTATAAAAAGCTAATGATGTAACAAGACCACTGCTATGTGAAAGTGTCCTCGCGATCCCCCTCTGCAGTTTCACCCTCTTCCAAGTTGCTAAACTCTAAGAAATGGGTGGGCCTGTGATCCTCATGATAGTACTCTCGAGGTGTCCCCAGCTTGATCCCGTACTTCATGCTTACAGTATGTTTTACCCCCATGAAGTTATAATTCCATGGACCATTATCCGGAACCATATAGAAACCAAGGAAACGGTCACTAAGGAGCATCTGGACTTTCTCGTAATGAGTTGGTAAATAACCATGAGGATTGCTTCCACTGTTCTTGTTGGCCCGTCCCCACTCATAACCCGTTGGGGTAAGCTTGTATGCAGTTAATGAACAAGACCCTGGAGTAAAACTGCAAGTCAGGATAATGCATTTCTCCTCGTCCCACTGCTTGTTGTTCTCTAGCACCCTGGCATGTGAAGTGAGATCCTGTGGGGATAGCTGGGGAAGCTCATTAGGTTGGGTATGCATCCATCCTTGGGGCTCCAAGTCATTAAGGAAGTCGTGATCAGGAAGAGCTGATGGGACATGCACTTGTTGATGGGTTCCCCACTGTGGTGGCATGGCGATACAACGAATTTCCTTAACCTGAGGATTGTCTGAAGGACTTACACCATACAAGTACCCTGCAATCTGAGTTCTCAAATCTGCTATGCATATGAATTTTTTCAATACTTTTTTTGGCATGATATATGTATATCCCGTTTCCTTTATGTCCTCTGAATTTACATATATATGATTTACTCGGAGATATAGGTTTGTAACAGATATTGCTCTCACACGCCAATCGGTCTTGGACCCAAATGCAGCTTGTTCTTAGGGACTCGTGGTTGTGACAATGAGTTCATCACCGTGAACGTTTGTGGTCCTTGTAGTGACTGCTGTCAGCTGACTTGCTTCTTTAGCCTGTTTCTCAATCTCTGCTATTTGTTGACGTTGTTGAGAGGGTGGAGTAATCGCAGCTCCAAGGATTATATCTCGTATTTCAGACTGGGTCAGTGCTGATGTGTTGACATTGTTCTTCTTTGCATAGTCGGACAGTATAAGGTCTCTCAATGCGACCTCAACCTTCATCCATTGATCATCCGAAAGGGAAGACCAAATGTGGTGAGGCTCGGTGATAATTGTCTTGTCAGGCTTTAGTAACATTTTTGCCTTCTCATTGTTGACGTGAAGAGCACGCAGAGAATGCTGTGTAGGATGAAATACTCTTCAACCAATCATCATATATATTGAACAAAACCATTTGTGGCTCTGTAGCCTTCAGAATCAGATCACCGAATTTCTCAATCTTCAAGCAAGCCTGGAATGGAAGCTGTAACTCACTTCCTTTAATGACAATATTGGGAAAATCGAGCAAGTGAACCTCCAGGGGGTCCAAAATTCCTTTACAAGTCACAATAATCTGTTTTGGCTGTTCTTCAACAGGCAAGGAACGCACAAGGGCAGCTACTTCCTCTGCTGTTTTCCATTTGGCCAGCTGACCAAGTCACTTTTTCCCTGCCCACACACTTGTGTGAATTACCTTTAGAAACAGCTGCCCTGTCCTCGGATTGAATATGAAAATAGCACCATTAATGGGTTTTGTTGTGAGATTTCCTTCAAATGTCCTGTGGATTGTGACACAATATACATTTGTGTCATCAACAAACTAGATTATTTGATTGCTGAATATCTCTCCGTAGTTCTGAGATGATAGGTATGGCTCTGTTGGTTCTGAAGAATACAATTGCAATCCTTTCCTAATCCGCGCCCTCAAAACATATAGAGCTGGATTTGACTTCATAATCTTATTCATAGCCTGAGCAAGCAGTGGTTTTGAGCCAGGGAACCAGTTTCCAAATGCAGAATGCAAGTTATATGCAAGATCAAGACCAATCATCACCCCAGTTGGAGATGGATAAATAGACATGTTATCTGTAGTGTAATCCATAAACTTTTCCCTGGTGTAACGCTCAATATCATGGGAGTCATAATCACCCCAACGGAGCTGAACATCTATCCAGTACTTGTTGCTTGCTTTTTGATCAAATACATCCTTGGACTCCGCAACCAAACTGTGCTTTGACATGGGCCACCTATGCGCAGCAAAGAGGAGAACATCGGCGCAGGAACTAGCTCTTTCTCGGATGGATAGTTTCCTTCTGGACTGTCTCAATTTCTAAAGCATCTAGCTCTTGATCCAAAACCTGGCAAAGGTCCATCACCACACTCTCATGAACCTTTTGCCACAAGTGAGCACGGAAGATTTGAATCAGAGAAATCTTCAGAGTTGGTATCTTTCCATGCATGAATATTCCAGCCAAATCCAGTTGCACTTGGAAACCAACATAGACATTGGCTCGATTTATTGTAGGCGACCACCAAAGGGTAAACCTACAGTTAGGAATTTGGTTGAGCCCCGATCTTTGGGAATTAGTCAGCTTCTTGTACTTCATAGACTCCTCAAAACCTAAAGCCTTCTCCCAGAAAAGACCCTCCCATGTTGGGAAGTAAGTTCCCTTGAATAATGTATGCTCAAGAATTCCCTCAACACCTCCGAGTGCTTGGATGACATCAGTTCGATAGTTGTTCAAATTCCAATGTTTTCCATCATGCCTCTGGTGAGTCCACCAAAATGGATTTTGTTTCAAAACTTGATATTGTTTAAAATCTGTTCTAACTCTCCATCCTTTGTCATACGCCAAGGTGTGTCGGTCCTTCTGAAACAAAGTATTGATTCGAGGTATTCCACGATCCCATGAGTCTTCTAAATCTTCAAGGGTTAGACGCCTATTCTGCGACTGAGCCTCCTGTCTCTTTAGTGCATATTCTGCCCAAACTCTCTGTGAATCAATAAACTCACTCTCCCACGGCTGTATATAATGATAAAGATTTGGAATCAGTTGGTCTTCTTCATGACTCATTCCGCTCCTAAAGTGTGTCATGCCAACATCTGTCTGCTGACTGTACCGAAGATCACTCTGTGGAATCAATATATGACCCATCGATAACATGCCAAGCCCTCCAATTTCCTTTGGTGTATAAAAAATAACAGGAGGGAACCTGCTAGGTATTTTCGAATTTAATCCAATCTTAATACGGGTCTGAATTTTATTTTCACATTTGACCAATAGATCTAACAGTTCTTGTGTATGCACTGTTGCTTCACGGAAATATGTCATCAGACCTATGAGAGCTGTATTCCACTTGTTGACAATCTCTGTGAATGTTGTTGAACCTGAAGACATAAGAATTTGTCTCGCCCGATTCTCAAACACCTTCATGTGTTCATCATCAACCCGTAAGAAAGCAACTTCTGTTCGCTCTTTGGTCTGTTCGTTCTGCAGATTCCAAACTCCATCTCGCGTATTGCTGAATGCCTCTTGACTCATTCTTATTTTGGGGAGTATACGAATTTCGAATCCACTCATGCTGAAAAGCAAATTTGGATTGTCCTTGCTATAAACAGAAACAAAGCCGTTCTCCCACTCCAGTGTGGTGATACTTCGAGGAAGACGGTTCTTCATATCCCAAAAAACACTTCGCCCAAGATTGACATCGTGCTTCATTAGCCTCATTCTTGCATCTCTTGGCCAACACTTCTTGTTATTATAACCAACCATATTTTCATTGTTGGGATCAGGATGCTCCGTAAGATATCGTTGGATAAGGTCACGAGCCTCTTCATGAGTAAAGCGGAACAATATATGCACTTTGTCGATATATCGAGAGTACAATCGAATTGGATGTCTCGTTTCTACTTTAGTGTCCCAATAAGTAATAAACTCATTTGGCATCTGTGGTGGACCGGCAATTTCACTAGCTCGAGTCAAACCAAGAAGCAGTAGGTCCAACATGAGTCCATAATACTGTGCGACAAAAGAAGCAAACTGAAGACCATGTATAAGTCCATATGAGTTTGTGTGACTCATGTCCTTGTAAGATAATACTATGTTGTTCTTTGCGGTAACATACTCAGCAATGTTGTGATCAAGGACCAAACGTAATAGCCTGTTCAGCATGGTCAAATCAATCTTTTCAAAGAATTTCTCAAACTTGGTCTGAACCATCACAACACATTGTCCTTCACTAGTGTCCCATACACCTTGTAAATTGTTTATGCCCTGACACCATTTATAAACTAAGAGAGGTGGTGGTTCTGAATCTGCAGGTTTAATCCAATTCGGGAAGAGATGGCGCTTGTCTCCTTCATACCATAGATATTGGTCAAGGTATGCATCTTTAATCTTCTCAAGAGGTTCAATCTCGTAAACTGGAATCAAATAGCTGTACAAATCCATGAACTCAATTCCAACTTCTTTGAAGGCACGCTGGGTAAGTAGATGACGCTTAATCCTTGACAAAGCTTCATGTGGATTGTCATAAGCTTGTTCAATTAAGCCCAGCTCTTCTCTTTGTAATTGATTTAATCTGACAGCCACACTATAAGATTCTTTCAACCTCTCGAGAGCAAGGATGAGAAGCTTTGTATCATGCTTATAAGACAGTGGAGGGAACGGAGTAGGAGAAAATTTTCTTGATTCTAACCAATGCACAGTAGTTGTGTAAATGGCCACTGCTTCTTCTGGTGTGACATAAGGCCCATCTTTCAAATAATTGTGTTGCCATTCCTGTTCCGCCTTTAGCCAAAGCCGGGTCAATCTCCCAAGATTCTTCCGGCACACTGTCTTGTCAACTGTAGCCCCCCTTCTAATGCGTTCACGATTATAATGAGCGACAATTGTCCTCCAATCAGCTTTTGATTTGACATAACGAAGAATCATGTTCTCAATTAGAACCGGCAAACCAGGCACCTTCCAAGGAATATTTGCTTTCCAACAGCGCCACGCTTCACTCAAATGCTGCAAAATGGTTCTTGCTTTATTTTGCTTAATGCCCTCTGGCATTGCATCAAGAACATCGTGCATAACAGCAGCACGAAGCTCTAAATCAAAGTGACTTTCAACACGTTGCTTAGTAACTGTCTTTGCCACCCCTTTAGAATGCCGCCCCTCAAATTGTCGTGCAAGTAAATTTCCCAACCACCGCTCCAGGAGAGGCACTATGCCACGAAGGAAGAACAGCCACACCCTCCACATAGGTGCCCAGAAACCACATCCAGGTCCTTTCCCAACCGGCCCAGTATTAAATCGATAATAAATCAAGTGCTTCAGATCTTTGCACATCCGTATCTGCCGCATAAGCCTGTACTTGTAGCGGTACATTCCTGTCAACTGGCCAACATGTGAAAATGTATATTGCAAACCATCGGCCAACTGAAACGCATCCACATTGCCCAAGCGGAACTGGATATTGGCATCTACTACGAGCTTTGTCAAATGCAGGATTTCACGGCACAGATGAAAAGCATTACCAAACCGTGACTTCTTGCGTTCCTTAGTAGTGAGAGTTTTCACAGGCTTTAGATTAAAATTATAATCCAGGTGAAGGTAATTCAGATTTTTCCTATGTATTAACAGGTTAAGCATATTGTACCCTTGCTTACACACTTGGAGACCCGCTTCAGCCCAATCAAGCTCCATAGTCTGGAAAAACTTTGTAGCTTGAAGAGACCGAAACAGATGTTTTTTCTTCTGGGCTTTGGGTGGTCTGTGATGTCTCATTCAACACAAAACATTTCAGCAGTTTCTGGTAGCTGACTCGGACTTTAACTGGGTATGATGGAGGACAGTGCTCCTTGTACCACTCTGACACAAGGGGTATATCTTCAGCACGTCACATCCGACCAGACCTCATGTTAAAAGGGCGTGGTGCAAACAGTAGTGAAATACAAGCAGCTGTAGTATCAGTGTATATTGGAGTGCTTTTGAGAAATGGTTCCACCTCATCTGGCAAATAAAAATCATCATCGTCATCATTCTCTTCATGAACTTTCTTCTCGCGTCGATCCTTACTGGTAGATGTAATGGGGTGTATTAAAGGATCATAATAAAATGCAGGCAAATCAGGATCCTCGGTTTTAATGTACATTATCATTGGTGTGTGATATACGCAAAGCTTCACTTTCCTTGGCCTGTTATTATAAAGATGAGGGAATGCAATCCTGTACTCTGTCCTGAGAGGTGACCGGATTGTTAGTTTGTTGATGTCATTAAACTCGTTCCAGTCCTCGTCCCCTTTCTCCATGTCGCGGTACAAAGGTTCAAACTTAGGTCCACCAGGTATGTACATATTCAGTGCTTTAGCTGTAAAAAATGACTCCATATCAAATAAGTAGAAATAGTTGCGATCAATTAAATCGGAAAGCAGCTGCCCTGCAAGACGATGGAGTGTTGCCATGATTGGGAGGGAGAGATGCCATTACCGATAACTGGGTCCATTGATAAGCTTTGTTTTCACAAGAGGTTTATGGTCATAAAACCAAGTATATACAGAAGAATCTTCTTCCTCGTCCATCTCTAATTGAATTGGCTCCAGCGGATCCACATCTAGAAGATTATCGGCGTAATCCAAAGGAGGCTCCTCATCATCAAAAGGAGGAAATCTCATTCTCTTGAAATGCCGACGATCCCTTTTCTCCCTACGCTTCATGATCCACATTGTACCCCATTGAGCAAGATAGATAGGTTCAACAACCCATGGTATTTCATTAACGAAAGTGATGGCACCAGTAATATGGTATAGGACCTTCACATCACGGACCTGTTCCCAAGGCATTGGCATGTTTTCAAGGAGCTTATAGACTGCATGTGGAACAAATTTAAGAGCTCCTAGATATACACGTTTATCATGTCGATATTTTTTGGATGACATATCACCATGGTCCCGAATGATCTTTCTAATGTGCTCGGGAGGCATGTCTTCTTTTTGAGTCTCTACGAATCCAAACTTGCGCTTATCGCCATAGCGCTTGGAGTTGAGTTGCATCCATTTTCTGGCTTTTTCTTCGAGGAGGGCCTCTGTCTTGGCTGGAGAAGGGAGTACGGTGTAAGAAGGTTGCGCCGCTGGTGGAGGTGGTATCGACCCTCCTGCTCCTCTGGTGCCCGGAGGAGCTATATGACTGATGTTGCTGTTATTCCACATATCTAATCGGAAAGGGGCTAGATTTTTATCTCAAGCTGTGTATACCGTTCGTGTTCATGTTCTCTGATACAGAATTGGGATTCTAGGTTTTTAGGTCTCCTCAAGGCTACACACAGATAGAAGGTGTAGACTTTGGGGAGATATTTACTCCTGTTGCGAGGCTTGAGTCCGTCCGCTTACTACTCGCCATCGCATGTCATCTGCGCTTCAAGTTATAACAGATGGATGTCAAAAGTGCCTTTCTAAATGGCATTCTACAGGAGGAGGTTTATGTGGAACAACCGAAAGGGTTTGAAGACCCTAAGCACCCGGAGCACGTCTACTATCTGAGGAAAGCCTTGTATGGTTTGAAGCAAGCACCCCGTGCTTGGTACGAGAGGCTTACTTCCTATCTCTTAGCCCGTGGCTTCAAGAGAGGGGGAGTTGATATGGCGTTCGTCAGGAGAGATGACGGTGCTATTTTGGTTGCTCAGGTCTATGTGGACGACATAGTCTTTGGATCCACGTGCTTCCAACATGCTCATCACTTTGAGGAGGAGATGAAAAGTGAGTTTGAGATGAGCATGGTTGGTGAGCTTACTTTCTTCCTTAGTCTCCAGGTTCGTCAGCTAGATGATGGGATGTTCATCTCCCAATCTAAGTATGCTAGAGACTTAGTGAAGAAATTCGGGTTAGACTCCGCTAAGCATGCACGTACACCTATGAGTACCACTACCAAGCTTAGTAAGGACACTTCAGGCAAGGATGTATAGGAAACCTTGTATCGGAGTATGATAGGTAGTCTTCTACTTGACTGCCAGTCGTCCCGACATAGCCTTTAGTGTTGGAGTCTGTGCGCGATATCAAGCGTCCCCAAAAGAGTCACACTTACTTGCTCTAAAACGTATTATCAAATACGTGAGTGTGACTCTCTCATACGACATTTGGTATTCCTTTGATACCGATGACCGTTTGTCCGCCTATTCGGATGCCGATTGGGCCGGGGATGTAGATGATTGTAGGAGCACTTCTGGTGAGTGTTTCTATTTTGGTTTTGCTCTTGTCTCCTGGCTGAGCAAGAAGCAAAATTCCATCTCTTTGTCCACCGCGGAGGTGGAGTACATCGCCGTTGGGAGTTGTTGCACGCAACTCTTGTGGATGAAGCAAATGTTGGAGGATTATGGGATTTCACAGGACACCATGACTATTTCCTGTGATAACACGAGTGCGATACACATATCCCGCAATCCAGTCCAACATTCACGCACAAAGCACATCAGGATACGCGAGTACTTTATACGTCAGTTAGTTGAGGAGAAAGTCGTATCCTTGAGTTTTGTTCCCACCGACCATCAGTTAACCGATATTTTCACAAAACCTCTAGATGCCATTAGATTCGAGAGTCTTAGGAAGTCTTTGGGGATTTGCACAGTTGACTGAGGGGTTGGTCCGTGTCTAGCGTAGGATGCATTTTTCTCATATCATCTGATGCCTATTGCTAGATTGTATCATATGTTTTGTCTTATGTTTTTTGTTTTTTTTGTATTTTTTTTGAAAAATCCAAAAAGATTTTCTTTTTATAAAAATTTTAGAAAAGCTCAAAAAGATTTTATTTTGATAAAATTTTAAAAAATCCAAAAAGAATTTTGTATTTTTTTCTCTTTTATGAATGAGCATTTAAGATAGCCGAGTCACAATTTCATTCCATTTATCCATGTGACTGTTTGATAGAGATTTGAGACGCTATATCATTTCATCCATGTGCTTTACATTATTTGGAGTCTTTGAGATGTGATTAGTGATATCTTTCTACATGTTTGACTCCTATCTCCTTTATTGCATACATGCACGACTATATTTGATTATTATACTTGTCTATCACATATTGGCTTAAGTGTTTCCATCTCAATTCTGTCTATACAACGTACAATATGCGATAAAACTTGATAAGATTAGAATGCATGTAAAAACCGTTTTGGTGAGATTGTGTGTTTATTTGAAAATGGGGAAGGGATGCGAAAGGTTCATTTAGCCTTTGCGATTCTAAGCCACCGTTAAAAATGACCTAAAAAATTGAGAAATTTTATTATCCGGGGTCCAAAGAGGTTAAAAGAGCCCGAAAAAAATTAAAAGCAATAAAAAACAATACATGCCAACTATGGGCCATTAGGTTTCACCATCAATTCTCGAAAGTTTGAGAATTTAGATTACCTCTAAAAGAAAATATATATGAGGGAGTTTGGTTGGAGAATTTAAATGGGTTTGCACTTCCTTAAAAGTCCTGAAAAAACATTAAATCGTTTTGGACGTTATTGGTGTAGAAATCTCTTTGAGCTTTGATTTGTTGATCTGATTGAGTCATTGTCTCACATTTCCATTTTTTTACACCAAAGGAAGATTTTGAGTTCATTCGTTAGGAGTATCCGATATTCATCGTGCACATATGTCATGTTTGTATGCATTGATTTTCCTATCGAATTTGATCACACCCATGCATTTACGCTATCATAGACTTGGTTGTTTTGTGTTCGTTCATGGTGTGTCTCTTTGTTTATATATTTTGTCGAAAAATTTGAAAAAAATTCAAAAATAGCTTGTGAATGTCTTTTGAGCATCTCCTTGCATGAGCATGTTTACCTTTTGATTAATACTTTGTTTTGAATGCCGTGACACCCCGATTTTGCTTGTTTGATTCATTCTTCTTATATGTCTATTTGGGTACATCATAAAAAGGAGGAGAAAGAATTACCTTATTTTTGGGGAGTTTTAAGATTTGTCTTATGCATTATCATATATTGGTATCTATGTTTATCTCTCATTTCAAACTCGATACGTCACTTGGTATTTTGCTTTATCTCATGTGTGTAGGTACTACATTGATGATCATATGTTACACACCCTGATGAGAAAAGCGTTGAGATTCCTGAAGATTTGAAGAACAAACGATGAAGACTTATTCATTTGTATCTTTCCAGTCACTACACCAAAACACTAATTTTGTGACTGCCTAATGGGGGTGACAAACTTATCACTCCCGAAAGCACTCACAAAATTATTTGTAACTGCCATTAGGAGTAATAAAATAAGTGGGTAATGAAAGAATTGAGTCAATTGGTTCGTAACTGTTAATGAGAGTCACAAATGTTGCTATATAATTAATTTGTTACTCCTATAAGCAGTCACAAATTTATAACTGTTAGAAGCACTCACAAATTTATCAATAGGAGT
Organism: Sambucus nigra; assembly: GCA_949130495.1. NCBI lineage: Eukaryota > Viridiplantae > Streptophyta > Magnoliopsida > Dipsacales > Adoxaceae > Sambucus > Sambucus nigra. Next base: position 500,802,284 of record OX422212.1, read on the forward strand.
AGTCACAAAATTATAACTGATATGAACGGTTATAAATTTTGGCATAAGACTTAATTTGTGACTGCTATCAGCAGTTACAAATTTATGACTGCTACTAGCAGTCACAAATTTTGAACTAAAACCTAATTTGTGACTCCTATTAGCAGTCACAAATTTGTAACCGCCCATAGAAGTCACAAATTTTAAACTAAGGGTCCGTTTGATAGAAAACTGGAAAAATGCAATTGATTCCAGGACATTTGATTTCAGGGCAAACAATTCCAAGGCAAATGAATATTTTTCAACTTGTGTCTGTTTGATACAAGTTGGAAAATCATCAATTTTCCACATTTTCTATCAAACGCAAAAGTTGGAAAATAGATATAAATGTGGAAAATTTATTTATGATATATATATATATATATATATATATATATATATATATATAATTAAATACACAAAATATATGAATATATATTATATTATTTCGGATATATATATATTATATTATTTGCGAAATATATATTTCGGATATATATGTTATATTATTTGCGGAATATATATATTCGTGTATATATATATGAATATATATTATATTATTGCGGAATATATATATTCAGATATATATATATATATTGTACATATTATTAATATATATATTATTTGCGGAATATATATATTTTGTATATATATTTTGTATATGTTATTTGCGGAATATATATATTCGGATATATATATTATTATTTGCGGAATATATATATTCGAATATATATATTATATAATTATTTGTATATATATATATATATATATATATTTGTGTATATATATATATATATAATTATTATATATATATATATATATATATATATATATATATATATATATATATATATATATATATATATATACACAAATAATTATATATATATATATTTGTATATATATATATATTATTATATAATTATTTATGGAATATATGAATATATATTATATTATATATTGAATATACTAAATATATATTATTTGCAGAATATATCCATATATTAAATATATTCGGTATATATATAATATATGTGTATATTCTGTAAATAATATTATATATTGAATATACTAAATATATATTATTTACAGAATATATCCATATATTATATAATTCAGTATATATGCAAGTATATGTGTATATTCTGTAAATAATATATATTCAGTATTTATATAATATATATACGAAATATAAATATATATTAAAATATATGAATTATATAAATTATATAAATGTACGAAATATATAAATATATGAAATATATATAAATATATGAAATATACGCAATATACATATATGTGCTAAAATATATGAAATATATGAAATATATATATATATATATATATATATATATATATATATATATATATATATATATATATATACACACACACACACACACACACGAAATATATATATTTAATATACGAAATATATATATTTACATATTTATTAACAATACTTATTCATATATTTATGAAATATATAAAGTTTACAAAAAAAATGATTTTGAGTGATTTGCCACCCAAAGGTGGCAAACAAAAACCTGGTCCCCCCAAAGAATTGAATTCCACCCTAGGGTGGCAAATTGTGCTTAAGGGGTGTTGTACATAGAAAACAAATTTCAAGGCAAATGAAGGCTATCAAACAGCCTAAAAGCTGGAAAAGACCAGAATTTTTCAACTTTTCTGAATTTGCCCTGGAATTGAGAGGCTATCAAACGGACCCTAAGACTTAATTTGTAACTACTAAGAGGGGTCACAAATTCGTAACTGCTCGTAGCAGTCATAAATTTTGCCCAAATTATTTTGGGCTATGTTTAATTTCCCTCTTCTCTCTCCTCTCTCCTCTAGAAGCTCCCGCCCCTCACTCTCTCGTCAATCTCCCTCCCTCCCCCCTTTCTCTCTTCGGCTTTGGTGTTAATCTCTCTCTTTGTTGTGTTTCTAAGGTACGTTCTTAGAGATTTGCTAATTTGTAGTACACTTCGTTGTTAATTTGTAGTATACTTCGATGTTAATCTCTCTCTCAAATTAGAGACACAATGTTAATTTGTAGTATACTTCCTTTTCGGGGGTTGATTAATTTAGTATACTTCCTTTTTTATCTTTGTAGTATACGTTGTTAATGGTATATTTTTTCCTTTTGGAGGGTTGATTAATTTATAGTATACGTTGTTGATTTCTTTGGTAAACAGCTTATAGGTTCTATTAATTCTTGATTGCTTAGGTAAATACTTATAGGAAAATCACGGTTATATATATATATATATATATAAGTTATAAATATATATAAGTTGTTCTATTGATTCTTGATTTCTTAGGTAATGGGTTTTATATAAGCTATAAAACCTATAAGCCGTGGTACGTTTGGATTTCTTAATTTCTTAGGTAAATTTATCCTTAGGTACATGACCTAATTATTTGTTAAATGAAAATTTTATACTTTTTGTATACGCTGTTAAACAAAAAAAGCCCTAATTATTTCTTATATGTTGTTAAACGAAAAAAGCCCTAATTATTTCTTATACGTTGTTGTCCATTTGGCTGTGTTGCTAACAGGTGGTACGTTTGGATTCAAACGTCTTGAACCATTGCTAACATGGGTACGCTTTTATACTTTTTTTATATCCTTTATGGAATTTTTCAAAGTGATATATCCTTTATACTTTGCCTTACGGTGTTGCCACCATATTAAAATAGAGTTGCCTTACAGTGTAAATTTCACGTGCTCGCCACGTCATCGAATACACCAGTCTAGAAGAATCATTGGCCCTCTCATTTGCAATCATGTATGAGAAGATCTTGTGCCTCAGTTAATTCCCGACAGCGAGTGCATACATTTCCTCTAATATTTGGATTAAATTGACTGTCTCTTTTCTGGAACTCACTGAGCTTCACAAGGTTGTGTTTTTACTCCTAATTTCACTTTCTTTAGGATATATTGGCATTGGTAAAATTTTGATGATATTTAGATTTGACGGTGGTGTATATTTGACACATACAACTTTATTTAATTAGTGATGACTAGTTGGTTGTCTGCAACTTACTAAAGTGTAGGAAATATTATCATTTTATACTATTAAGCAATAATATATGTACTCTATAGCCAAGAATGGATTTGAGTATATGTATTACGTTTTGATGTCACTATTAGTTTTTTTACAGCTTAAACCAACAGTTTCATCGAGTGTTGTGCTTTCAAAATTCGTCCATGGTTGTTAATATTTTGGGTTTGAAGGCTTCTATGTCCGTGATACGATAGTCTTGGACTCGATCGGTGTATAGTACATCATTTAATTCTTACAAACTTTTCATCGTTTTATCATAGTGAAAAGCCAGATTAAATAGCAATAGTTAGATGATCAAATCTCATGCTATTGGTGGGACTGGATTAAGAGAGTCGTGGGTCTATGACTAGCCTTGGATTGTACATATCAGTAGTTTGGTGAAGGAAAGATTATGGAATCCTAATACAATGGAAATTTTAAGTCAACTTTCCCTTTAGACATATCTTTTTCTTCAACAATAAAACAAATGAATCAAATAAGTCCACCTTTTATAGTTTTTTATAGCCGAAACGCTTGCTTCCGTTGTGTTGCCCCCTATCACGGTGTTTTATTTACATGTTAGCTTTTTTGAATAATGTCTCTCTCACCAATATTTATACTACTACAAAATGCTATACAAGCATTTAAGACTACTCACCAATGAGCCTATCCACGTATGTAAGAAATGAAATTTGTTATCTCCTATTGCACATCAGCTGACAACCAGCATAAGAGAGAAATAAGAAGGTCTGACCATTCATATTCATATTCCAATAGTTATGTTGTACATTCATCAACATTTACTCCCACCCATTTTCATCTACAATAGTCGATTAAGGTCCTAAAACAATTCATACAATTAATCGACAACTTTGTGTATCCTCCTCCATTTAGATGACACATTGGGTGCCCCTCATCTAATTTCATCAATCATATATATGAGAACTCTAGATAAAAATTTCACCTCCCTCTTTGTAACACCTCCATTTAAGTCTTTACCCTTTCGTATTTATTTTTGTATCACTCTCACTTTTGTTGGTGGATTTGTTTCTCCATAGATCTAAATCTTCTCAAATCACTTATGGTTGGCTTGATCTCCCTGATGTATCAGGATGGATCAGGAAGTCCTTATGGTTGGATTGATCTCCCGAGTAGGGAACTCATTCATGGCTACATAGTCAACAGTTCATGAGGTCAAAGCCCATGTAGTTCTTGGTGGTGGCAGGGTATTAGCTGAGGAAAATTATCATTCTTATCCCAGGAAAGACACTACGCATATATATTTGTAACTCTATGATTGAGTGCTTAGGGAATAAGGGTGTGATACTCGGGGTATTTTGTGTATAGAAAATTTATTTCATTTTAAAGGTTATAGAAGTAATGCACAGACCATGGTTAATGTATTATGTTAGGGACAACTTGATTGTACATATACCTCCGGGGTAGTTTAGAAGAACTAAAAACATGGTTATTCTTTTTAGAATAATTGTATAAACAAGAACTGAGAATAATCATAAATTTGAGTTGAGAAGAGGGACATGTATATCAATTGCCCGTCGATGAACATAAATCATAGTTTTTTAGCATTTGAGTGATGCTTGTTTTGAAAATTATTGAGGTTAGGATATTTTAGCTAAAACATTTAGCTCGCTAGTTTTGGAATGAAAATGGGGCAAATGTTTGTATAAAAATGCATAGCTCTAGGAGACTTCAAGAAGTCTCTCAAATTAAAGTCGCGATGGATGGGAATAGTTTAACGTCATATCGAACATGGGTCAATTTAGCATCATTACGGAAATGGGTTAGTTTTGTGTCATTACGAACGAGGATATTTTAACTTCATTGCGGATGAGGATAGTTTAACATCTTCATAGAAGAGGATAGTTTAATTTCTGGAAAATAGGGTTATGACCGTTTACTAATCGTTTGCATGGATAAACATCTTTTTTATTGGGCGTTTAAAGTGTATATATGCTCTTTTTGTATAGAAAGGCACGTAATCTCTTTTCATTGTGATTTACAGTTATCTTATTTTACTCTTTCATTGATCGATGCATTCTTCCCGATCAACTAACATCCACATCCTAAGTCTTGAACCCAACTTCAAACACGGATACGTATGCCTATTAGATCTTATTCCCTTCCTTGCTTACCCCTTCTCTAGGAGCACCGCATTCGATTTCGTTACAAGGGAGATCATAATGGGCATGTCTTCGTATTCCACGCATTGTTCATTTATGTCATGTTGCAGACTTCACACCATGTTGCAGACTTCACAACTTGACACCAATTCACAGACTTTGATTCATAGACTTGATTCACAGACTTCACAAATGTTATATAACTGATATGATATGCTTAATATGGTATGGTATGCTTCACATATGTTTTATGGTATGATTCACAGATGTATGCTTTACAGATGTTGTATAACTTCAAAGACTTAATTCATAGACTTCAATTTTCATGTTATGCTTGGATTCATTGATTCACATACTTGGATAACTGATATGTTAACTAGACAGTATCATATATGATAATCGATTCACATACTTGATTCATTAATTCACAGATATGATAATTGATTCATTGATTCACATACTTGGATAACTGATATGATAATTCTCATGGAAATAATTCAAATTTTAGACAGTATCAGTATCAGATATTAGATTGATTCACATGCTTCACAGATGTTGGACAGTATCAGATATCTTGTATTTAATTGGAAGATGTTGGACAGTATCAGATTACTTCACATGCTTGATAACTGATTGCTAACTGATAACTGATTGTATTTGTATTTGTATTACATGCTTGATAACTGATTGATTGGTAACTGATAACTGCTTGATAACTGATTTACAAGTAAATTGTATTTGTATCCCAGTTATCAATTTGATTCACATATGAATTCACAGATTGTCTTTGTATCATATATCAATTTTAGACAGTATCAGATAACTGATTGACAACTGATTGTTGTATTCATAGATGTTGAATACAATATTGATTCATAGATGTGTCATATCAATTTACTTGAATAATTCACTTGATTGTGTCATATCAATATTATATTCATAGATGTTGTATTTAGTTGAACAATTCACTTGATTCACTTGTTTATTGATTCACTTGGATTCAGATATCAGAGTTGTATAACTGATTTATTGATTCAATTGATTCACTTGATTTAATCTTAATTTATTTATTCATTTGATTCACAAAATATAGTTGAATAACTGATCAATTTTGATGTTTCTTAGGGATGGCCCAAAACAGAGTTAACATTCCATTCTGCGCTCCAAAACATACTGCTCCGATCAACATCGGGACACCTGCTGCTCACGTTGTCCATAATCATCATCTTTTTCATCCAAACCACTGTCCTCGTTCTCTAATTCTTAAACTTGACTGTCACTATCTTCGCAGTTTTGGTACGTATAATTAGGAGGGTAAGAACCAACACTTGAGGTGATTGAATCACCATAATAATTAGATTGATTTGATTTATGATATATTTTTTTTTCTTTCTCACTGACTTTGTTATTTTTCAGTAATGAATCAATACTTTCATCCACTGGAACATGCCCATAAGTTTGGACATTTGAATCAAAGGTAACTTTATTTCTCTTGCTCAAGATCAACTACTCATCACTTTTATATCATCTCTGACCCTGAATTTGTGGTCTTCTCTACTTTGTCTTGATTCCCAATCTTTAAATCACATGTAAGTTTTATTTCCCAACTGGGGGCCCAAAACAGCCTATGCACACACACACATTTACACACACCATAAAATGATAAATAATTATCGAGAGGCATGAATATGAATTTATTTTTCCTTATTAAGAATCATCTACATATATACTCAATCCATATGGTTCCTTTCTAACAAGGAGGATCTAGAAAAATTGTTTACGGGCATGCTTGCAGTACTCACGGGGACATTAATAGGCGATGATCTCTCAGGGGCGTACGTATGTGGATATGTTTTTATAATGCCTTCATAATTAGAGACACTCGGCCTCGTGGTTTTGGAGGACATGTCATCAGGTCTTCCTGTGGTGTATGCTCGCCACTAAAAGTGGAGCTTTGTTTATTCAAAATGAGAATTGCAACTGACTGTTGATATCACACAGGCATGTATTATAGACGTAAATGAATGTGTCGATCCATAACAAGAGTTCAGTGCTCACTGCCACGCCCCCCTTGCCTCAGCCCCTTCCAGGGTGCATATTAGAGATGCTGTTGATACATTTAGACCGTAAGGTATCTACCTCTTTTTTAGATTTACGTTGTCTCTTTATTTTTAATATTGGAGAGTTTTATTTTAGTTTGAATTACATGTTTGATTTAGAAGTTAATTACATGTTTAATTTATTATGATTCATGTATTAATAAGTTGTATTCACGTTACGGGGTGCATGTGGTATGACTAATGTTTTTATTAGTATGGGTTGAAGGGGCTGATTTAAGTCATTGAAGTTGATCATTTTTTAGAATGTTGTTATGAAACTTATATGTTCTTACCAATAAGGGTCAAGCATTCTAGGTACTTTTATAAACCATATTAGGTACTTTTATAAACCATATTAGGGACTCGGTGAAAAAACTTATTCTGATATTGAAGAAAAATAAACAGATACAGTTGCACCAGTTAATGAAATCGTTGGTGGCGATATTGCTGTTGTCTTTGTTTTAGAGGATGTCAAGTTGGACTTTAGTACAAATAACTGAAACTTTTTAATAGGTATGGTTAAGAGTTATTGTACTTTACTACTCGACTATACTCTATTTTATACTGTTTTTTATAATTTGAGTTGAGAGTTGTTGCTTAGGTTTTTAAATTTTTAACAGGTATGGTTAAGAAGTATGCGCCAAAATTCTGTTAACAGGTATGGTTAGTACTCTATCCAATTTTTTTCCTGTGTTTCCCTATATTTGTCTATTAGTTATTGACGTCAACATAATTTTTTGAATATAAATTATTCATAGTTTAATTTAACCATAACTCTTTTATTTTCTGATTTCATGTACTTGAACCTCCCCTTTGTTGGGGAAGGCACATTGACTTCGAGATATTCGAGGGTTATTAAGAAAGAACCAGAGCACTTGAAGGTGTCGATTAGTTATGTAAAGTTTGAAGCATCTTATATGAAAGAAGAATCTCTTCGTGAACAGAAGCTGCAATTCCTTGAGTGTGGCAAAAGGATTTTTTATAGTGCAATTAACTACTTCAGAACAAATGCTCCTGATCTGAACGAGGGAAGAGCTATGCTACATGAGGAGTGGCTGCATTTGAGAGAAGTTTTGGAGAACTCGGAGATGTGAATTTAGTTTGAGTGAAGCAACCGATGTTACATGATCATGACATTCATATCATCGAAGTGTTGTGTCGTTATTTTTTATTCTATGTTCATTTTGTACTTGGCGCCCAAGAAGGGTTTGTTTGATGTTAAATTAAGTTTAAACAAGTTTTATGTGTACCGAATATTTAGAATCTCGAAAATATAAATGAAATGTTGTCGAATTTTGTAGACTTGTTATCATGATGTTTATTTTACTTTTATTATTTCATCATTTTGCACAAATATAAAGATATTTGTAATAGTTCTTATCACATTTAAGAAATTCAATTTTGTAACTGCTAATAGCAGTCACAAATTTGTCATTCCTATTAATTTTGTAACTGCTAGTCTGCTAACAACAGTCACGAATCTAATATTCGTGACTGCTGACAGCAGTTACAAATAGCAGTTACAAATTGGGGTCACCAGTCATAACTCCATAGGGGTTATAAAAATTTGTGACTCCTGTTAGGAGTTACAATTTTTTTTTGTCACCCCCTAAATTATGACAATAAATAGCAGTTATAAAGGCCATTTGTGACTGCTGGCATCACTCACAAATCTCTCATTTTGGTGTAGTGAGTTTTGGGTTCATGGAAGGGCAGATTTGTATAAGAACAAACGATGAAGACTTATTCATTTGTATCTTTCCAGATTTGGGTTCATGGAAGGGTAGATTAGTATAGGCAATTTGATAGTTGATAATTCGGATTTTTTTATGTATGTACCAGCATAGACATAAGGGGGAGATTTGTAAGGACATTTTTGTCCATTATCAATTTGTATGTCGTAAGCCGTTACACCGTTGAAGAAATTCAAGATCACATCTACATCAATGGATCCGAATATCAAAGCATTTTCACCTTGGAATTAGTTTTCTGGTAAACCGGACCGGTCCGCCCATTTTAAAAACGAATCGATCCACGTCTACATCCGGACTGGTCCACCTCTAGTCAGACCGATCCACTATTGTACCAAATCCAGTAAACCCCGGATCGAATGAAAATCGAAGAGGCCCTATTAAAAAAAGAACCGATCCGCTATCGGACCGGTCCGGCATCAGAAGCAGACCGATCCGCCTGAGATAAAATTGAACAGATCGTGATCGAGATTTTTTCGGCCCAGGTTTTCTTATATAAACCAACTTCGGGATTTGTTTTGTGAGACTTTTCATAGACGATTTTAAGATTCCTAAATACTCTAAGTCTTCACCTTTTTGAGTCCCAAGACTCATGTTTTGATTCACATAACTTTGCCAAACCCTAGTAAATCCGTTTGAAACCCAAGAACACAACTTTGTGTTTGTTCATACTCTTGTGGAGAAGACCTTCCTTTTTCTTCATTGCTGCCCTCCTGGAAAGGGAAAGTTCTGTGACACCCCGCCTAATTAAATACCGGGCGATCACTCCTTTATTAAATTAAATCAAGGTATACAGTTGGTTCATTCTCAACATTACTGTCGATAAAAATAAATTTTCCAATTTAACACCCTAAATAATTAAGCTAAGTGTTAAAACCATTTTCATACATACTTTCCAAATTTTAATTTAAAGAAAAATATTTATTTAATTAAAAACAACATACTTACAATTAAGAATCACACTACAGTAAGCCAAATAATATAATACATTTGTCAATCGAATGGCAACAAATTAAAACTAAAACACAAGTCCATACTGAATAAATCCCAAAGAAACAATATTGGAGATGACTGAAATATAAATCTCCCAACAACAAATGAAATAATGAAAAGGGTCGACACGTGCCCAATAAATGAGAGTACTAGGAGTGGAGTTAATAACAGAAGCCGTCTACTCAAGTGACCTGCAACTCCCACCTAACCTACAGCTCGTTCTTCTCAAGGGATCCTACGCAAGACGCCCCTGTGGCTGGGCACCTGAAAATCTACATATATATACAAGAGAGAGAGAGGAGAAGAAACGGGTCACAGCCCGAAAGTGTGTTTGATTTTAAAATACGTTTAGCAAGTATTTAAATTGATACAGGCCAATGCAATAACATATTAGAGCGTCGCTCTCTTGAGAAAATACTCACCTCTCTTCTAATGTGTACCCCTATCGCACTATCCTTCCCATTGGTTTGTTTTATCATCTAACGCACTAGTCTTTCTAAAAGATTTGACTTAACATCACTTACCCGAAAGATTTGCAATTCACGGTTTCATTTAAAAGAGATGTTCCAATTTGTAACCAAATTTCTCTATTTCTAACTTTATAAAAACAATAAAGTTTTACAGTGACACATTATACTTTCACAAAACAAGCATTTATTATTGAGTCAACAACCATGTCCTACTTATCAAATCACAGTAGGCAGTTTAAAGTTCATAATCCCATATATATATTAACTACTCGTATAATATATATATATATATAACAGCACCCAAACTAAAACTATGGTGCGGGCATACTCTACTATCCAATCCCCGTATCTCTCACACAAAGGGGAATACAAGTTCGGAATCACTCTCGAACTGTATTAACATAAATAAAACAACATTGAGGCGAAGCATAGATTTCCAAGTCCAAGAGGTCAGTACATACCCTCACGTCTCTTAGGACCGTCCGACTATCAATTTGATAGCCCGTACCTAGGATCTCTATCTTCTACAGTACGAATCAATATCCTCCATAAGGCAACACAGGATAAGACCGTCCCAGCGCGGTAACCTCAGGGATAGCAAGTAGCGCGGGTACGTTTTTCACATGTATATAATATATGTACACACAATCATATAAATATACCACTTTATCATATTAATATAGGTCACTCTCCTTACCCATAATTACAACATTTATCCTTAATTTTACATTTTTAAGATTTCATATAAGGTTTCGTCTCTAATCTTAACTCGGAGGGTTTTCTCACTAATTACGTGACACTCGTGGATTTTATCCATCCAAGTAACAAATTCAGTAGGTAGACGTCTATTCACTATCTTAGGTATTCGTTGTAATCTCTCACTTGAAATACGCAGTTCGTCGTTCCTTAATTAATTATCCCTTAGACCCAATTATTATTTCATAATAAAGTTCTCAACACTTAATCATATGTCCTATTGGTCTCTTCTATATCCCAAAACGTTTTATTTATAACGCCCAAGAAATATTCCACGGTAAATTAATTCAACTAATTAAACAAGGGGAAAAAGAGTTTGCCAGGAGGGGTCGATCGATCGACGTCTGGGGCTCGATCGATCGAACCTTCGATCGATCGACGCTCTAGGTTCGATCGATCGATCAAACAGGTATTTCGATTTCTGCAGAAGTGCAGTTACGGGGTTGACTAATATTCTTCATTCAAATCCATAATTTCCAACACTAATCGTCCCAAAACTTATACTACAATCATGGTAATATATTTCCAGATGTTTCTAACGTTAAGCATGCATATAACCATCATTAAACATGATTAAACAACCTAAAATCTCATCTAATCATCAAGAACCCTAAGTTTTCTTAACTTTTGTTCTAATCAGTTTTCTCCAGAATTTCCTTCTAACATAACATCACAAATTCGTGGGTTGATCATCTACTTCACATATTATTTTCAGAATGAGGTTATAACGATTTCTACATGCAAATCCCTATCAAAAATTGGGGTTTTATTCCTTTAATTATACTCCTAATCATTCCTACACTAATATGATTATTGCACCAACGAAAATACGCAAGTTAAACACTTGCCTGGGATTTTGGTATGCAGGTTCACAGCTTATTTTCGTATGGCTGCGTTCCTCGCCTCGTGATCTACGTGGCGGTGGTGGTGGCGGTGCGAACCGGTGGCCTTTTGGCCTTGGATTGCCTTGGAGTTCTCTCCTCTCTTCTCCAATGGCCGTCATTTGATTTGTGAATGTTCTAACCCTAAGAGGCTGACCTAATGGCTGATATAGGTTGGCTGAAATTCGTGGGTTTAATTACCCTATTTTGTAAAATGACCAAAATGTCCTCCCGGGTCACTAATTAAGCCTAAAAACATCCCGAGATCCAAACTAAACCCCCGGGTACACTTTTCTGACTATCTCGACCCTTCCGGACGTGTTGGCGCACTCAAAATGACCATACGAACAACTTATAAAATATTCACTTTTATTTAACAAAATAAGTCCCAACGTGACACGGGCACGTCCTTACTTAAATTTCCGAAATAGTCATTTAATTCACTTATGACATTCAATATAAACAATACAATATATTACTATGCTCATCCAGTGATATGCAACAAATAACAAATTTCCAATAATTACTAACTCTCGTCACGCTAGTAAATATTTAAAGCAACATTCCGGATTAAAATTAATTTAATTTATCTCAATTAAATTTAATAAATCCCATAATTTAATAGCTATAAAAATACGGGGTATTACATACTTCCCCCCTAATAACTGAATTTTGTCCCGAAATTCGGAAAATAAGGCCTAACAGGTAGCACAATTCTGGATATCCTTTTCCGTACACAAACTAACAACACATTACGGCGCTCAATCACTATAGCCCTTTCCTCACAGTAACATTGTTTTGCATTCTCTTTGGAGACACTTCACATTATGCTCCCAACCGACAACATTCGCATAGGTCACGCCTGTACGTTATACATTTCATTATCTCACTATCATTAGGAGGCCGCACCTCACTACATGACAAAATACTCGGATTTAATCATATACAAAACTCCCATTCTGAGAAAATATTACGAACATTTGATCACCCTTGCTCGTCTAAAACAGTCGTGGAATTCTACCATAGTTATCGGATATTTTCTCGATCGATCCAAATATTCTGATTATCTACTCTCCTCTAAACATACTGAAGGAAAATAGTCGAGGTTCTTCCATAACAAAACCTTAATAAGAGCATTTTTGAAATCATCGTACCAAGATTCCAAAATCTCCTTCACGTGGCTCCACTAATCTTTAATCACCATGTGCTTATTCTCTGGCTAAGGGTGATATATCCTACTTGAAACAAAATTTTATCTCCGCTGGTTCCTGAAATCCCATATCAAAGGTGAGATTCACCAATCTCATCCTGATTCAGAAATTTATACTGTGCCGGACCATGCACTGGTGCGATCCTTCCTTTCAAAGGAAGTCTGGGGCATACTAGTTAATATTGTAAGCCAGTCCAAAGGAATATCAATCACTTCCCTCTCAGCGACTTAATTCGCAAGTTCGGGATAAACCCTTGATCTTGTTTTGAGGATGGCAACTCATCCAAGAACTTTACCGACTTTACCAACCTCTTCCAATTTCAGTAATATTCGATAATCACAAAATTCTTTGGTTGATTCTCCTTTTTCAACCGAACCTTACCTATGGGCAGTGCATGCAGAGACTAATCACTACGTCTCGTTAAACATCGATTCTTCCCTTGGAATGTCTTACATTAAGTGACACGTAATACTCCCCTTCCTTCCTTGGAGCATTCCGAGAGTTCCGACCCGTGTTTTCCCTCTCCACGAAGCGCACTTCTGGATCTCTTATGCCATCCTAACATCATTACTCGTTGTATGCGCAAGTCTCTCTCACACTTGACTAATGACCACTCCGTTCCGGGTGTGCTTCATAACAATTTAGTTCTACCCTATTCCAGGAATACCATTTCTTGAATGGCTTCCTACAACTTTCCAATCAAGTTAGGGCGTGCTATTCTAATTGCACACTTATGTATGGATTATCGCCCCTCATGTGACGTTTAATCCACTCTATCACTTCCACTTCGTTATACTAGTCCCACGAACTTATATTTCACACGTCTATTACCACGTCCCTTTGACTTGGACTATTTTAACTGTGGTTAACCAAGATACCCACATTTTTACAACATCCGAACGGCGTGCTACTCATCTGTAGGACTAACTAAATTCAACGGAATATAAGGAATAAGGCATTAAAATTCCATGACAACAAAAGAGATATAATAATTCTCAACCTTCCTCAGATAAGTACAACAATTTTTTTTTTCCAAATAGGTACAACAACCAAAATAAATCACTAATGCTTTATTCATTAAAATAATTACAGGTCATCTCTTGTATGATATGAAGTTCTTTTCAGATACTCCATGCTAAAAATCATTTTAACTCTTTATTCACCTTGTGTTCTGTACGCGGTTATGACATTTGGGGTACCTCCAATCACCCTAGAAAATCAAAATTCTTAAATTCTCCTTACCATCGTTCCACTCCTCAACTCGTGGGGATAATTTTCAATGCTTTCCTGCCATAAAATCCAGCTTCAATGACCTTAAAACAGAATTCAACTTCCAACTTACATATATAATTACTTGATCCTATTTCGACCAGAGTACCGTACTTATGGAATAGTGACCAAACGTCTCCCTATTTCCAACCTTACGCTAAGTTTCATGCGTGGGATGTCTCGCAAAGAGAAATCCAAACAAGGAACCCCCCCGATACACTACTACCTAGCATTGTCGGTTATCGGGATTCGCTAGGTCCTCTGTCCATAGCGTGTACCCTTTTATTCTGTCCTTTGACAGAAAAGTTGTAATTTCTACTATAATTATGCTTAACGAATATCGTTTCCCAATTTTGTTATCGTATTGGTTGATGGAAATTTCATTCTATTAACCTCGGATACATACGATCGGAATCCTCGAGATTCCCTTCCCTAATAATAGGGGTATAACTAATAACTCCCACATCTTTAAAGGATAAATATAACATCGCACTTTTCCTATCACTAAGTCCGGAGTGCTAAACATAATTCTGAGTCAAATCTTTTCTCTCAAGGGTAAGTGCAAGTCCAACCTTCTTACAGGTGAGGCCTCGCCCAAAACAAACATAAAACATGTTGCACCAATGCAACTACTCCGATAGCCTCGAAATCAATGTACACTATCATACTACCCATTTTATATAACAATTGATCAAAAATAATATTATACTCGTGTATCGCATCTCTACAACGAGCAACCTCTATAAAGTATAAAACACTGCTAATATACTCATTCATCCTCCGCGGATAGCACTAAGGAAAAATCCCGCTACACTAGGGAAAAATATTCACAATGGTAACATTTATAATTATATGCATTAACTCGTCTCACATGCTAATATAGCAATGAACAAAATATGGTGACTCGCTCGTGTCACATAAACACGCCGCATCCTCTAAGGATATAACCTATGCTTCCATCTTGGCAATCGTCTTGACTGCACAAATGGTTTCGGACGTAACACGTCTGTCCAAATCAAAACAAAATTATTTTAATCGTTGCCTTTTACTAGGCACCATATTCTTGTCCCTTTTCTCATTTTGGAACATATTATCATGAGTGATCTCACTCCGTACAAAATACCTCAACGCATAATCCACTTACCACCTGTCCTACTAACCAGGTTAGGATTGTCCTTCTCTCGGACTTTAGTAGACTCGATTCCTGTTAGCCATCCCGGTTGTTCCCTTAGCCTTTTTAGGCCATAAAGATCATGTTACTATCTATAATAGTACTTACTGAATTTACCATCACTTGGTAAGAATTTAACTATTTGAAGCACTTAAATGGTTTTCCGGATGTGTATCCACATCTTTTTGTGGTGCTATACCACCACCGATATATTCAGGTTTATTCCCGACTAAATTCTTCGATTCCTTTAACTTTCCCCACAAGGAAGCGTCATCATTTATATTGACAAAATATGACATTGTCAACCTCCGAATCGGTCGCCCATCATAATTTCCTCCTCGAGTATTATTAATTTATTATTACAAGTTGACCTCCCACTTGGAGTCGTTTCCCCCACTTGTATCTACATCCTTCGATACAAAATTTGTTGACGGTTACGATTCATATTCACGGATGGACCCTTGACATGCCCTTCCTCGATGAGCTCAGGACCACTTTTGCCTCATCCTGAACAGTTTGAGGAAGGGACATACGGTCAACATTGTACCTAAGGTTCTCCCATAGGCATAGTATTCCACTTCTAAAATTGGTGGTTGAATACAACCATTATAATTTCGTCCCGAAAGCCAAGAAAATTTTCTCTAAATTTTCACTTTCGGTTTTCCATACTCCGTCCTATATTTAAGCATATGAATACTTTACCTCATTTGGTAAACACATTCAATTTTCGCGTTTCTAAAATTTCCACTGACAGTCTCTACACGTTTTCGTAATACGTTGGGTAAGTTTACCCTCGCACCTCATTTGGCTATAACAGCATTTGAAAATCCTTGTTGTACCTTAGTCGCCTTTCTAGTCGTGGATTCTCATGCCATAATGGAGGTGACCTCGACTACGGTCATCATCCTCGGATATATTTCATAATTTTCAATTGAGCCCTGCCTCCTGATGTACGCTTAACGGTCCTCTTCTGACATCCGTCATCGCTCGGCACACGCACACATCCGAACGAAATTAGAATTCACTAGTGTATACACATTACAGCAGGAGAACGGAATCTCGTCAAAGGAATCGACAATCCTAAACATAGGGCTCTATAACAAACAAAGCAACGCTAGAAGCATAATTAGCCGTACAGATCCTAAGGACACTAGAACCTGATGCTCTGATACCACCTGTGACACCCCGCCTAATTAAATACCGGGCGATCACTCCTTTATTAAAATAAATCAAGGTATACAGTTGGTTCATTCTCAGCATCACTATCGATAAAAATAAATTTTCCAATTTAACACCCTAAATAATTAAGCTAAGTGTCAAAACCATTTTCATACATACTTTCCAAATTTTAATTTAAAGAAAAATATTTATTTAATTAAAAACAACATACTTACAATTAAGAATCACACTACAGTAAGCCAAAT
This sequence comes from Sambucus nigra, assembly GCA_949130495.1. NCBI lineage: Eukaryota > Viridiplantae > Streptophyta > Magnoliopsida > Dipsacales > Adoxaceae > Sambucus > Sambucus nigra. The sequence continues at coordinate 500,819,515 of OX422212.1, forward strand.
AATATAATACATTTGTCAATCGAATGGCAACAAATTAAAACTAAAACAACAGTCCATACTGAATAAATCCCAAAGAAACAATACTGGAGATGACTGAAATATAAATCTCCCAACAACAAATGAAATAATGAAAAGGGGCGACACGTGCCCAATAAATGAGAGTACTAGGAGTGGAGTTAATAACAGAAGCCGTCTACTCAAGTGACCTGCAACTCCCACCTAAGCTGCAGCTCGTTCTTCTCAAGGGATCCTACGCAAGACGCCCCTGTGGCTGGGCACCTGAAAATATACATATATATACAAGAGAGAGAGAGGAGAAGAAACGGGTCACAGCCCGAAAGTGTGTTTGATTTTAAAATACGTTTAGCAAGTATTTAAATTGATACAGGCCAATGCAATAACATATTAGAGCGTCGCTCTCTTGAGAAAATACTCACCTCTCTTCTAATGTGTACCCCTATCGCACTATCCTTCCCATTGGTTTGTTTTATCATCTAACGCACTAGTCTTTCTAAAAGATTTGACTTAACATCACTTACCCGAAAGATTTGCAATTCACGGTTTCATTTAAAAGAGATGTTACAATTTGTAACCAAATTTCTCTATTTCTAACTTTATAAAAACAATAAAGTTTTACAGTGACACATTATACTTTCACAAAACAAGCATTTATTATTGAGTCAACGACCATGTCCTACTTATCAAATCACAGTAGGCAGTTTAAAGTTCATAATCCCATATATATATTAACTACTCGTATAATATATATATATATATGTATATAACAGCACCCAAACTAAAACTATGGTGCGGGCATACTCTGCTATCCAATCCCCGTATCGCTCACACAAAGGGGAATACAAGTTCGGAATCACTCTCGAACTGTATTAACATAAACAAAACAACATTGAGGCGAAGCATAGATTTCCAAGTCCAAGAGGTCAGTACATACCCTCACGTCTCTTAGGACCGTCCGACTATCAATTTGATAGCCCGTACCTAGGATCTCTATCTTCTAGGGTACGAATCAATATCCTCCATAAGGCAACACAGGATAAGACTGTCCCAGCGCGATAACCTCAGGGATAGCAAGTAGCGCGGGTACGTTTTTCACATGTATATAATATATGTACACACAATCATATAAATATACCACTTTATCATATTAATATAGGTCACTCTCCTTACCCATAATTACAACATTTATCCTTAATTTTACATTTTTAAGATTTCGTATAGGGTTTCGTCTCTAACCTTAACTCGGAGGGTTTTCTCACTAATTACGTGACACTCGTGGATTTTATCCATCCAAGTAACAAATTCAGTAGGTAGACGTCTATTCACTATCGTAGGTATTCGATGTAATCTCTCACTTGAAATACGCAGTTCGTCGTTCCTTAATTAATTATCCCTTAGACCCAATTATTATTTCATAATAATGTTCTCAACACTTAATCATATGTCCTACTGGTCTCTTCTATATCCCAAAACATTTTATTTATAAAGCCCAAGAAATATTCCACGGTAAATTAATTCAACTAATTAAACAAGGGGAAAAAGAGTTTGCCAGGAGGGGTCGATCGATCGACGTCTGGGGCTCGATCGATCGAACCTTCGATCGATCGACGCTCTAGGTTCGATCGATCGATCAAACAGGTATTTCGATTTCTGCAGAAGTGCAGTTACGGGTTTGACTAATATTCTTCATTCAAATCCATAATTTCCAACACTAATCGTCCCAAAACGTATACTACAATCATGGTAATATATTTCCAGATGTTTCTAACGTTAAGCATGCATATAACCATCATTAAACATGATTAAACAACCTAAAATATCATCTAATCATCAAGAACCCTAAGTTTTCTTAACTTTTGTTCTAATCAGTTTTCTCTAGAATTTCCTTCTAACATAACATCACAAATTCGTGGGTTGATCATCTACTTCACATATTATTTTCAGAATGAGGTTATAACGATTTCTACATGCAAATCCCTATCAAAAATTGGGGTTTTCTTCCTTTAATTATACTCCTAATCATTCCTACACTAATATGATTATTGCACCAACGAAAATACGCAAGTTAAACACTTGCCTGGGATTTTGGTATGCAGGTTCACGGCTTATTTTCGTATGGCTGCGTTCCTCGTCTCGTGATCTACGTGGTGGTGGTGGTGGCGGTGCAAACCGGTGGCCTTTTGGCCTTGGATTGCCTTGGAGTTCTCTCCTCTCTTCTCCAATGGCCGTCATTTGATTTGTGAATGTTCTAACCCTAAGAGGCTGACCTAATGGCTGATATAGGTTGGCTGAAATTCGTGGGTTTAATTACCCTATTTTGTAAAATGACCAAAATGCCCTCCCGGGTCACTAATTAAGCCTAAAAACATCCCGAGATCCAAACTAAACCCCCGGGTACACTTTTCTGACTATCTCGACCCTTTCGGACGCGTTGGCGCACTCAAAACGACCATACGAAGAACTTATAAAATATTCACTTTTATTTAACAAAATAAGTCCCGACGTGACACGGGCACGTCCTTACTTAAATTTCCGAAATAGTCATTTAATTCACTTATGACATTCAATATAACCAATACAATATATTACTATGCTCATCCAGTAATATGCAACAAATAACAAATTTCCAATAATTACTAACTCTCGTCACGCTAGTAAATATTTAAAGCAACATTCCGGATTAAAATTAATTTAATTTATCTCAATTAAATTTAATAAATCCCATAATTTAAAAGCTATAAAAATACGGGGTATTACAAGTTCCAGCCGCCGACTACAGAACCGACACCCGTGAATATTTCTGTGTCACTGAATTTTTACTGTAATCCGTGTAACCGTTCCTTATAATATTATTGTAAAAATGAAAGGTTTTTCCCCTTTGGGGGATTTTTCCTCATATGTGTGTGTTTGACTGTTCTTGCCTATTTCATCATTCTATTCAATCACACCTAGATGCATGTTTAGGACTTAATTGATAAAAACTGTGTTTAATTAAATAATATCTCTATTTGAACGCATGCGCACTCTTTGAAATAGCACACATGCCTTAAGACTCAAAGCAAAAGCCCAAACTAACTATACAGGCCTACCAACAACAAGACATTACCCAAAATGTTACCATTTTGGAATACAAATCATTTTGGAATAAAAATTAAATCAAAATTAGTACAAAGCACATTCTAGAAATGTTAAATGCCAGTCTAGTTAGATTATAAATTAGATCATGCATTGCGTGTCATGATGGTCAGTATGAAGAACCACATTATAGCCTCTTTGATTACAAGACAAGTAGTCACTTTGTCATTTTGTTATATACCATTTTACTTTTGTATAAAGTTTCTATATGAGACTTTGGAAACTACACACATTTCTGTTATACCTATTTAGTTCTCTTTTTACAAAAAGACTAAAAACCCATTTAAATAATTTTAATACCCATTAATATTTTAAAATTTTCCAACACTCCCTCGTCATTATCAAAATAAAAATAAATAAAACATTACTTATATTATAAAAAATCGAATTTATGAGAGTATAAGGACAACTATAGAAATTTTTTGGCACTATCACTGGAATCTAGTACAAAAATGAGAAGTGTCTTTCAGACTTGAACTTCCACTAAATGTTAATAATTCAAAGTTTCATGAGTGGTGAATGTATCTTAAACTAAGGACCCTTAAAGACAAGTCGAAATAATTGCATATATTAATCTCTGTGTTAAAGAATGTTCTGTTAGCACGCACATTTTTGGTCTTGTGCTTATTATTATTTCAAGTGTGTTGCGGCCACACTTTTAACACTTATATAGGTAAATTAACTTTAGTGATTATGTGAGTCACATTTGTTTGATTTATCAAAAAGTAAAGTTCGTTCCCCTCCATACAATATACCAACACTAGGATTATAGTAATGTAACTTCATATGTATGTTCCTAGTATCCCACAACTATCATTTAACTTGCTAGTTACGCATTGAACTTAGTTTATATTTTCAAGACATAAGATGGGTTTCCATTAAAGGTGGTTGAATTATTTGACAGACCTTAGTTCCATTAATTTTGAGGTTGTATATATATTAACTCTCTAACAAGATTTTAGTTAGAAGATCTGCTAAATTCTTATTCGTTTCAAAATAGTCGACGAATATTACTCCTTCCTTGAGTAACTGCCTCAAAACTTGATGTCGTAGACTAATGTGTCTAGATTCCCATTGATGTAAAAAACTAGACTAGGTCTAATTGTTTAATCACAGATAAATACATGCAAATTAAAAGAAGAGACAAAAGGTTTTAATGTAGTTCGTCTATAAGGGAAAGCCTACGTCCATCGTGTTTCTTATTGCCTTATATCTGTCTTACCTTTCGTACTATGAATATCTTTAACTTCCCTTGATGAAAGGATTACAATGTATTTATAACCAAGTAAGGAGTTAGGAGATAGAATATTAATTAATGGAATGACTTTATAATTTAGGCATTTACATCAGTACATAACATCCATAATGCTCTTGGCTCTAAGCGTTCTGCTAATCAAGTTGGTCGGCCTTCCCACTATTGGTCAGCCTTCCTGGAGTTGGTCGCATTCTGCATGTTGGTCAGCGATGCTATAAGTTGATGACTAGGATTCTTGCCATGTAAGATGACACGTGTTCATCTCTAGTAGGTCCACATAAGTGGGTATTTTTTGGTATCAACAGAAGCCCCAATGTTCCATGCTTAATGCTTGCGTGAGAGCATGGAACATTTAGTCTTGGTCATAGCTCGATCTACATTTATGATGCTTGGTCTGTGTTACTCCATTTGATGTTGGATCCTCTAAGCCATAGGTCCTGGTTTGGCCAAGAAATTAATTAAGTCTGGTACTCTTCCAGACCATAAGGGTGTTGCTGCTTCCATGCCCTGACTAAAGATATCTCAGAGGGCTTCTCAAAGACTTGCTCTAGTAAGACCTCTTTCTTTATGCATTATCTTCTACTTCTTGTGTTGACTTTATTTTTCTTCTTTGCAGTTCCTGGTTGATTTCAACCAGATGTTAGAAAAGGACGATGCTCTTCGTTCTTCTTCAAATGATGTGAAAGAGGCCTTTGATGGTCTTAAATAATCTTTATTGGAGTCTCAACAAGACTTGGAAATAGAGAAGAAAACTTGGGAGAAGAAGATTAAGCTTGTTGAAAAAGCTTGGCAAAAAGCTAATACGACTGTCCTTGAAGTTGAGCTCAGGGCAAAGAATGCTGAAGGATAAGTGGCTAATCTAGGGAAAGATATCTCCTCTGAAAAGGCAAAGAGGAAGATGGCTAGGGAAATTCCCTTCAATAAGGCTGGGATAAAGCTATCACTACTGCCTCTACTCAAATTGAGTACGAAAAGAAAAAAATATTTCAAGGATGGTTGGTCGACTGCACTGAAGGAGGTCAGCATAGTAGATGACTCTGAACTCTTCCAAAGATATGAGCCTAGCTCTCGCCCTAATATGGACGATGAAGTTGAAGATGATGTTGGTTCTGGGGAGTCTTCCCTGGTGGTTGAGTCTTCAGCCGGCTAAGGCACAAATATTTTTGAGTCATCCACCCCCCAGTCGAACAAGATATGCCCCCAGTTGATCTAGTTGACCCTTATGCTGACTATGGTGGAAACCCTGATGTTGAGACTGATAAGAAGAAGGTGTAAACTTGTTCGACATTTGGTTTTTGTATTTTTCACTTCTCTTTTATTTCTTCTTTACTGTACTTGTAACTTCCATTTATATATCAATAAAAGAACTTTTTATTCATATTTTTTGTCATTTCTTGGCTATTATATCTTCTTCTTTTGTTGATCGCTAGTTACTTCATTTTTTTAGTTAATGGCCAAGATGGAACAAATTTCTTCTAATTATTCTGATCTACTCAAGATCTATAACAGTTTGTTCAAGGCTGGTCACATGTCTTTAATCAAGGACAAATTTTAAGACTTGCTCAGGGCAGTTGCTACTGATCAAGGCAAGGATGCATATATTTATCTCAAGTTTCTTCTTGATCAGGCTGTGGCCAATAACATGGCTTACTTTAAAATGATTGAAGAACTTTAAAAGCAATATAATGAGGCCAATGCTTTTCTTCATACCGATTATGAAGCTAAATACAAGTCTTTAAGTGAAGCTTGGGGTTTTGAAGAGAAATTAGAGAAACATGCTTCTGCTTTTAAGAAGAAGGAATTTCTGTTGAAGTGAGAGTTTGATGAGGCTAGGGAAATTTCCAAGCTTTTAGAAGAAGAAAATAATAAATTGAGGAGATAACTTATCTCCTTAATAAACCCTCATGTTGCTACTGCCGATGAAGGTGCATCTTTCTTGGAGAGTGAGAATGCTAATCTGAAAAAAGAGTTAGAAACTCTGAAGAAGTCTAAACCTACCTCCTCCTCTAGAAAAAAGGCCAATCGACTAAGGACTTATGAGGCTAGAACACAGAAAACTCTAGCTGACCAAGTTGCTCAGCTAAAGGCAAAGAACCGAACAATTACTGAGTTATCCCAAAAGCTCATGACTCAAGATAACACACTTTCCAACCAATCCTCTTAGTTACAAGTGAAAGATGGAATGTTAAAGAAACTTTAGCATCAGGTCGAGAAATTTACTTTCCAGCTTCACGAGTAGCGTAGAGAGGTATGGATGGAAGGATACAATAAGGCCCTTGGGAGTTTTTACGATTACTTCAGTCAAGCTCAGTGTGAAGGTTATAAGTGGGGCTGCAGTATTATGAAGGTTGATCAGAACATTAGGCTATGGTACTTGGTTGAACCTGGGTTATTAGATTGTGACAAATGTCCCTTCAAGCTTGACATCAGTCGGATCCCTGTAAAAACCATTCCCCAGTACTTGATATCCAAATACTTAGGGGATTATGGACTGCATGATGAGTTAGAGGTAGTTCAGCCTTCTCATTTATTAGACATGTCGAGCAATAATAATAGGAGAATGATTCGGGACTTCAATTTCATCAACTCTCCCTATACCTTGGATTATCCTCCTACAAGCATGGAAAGAGAGTCGACTTCCTCCAAGTCTAAAGGAAAACGTCTAGTAGAGTAGTTGTCCTATATTTGATTTGTAACACAATATTTGTTTGTAACAACATTCATATAAATGAAATGCATTATTTTCTTTGTCAACTTATCTTATTAATTTTTGAATGTCTGAATGAACTTGTTGTGCCATTAGTTATACTGATACACTTAAACATTTGCCTAAATTTAGTACCAGTTACCAATGATATTATCACAGGTTCTACCGATGCACTTAGATTTCTAAGTTTAGCTCCCGTTACCATTGATGCTGCCATAGGTTTTACTAATGCACCTATATTTAGATCCAAGTTTAGCACTAGTTGCCAGTGGTATTGCCATAGGTTCTATCAATGCACCCAAATTTTTAGGTTTAACATTAGTTACCTGTGGTGACCAAGCGTATGTGGAATATGTGTTTATATTCCTATTTAGGAATTTTAACAATGTTCTTCCTCCATTTTTCTCAGTTCGGATAAAACTTATTGATTTTATACAGAGTTTTATCCCTGATTTTTCTTGACCAAGTACTGAGGACTAAAATCCTATTTTGACTTGGATATGATTCCTTTACTGATAAAGGATTGCCTTTACCGACCAAGTATTTCCTTTCTCATCCAAGTACACAAGATTAAAATCTTGAGTTGTGGGGATCCATATCACCATACTCCAATAAAAAATTAAAAAAAATGAAAGAAACCAACTCTTTATCAATATTGAAACAAAGGATTACAAAAGTTTTTACTTTTTATATCACTGATAGTACTTTCTAATATGTTCAGCATTCCAAGGAATTTTAAATTCTTCCCCCTCCAGAGATTCAATCCTATATGTTTCTGGTTGAATGACTATAGAGATACGATAAGGTCCATACCAATTTGCTTCAATCTTATTGTTCTTATGAATCACCTTTTTAAGGACATAATCCCCCTCTTTTAACGGCTTCACCCTGTTATTGTAAAAATGTGCAGTCCTTTATTGATAAGCAACATTCCTTAGATCAGCGTCTTCACGTACCTCTTCCAACATATTAAGGTCTAGCCTTCATATTGAGTCACTAACAGTGTAGTTAAAAATCAACACTCTATGAGTTTGTAGGCCGAGCTCGACTGGTACCATTACTTCTGTCCTGAACGCCAGCATGTATGGTATTTCTCCTGTAGAAGCTCTTGGAGTTTTTAGGTATGCCCATAGAATTAAGTGCAATTCATTGATCCAATTGACCTTGGCATCATCAAGTAATTTCTTCAACCCATTGAGTAAAGTTCTATTTTTCACCTCTGTCTACCCATTGATTTGAGGATGACTTGAAGCAGAATGGAGATTTTGGATCTTGGGATGGGCACAATACGCTTCAAATTCTTCATCATCGAACTGTGTGCTATGGTCGGTGATAAAAGCATATGGTAAACCATATATGTAAATGATGTTCTTCCAGATAAACTGGTACACCATCTCATAGGACATGCCCACCAATGGTTCTTCCTTAACCTATTTGGTAAAGTAATCCACAGTGATGACTAAGTAATTGAACCTTCCTCTGGTGGTCGATAATGTCCCAACCAAGTCTATCCCCCATATAGTAAACAACCAAGGTGAAGTAATGGGAGTCAGAGTATCATGTGGAGTTTTATAAATATTAGAGAACCTATGGAACTTGTCACATTTTTTCTCAAAGGTCATGCAATCTGACCTCATGGTCGGTCATTAGTATCATTGGGTGTTAAGTACGTGAGATCCACATGACCCTTTATGAACTTCCTCTATCAAATCCTGAACCTCTGTTGGGTGGACACAACGTTGTAAAGTGACTGTTAACCCTCTTCTGTACAGAACACCCTTGTCCAATACATACCTCCCTATTTTATACTTAAGCTTTTTAGCCATTATAAGATCTGCTAGTAGAGTTCCTTTCTCAATATATGCTCTGATAGGATCCATCCAGGAGGGTCCTAAATCTATGGTTATAAAATTGACCATCAAATCTTCATGAATGCTCTGAGTAGCTAGAATTTTTAATGGGTTGGTGCTTCTGAGTTCAATCTTAGTGACTGATGCTAGCCGATCAAGTGCATCAGCTCGAGCATTCTCTATCCTTGGAATTCTACTCATTCGAATAACTGGAAATTTAGCTATGATCTCCACTGCTTTAGTAAGGTACCTGGTCATCAATTCTTCTTTGGATCCATACAAAATCAATCCTTGGTTGACCACCAATTATGAATCACTGTGCACCACCACTTGCTCGGCGCTTAAGGAATGAGCCAAACTTAATCCCACTATCAGTGCTTCGTACTTTGTTTCATTTTTAGAGGCCTAGAATTGGAATCTGAGAGAGTACTCAATATCAATCATATCAGGGGTATTAAGTATGATACCTGCTCCACTGCTTGTTACACATGAAGATCCATCCACATATAGATTACGTACTAGGATGTTGTTGTCGAAGCCTTGGTGTGCCAATGTCCCATAATGGAATAACTTCTTACTTGCCTCCTTATATTTTTGGGCCATCTCTTGTATCCTTGATGATTCCGTTTGGTCAACAACAATTTTGGTTGAGCTCTCCCCTATTGGGGTCTGCTCTGCCTGAAAGCCTTATTGCTCGGGAACCTATGGATAAGTAAATTATGTAATAAAATCAGTTATAGCTTGGCCCTTTAATGAGGACCTCGGCTCATATATAATATCGTATTCTCCTAGCTTTACTGCCCAATACATTATTCTTCCCAACTTCTCAGGTTTGTGGAGGGCTTGCCAAAGTGGCATGTCAGTATACACCATTATGGTATGTGCTTGGAAATAAGGTTTCATATGCTTGGACGCCTTAATAAGTGCCAAGGATTCTTTCTCCAAGCGTGGATATCTAATTTCATCTCCTCGAAAGGCCTTACTGGTGTAGTACACTGGCTATTGTCTTATCGTATTAAAGCCGAGCTCATAGCCTACTCAAAGACAACTAAGTACAAATATACTTTCTCCCCCAAAACTAGTCAGGAGAGCAACAGGGGTGATCCCAAATACTTCTTCAACTCCTGGAAATCTTTTTCGCACTCTTCATTCCATTCAAAGGTCTTCTTCATCACCTTGAAGATTGGAAGACATCTTTCTGTTACTCGGGATATAAGTCTGTTCAAAGCAGCTACTCGCCTAATGAGCCTTTGAACTTCCTTCTTTCTAGTCGGTGATTGAATTTCAATCAAAGCTTTTATTTTATCTGGATTAGCCTCAGTTTCCCTTTGATTGACTATGTAGACAAGGAACATCCCTTATTGCATTCTAAACACGCATTTGGTCGAATTCATCTTCATTTGATGCTTTTCTAACTTCTCAAAAGTTTGTCTTAGGTCAGTAATGTGATTGGAGGCTTTCTTTTTCTTTGTCAACATATCATCCATATATACCTCCATATTTTTTCCTATTTGATCTTCAAAGACTTTGTTCACTAACCTCTGATATGTTGTACCTTCATTTTTATGATGAAAAGGCATCACATTATAACAATAAGTTCCTCGGGGATTAATGAAATATGTACTTTCCCTGTCTTCAAGCTTCATTTTGATCTAGTTATAACCAGAATAGGTATCCATAAAGCTTAACAACTTGTGACCCAATGTAGCATCCACCAGATGATCAATCCCGGGCAAAAGAAAATGATTATTTGGGCAAGCTTTATTCAGGTCTGTGAAATCTACAAACATTCTCCACTTATTATTCTTCTTTTTTACCATAACGACATTAGCCAACCACTCTGGATACTTCACATCTTCATTGAAAGAAGATTTTTGAAGCTTCTCTACCTCCTCCTACATAGCTTGATTCTTCTCGGGACTGAAAACTCTACGTCTCTGTTTGATCGACTTGGCATCTTTGTTGACATTAAGCTCATGACAAATGAAGTTGGGGTCAATCCCAGGTATATCCTCATAGCTCCAAGAGAACACATTCTTTCTCTGCCTTATGAACATCACTAGTTCCTATTTAAGAACATGATCCAGTGTTGAACCTATTTGTGTAGTGCTTTCTGGCTTGTCTTCATCTAGTATGATGCTCTCAGTAGCTTCCACAACCTCAGACTCACTACTGGGCTCTATAATATCCACTTGGTAAGTAGTGGTCTTCTTCTTAAGTTCTTCCAGATCTTTTTGCTCGGCAAAGGAGTAATAACATTCCCTGGATACCTTCTGATCTCCCTTTACAACACCTAATCCAAAGTTGGTCGGGAACTTCAAGCATTGATTTACTTTAGAAGGAACAACTTCAAACTTCTTCAATCCTACCCTGCCCATGATCACATTATAAGAGAATTGAATATTCTTATTGTGACAACCCGAACATAAGTATGATTAATTATATTTGAATCATGTTTAGATTATGTGATATGGGTAATGTGTTATTAATATATTTAATTTTAAGTTATTATGTTTAGTCTAATTCTACATTCATAAATCATGAAATATCGAATTAGTTAAAAACATAAAATTTTGAAGTTTTCAATAGGAATGTTCATGTTGGAGACTAGTTCTGACCTTTATAACTTAACAACTGACTTGAAGTGAAAACTCAATAATTTTAGATATGTGAGTTAGGTTTTTAACACAATAAACGGTGCATCAAATGGACATTCTAGTGAGAAGATATCGTATTTTTACAAACATGGCGTAAAGTAGTCATTCAGCCTTAAATGCTGTTTTGTCTTAAATGGCGCCACATGTTATATTTTGATTGGACCAAGGGGGGTGACCTTATGCTGACTTATAACCCTTTAAATAATCTCCTCCTTCAGCATATTTCATCCATGTAAGAGTTTTAGCCTAAGGAGAGAACCGGGAAGTTTACGAAGAAAGGGCGAGGAGAAGTTAGAGAAAAATTCATAGGAAATTATGTAAAAGTCCCTAAGGTAATTCTACTCATAAATCTTGTTATATTTTTGGTATTATTGATTGGAATGATTTAAATTATCATTTTGTTACTAAAATTCCATGTCTTGAGGTATACATATGCATAGATGCGAGTTTAAGAAAAGTTGAACGTGTAAATCATGTATATTTCTTCGATTGGAAACCTTGTGTATTCAAATTTCTATACCTTTTTGTATATTTATTGGAATTGAATAATTCTAGTTGAAAATTACAATAGACATGTATTTGTAACATATCCAAAAATTATGCGAAAATACCAAGAAATGAATCTTTGGTTATAGTTTGAAGTTCAAGTATAAAATATGCCCTAAAAGTGTAAGTATGCACACCATGTGTTCGATGTTTTACTTCACATAGCAAATGAACTCTAAACTATGAAACTTTAATTTTGTATTAGTCAATATGTTTATTGATATTGGGTGGAATATCATAGAAAGTTATGATGTAACGAAATTATGAAAATTCCTAGAAGTTGACTGAACGATTGATGAGCCTATTGGGCAGATTTGCTATGTGACAAAGAAATGGGCATATTTTTCTCTAAAAAACTTGAAATAGTGTGACATCTTTTGTATTAGAATCCTAATGTGATAGGTATTTAATTACCAAGAAGAAATTAATGTATGTTGGTCTATGATTTGGATATGTCAAATAAATTAACATGAATTTGGATGGAACTTCACTTGTGATAAATGATTTGAATAGAATCGTATGATGCTTATAAATTGAGTTATGTTTGAGATATTCCTTGGATTGTTGATATTATTATGATGATACTAATAATGTAAGAATGATAGGAAGGGAAGAAGAACCGATTGAACAAGTGTCGGATAAAGTAAAAGGAAAAGCCTGACGAGTTGCCAAGGTGAGTGTACTTATGATATGTTTCATATATAAATATGAATATAGTTCTCAGAGAAGATTTGTTTGAATACTTTGGTATTCAGGATTTTTTTGGATATTAAAATATCCAAGATTTGTTTGGGTCTTATGATCCAGAATTGGTTTGAATACTTCGGTATTCAGGATTTGTTTGGATATTAAAATATGGGTATTATGATCCAGGATTAGTTTGAATACTTCGGTATTCAGGATTTGTTTATATATTAAAATATCTAGGATTTGTTTGGGTCTTATGATCCAGGATTGGTTTGAATACTTCGATATTCAGGAGTTGTTTCGATATTAAAATATCCAGGATTTGTTTGGGTCTTATGATCCAGGATTGGTTTGAATATTTCAGTATTTGTTTGGATAATAAAATATCCAAGATTTATTTGGGTCTCATGATCCAGGATTGGAATTGGACATAGATCCAATGATTTGATTTGTCTTATGACAAGGATTTATTGGAACTTATGTTCCAGGATTTGTTATTGCCAACGGACAGGATTGTTTAGATTTCTTATCCACGGATTTGATATAAAATTGTTATTTCATAACAAGGAATGATTTTTTGGATGTCATATCCACAGATTTGATATAAAACTGTTATTTCATATCAGGGCAGGATTGTTTGAATTTCATGTTCACAAATTTGATATAAAACTATTATTTCATAGCAGGGCAGGATTATTTAGATTATATATCCACAGATTTGATATATAATTGTCATTTCATTATAGGGAAGGATTGTTTGGATTTTATATCTGGAGATTTGATATAGAATTGCTATTTGATAGCAGGTGTTGATACCAAAATTAATATGCTGATGTGGACGAATAATACGAAGACACGTGTCAATCTACGTGGCACAATAGTAGCAAGGAAGTTCATTTCTTCGACCAATTCATGTTCTCTCCGAGCAACGAGGATGCCCCGAGGACGTCTAGCACTCCGAGATACTCCAGCGCTCCGAGGAACTCTTGATCAACGAGCAACTAAGGCGGTCCGAGCTGCATCTCGATCGTATCATTAATTACCAGACGGACAACTGTTCAACTATTCATTGAATGTTTATATTCTTGACGCCCACGCTACATTAAATGTATTACTCTTTCATATGAATGTCATTTAATGTATCGAACCTTTCATGTACAGCCTAAAGGCTATAAATACCTTGTATCATCCTCATTCAGAGGGGACCGGAATTTCTTGAGAGAACTTGTAATCAAGAATTCTGCAAACATTCAGCAATAACATAACAGTGGACGTAGGCTTTATTCCTAGCCGAACCACTTTAAAAATCTTTGTCTTATTTATTTATCTGTGATTGAATAATTAGAGCAATCTAGTTTTTTACATCAACAGATTGGCGCCGTCTGTGGGAAACGACTGTTATTATCATTTTTCATAAAAAATCATTTATCATCAATGGCAGATAACCCAGAATCCAGTAATCGAAATGCTGGAAATACTGGAAATCTTCCAAATCCATCTGCATCTCCAGATCCGGCCAGAATTATGACAAATCTGGCTCAAGGACAAACCGCCATGCTAGAATCTATGAGGCAACTCATTCAAACTCTTCAAGGCGGTGCACCTACATATTCAGGGCAAAGGAGTGATCGTGGGCAATCGTGATACAGACGTACTGGGTCATATCGCAATGAAGAATCTAATGATTCTTCTTATCAACCTGGGCGAACTTCATCAATATGGGCCACGGATACAGATCAACGTATCACTCTCTCTCCGGAGAGAACTAGCGCTTTAGAAAGATTAAGCAGGGTGTCTCCTTTCAGTCGATTAGGACCAAGGAGGAATATGAGTCCACCTAGAGCTCCATCGAGAAGTTTACGGCCACCATCAGGTTTAAGAGAAGGATCAGCACAATCACGACCAGCTACTCGTCGAGATAAATCTCAGGAAGCTATGTCAGAACAATCAATTGCTCAGACTAGGCAGCCTGAGGAAGGGAATGAAGCATGGAAAGGTTCCATTCAACGGTTGGAGGAGAGACTGGGAGAAATGGCTAAAGCGAGGAAACCTTTACAGAGAACTTTTGTTCAAGGGACACCTTTTGTGCAAGCCATTGTGGATTTTCCAACACCATCGAAATTCAAAGCACCTATAGTGACCCCTAAGTACGATGGAAAGACAGATCCTGTACTTCATATAGAACAATACCAAGCTGCTGCCGACATCTATGCCGTCCCCAACGAGATGAGGTGTAGAGAATTCTCGAGAACTCTTACCGAATCTGCACAAATATGGTACAATAATCTTCCTCGGGGTAAGATTTCAACTTTTATTCAGTTAGCCGAGCTTTTCATTGGCAATTTATGTTTTGGAGCAAAGTCAGTAAAGCGAGTAGCACATTTGCTAAGTGTTAGGCAAAAATCAGGTGAAAGTACTAGAGATTACATAACTCGTTTTAATAACGAGAAGTTGGAAGTCATAGATTACGAAGAAAAAACAGCAATCACTGCTTTGATGAGTGGTTTACTACCTAACAAGCTGTACTACACCTTGGCGAAAGATCCACCTAAAACTATGTCCGAATTGATGGTAAAAGCAACCAAAATCATGAATGTCGAGGAGGCTATGTCTGCGAAGAAGAATATGGATAAAGAAACTAAGGTGGAGGTCGACAAGTCTAAGAAGAAAGAGCAGAAAGGTAATGGTGGTGACAAGCACTCCAAGAATAATAGGACGTCATGGGAAGTCCTAAAGAAGTACGATAATTATACTCCATTGAAAATGGGTATTAATCACATTTTAAAAGAAATAAAAAACAGCGAGGAAATCAAGTGGCCAGAAAAACTGAGGACAAATCCTGATCTGAGGAATAAGGACAAATACTGCAAGTTTCACAAAGATCATGGCCATATGACCAAAAATTGCATAGCCTTTCAGAACGAGATTGAAACGCTCATCCGAAGAGGAAAATTATCAAAATATGTAGATCGCAGGGGTGAGAGGAAGAATGATGATAGAACTAGAGAAAGATCTAGATCTCCTCGTCGTGCTGAGGAGAAAAAGAAGAGGGACCACGAAGATGATCCAAATGATGACCCTGATCTTCCCAAGAAGCCAAGGCAGCCTGAACGAGAGGTATTTTCCATACGTTTTGGGTCATTTGATTGTAATGTTATTACAGGAGGAGATGCAGGAGGAGGAGACCTTACTGCAGAAAGAAAGGCTTACCTCGGGGAGGCTCAAGCTTGTTCGTATATTCAGCGGATAAATCTGGCCGAGGATGATCGTCCGAGGAAAGTAAACAAAGAGATGCTAGTCATTGGGTTTTCAAAAAATGACCTGGCAGGTGTTCTTTACCCTCATGACGATCCTTTGGTGATCAAAATGAGGATGAAAGAGGTAATGATTTCAAGAGTGTTAGTAGACAACGGTAGTTCAGCAGACATCATGTATTATTCATGCTTTGATAGCTTGAATTTGAAATTATCTCAATTGGAGCCTTATCATAGACCCCTTCTGGGTTTTGCTGGCGAGAAAGTATTTCCACTGGGGACAATCAAGTTGGATATATTCATTGGAACCTGGCCTGCTTGTCGAACAGAAAGAATACGCTTCTTCGTGATGGATAAGAATGTGCAGTCAGCCTACAACATCATCATAGGAAGAGTTGGATTGAAGAAGTTCGAAGCAGTTCCATCTACGGTACATCAGTGCTTGAAATTCCCAACAAACTTTGGGGTAGGAGTTGTGAAAGGTGATCAAAAAGTAGCTCGAGAATGCTATTATTCGTCTGCCGAGCAAGAGGAATTTGAAGAATCAAGGAAAAAGACTACTACTTACCAAGTGGATGAAGGGACAGAAATTGAAACTCTTGACCCTAGGGATGAATCTCAACTTGTAAAAGGACAAGTGGTGGAATCTACAGAAAATATTATTCTGGACGACAAGCATCCTGAGCGAGTAACCCAGATAGGATCGTCGCTGGATGTTTCAATAAAAAAGGAGTTGATAACTTTCTTGAGAAATAGGAATAATACTTTTGCTTGGAGTCATGAAGACATGCCAGGAATAGATCCAAACTTCTTATGTCATGAGCTCAATGTGAATAAGGAGATCAAGCCTGTGAAGCAGAGGAGAAGAGTGTTTAGTCCCGAGAAGAACCAGGCCATACAAGAGGAGATCGAGAAGCTCCAGAAAGCCCAATTCATTGAAGATGTAAAATATCCAGATTGGTTGGCAAATGTGGTAATGGTAAAGAAGAAGAACAATAAATGGAGAATGTGTGTTGATTTCACTGATCTTAACAAGGCATGCCCAAAAGATCATTTTCCATTGCCCAGAATCGACCAACTAGTGGATGCTACCTCGGGACATGAGCTGCTCAGCTTCATGGATGCATACTCTGGCTACAATCAGATCAAAATGAAACCTGAAGACAGGGAAAGTACTTCTTTTATTACCCCAAGGGGAACTTATTGTTATAATGTTATGCCTTTTGGTTTAAAAAATGCAGGTGCAACATATCAGCGACTGATGAACAAGGTTTTTGCCGAACAAATCAGTTGCAGCATGGAAGTCTATGTCGATGACATGCTCACCAAAAGCAAGAGAGCTACTGATCATCTAGTTGACTTAGGCCAGACCTTTGATCAATTGGACAAATACCAAATGAAGCTCAACCCGACGAAGTGTACCTTTGGAGTACGAGAAGGAATGTTCCTCTGATACATCGTCAACCAAAGAGGTATTGAGGCAAATCCAGAAAAGATCAAAGCTCTTTTAGGGCTACGATCCCCAACGACGAAGAAAGAAGTACAGAGTCTTACAGGACGAGGTACAGCGCTCAACAGATTTGTATCCCGAGCAACTGATAAATGCCTCCCATTCTTCAAAACACTGCGAAAAAGTTTTGAGTGGACTGATGAATGTGAGAAGGCTTTTCAAGACTTGAAGAAGTATTTGGGAGCACCACCATTGTTGTCCAGGCCAATAACCGGAGAGAGATTGTACTTGTATCTGGCCGTATCAGAGAATGCAGTCAGCTCTGCATTGATCAGGTTGGAAAATGGAGTTCAGAAACCTATCTACTACACAAGTAAAGCTTTCCGAGGTGCAGAAATCAGGTACCCAAAGCTAGAAAAATTGGCACTGGCACTAATCGAAGCAAGTAGAAGAATGAGGCCATATTTCCAGGCCCATACCATCATTGTGTATACTGACATGCCATTAAGACAAGACCTTCACAAGCCAGAAAAATCAGGAAGATTGATGTATTGGGCAATAGAACTCGGTGAATATGATATTGTGTACGAACCCAGATCATCATTAAAGGGGCAAGCTGTAGCTGATTTTATAGCAGAATTCACATACCCTGATACCCCCGAGGAACAAAAGGTACTTGCTGACCAACCTGTGGACGATACAGGATCAACAGACACAGGCCCAGACCAACTAAGGTTGGTAAAAAGACTCGTGGATATAGAAAAATCATCATATTCAAACCCAAACCAACTACGGTTGGTAAAAGGGCGCGAACAGATGATCGACGAGGAGCGAAAGATACCAGGGGATGATGAAAGAAAACAACAGATATTTTACCGAGGAGCTCTGACAGATAAGAAATTTGAAGACGAGTTACCTACATGGAGATTATACGTGGATGGGTTTTCTTGCACCGCTGGTTGTGGAGCAGGGATTGTTTTAAACACCCCCGATGATATTGACATGGAGTATGCATTGCGATTCCAATTAAAAGCCTCCAATAATGAGGCTAAGTATGAGGCCTTGATAGCAGGCTTAAATTTAGCGAAATTTATGGAAGCACGACAAATAATGGTGTTCAGTGATTCTCAATTAATTGTGAATCAGATGATGGGAGTATATGCAGTCAAGGGAGAATTAATGGCGAAGTATCATGCAAAGGTGATGGAATTGTTGGTAGAATTTGATGCCATTCAATTGGTGAGAATACCGAGGATGGAGAATGCTAGAGCAGATGCATTGGCCCGATTAGTGTCAGCTACGCGCACCGAGCTACGAAGAACAATACCTATTGAAGTATTAGAAAGTCGGAGCATAGAAGAAGACCTGATGGTGAATATAATAACCCTTGATTTAGGACCATCTTGGATGGATCCTATCAGGGCATACATTGAAGAAGGAGAATTACCGGAGGATAAGCTAGCCGCCAAGAAATTGAAGTATAAAGTTGCTCGGTATGTGTTAACTAATGGTGTTTTGTATAGACGAGGAATTATGGCAGGTTTGCAGAGATGTGTACATCCATCAGAAGTCAAGGAATTGGTTGAGGAAATCCATGAAGGATACTGTGGAGCTCATGTAGCAGGTCGGACACTTTTACAAAGGGTGATGACACAGGGATACTACTGGCCGACGATGAGGGCTGATTGTATAGCCTATGCCAGGAAATGTGACAAATGCCAACGCTTTTCCTCCATCTGAAGAACTCCACAAGCATTGTTAACACCCATAACTTCACCTTGGCCATTTGCTATGTGGGGGATTGATTTGGTTGGACCATTGCCGACGACC